>JAFNEN010000270.1:0-375000 GCA_019343175.1 Oedothorax gibbosus
CTCGGTCTGAGTTAATTTCCACTCCATTCCGTGCCGAAAATGCACTTCCCCTATAGGAGTGGATTTCACTCTTTTTGCGGAGTGGGTAAAAGAAATAAAAGAAAACAATCTGCGTCCTACACTCTTAAAACGAGCGGTTTTAACTCAGTCTGAGTTAATTTCCAATCGTTTCCTTTGCCGAAAAGGCACTAGGAGTGGATTTCACTCTTTTATTTTAAGAGTGTAGATTTTCTCGCCAAATATGAAGAACCCAAAAGTCCCTCATTCTTCGCTTGAGAGATTATCGTCGAAAATCGCGCCAAATTACTAAAGTAAGTTTTAGGGCTCTTAACATTCTTTGTTATATATGTGTCAACTGGATGGACTAAGATTACGTGGATAATTTTAGTGACGGTTTCAAATAGTTTATATGACCACGATTTTCGTTTGTCGGGAATTAGGTTGCATACTTGCATACCAGATTTTTGATTAAATTTTTTCAAATACATAGTTTAAATGCTATCCATAACCTTATCTTATGGAACTGTAATGAGCTGTTTGTGAGCGATATTCTTCGTTCTTAGACCTTTTATGATTTTTATTCTTCAAGCATGTTCCATGTATCTTATCACAAGTTCGAACTTTTTATATAGATTTGGTGATTTTGGAAATCACATTTTAAACCATTCTGTATTTAACCATTTTGTGAAATTATAAATTAAACTTCTTGAAACTTCCACGTTCGAAAACTTCATTTTCTTGCCAAATATATCGACAAAGCTTAACAAAGTAACAAAATTTTCGCCATATAACGTGCCAAAGGGGCTAAATGTGGTTTGTGGCTCAAAATCGAGGTTTTATTTTTTTTTTTAAATACAAAGGGTCTCTACCCCTTATTTCTATCGATCGCCAACCCCGGTGAAGGACGTATATTTTTTTGCTGATTTTAAATGTTTAATGTTGTTACAAAATTAAAAAGTCTCGATTTTTATTGAAATATTATAATTGGTAAATTAATTTGAATGTTGACTAATTTTTTTTCCAGTAGGAAAAATTGAAAAGTTAGCGTTGCCCTAGTGTAGTGGGTTGTGTTGTGGTGACACGGAGATGCCTTCGCAGGTTTTGTTCTCGTTTTAGCCATCCAATATGTGATAGAAAAAAAATCGCACCCAGCTTGCAGTTGTAATTTAAACTTTTTAAAAACTTATTTTAAATTCACTAATTCAATTTGAAATTCGCCGACAAACAGGAGACAGATGTCCGTCCGGACGTACAGACTGACGGACAAAAAGTATGAAAGTTGGGTCTCTGAGGACATACCTTTCTAACAAAAAAAAAGAAAATTTTAAATAAGAAGGATAGTACCGATTATGGAAGGGGGATCGGCGGCCAGACAGACATCGTCAGCCTGTCAATACTATATATTATTTTTATATAAATATAAATGAAGACAATTTATTGAACTGCACAACTATCTGCAATTGTATAATATTTCAAATTATAATTCTTGCTGTTTTAAATTTTTTTATTTAAAAGTTTGACAATCTTTATCTCGGGTTTAATTATCGAGGGAATCATCTACCTTCGGCTACTTTAACGTTGTACACTTAATACACGTATAACCTGTAATTAAATTAAAAGTTTTTTTTTCAGAACTCTTCAAATCCAGCTTAAATAGATTTTTGATTTAATTTACTTCGCAGAAAAGAAAACTATGTTCTTAACAATCATTTTTAATCACCAAACGATCGGTCCAATCTTGATTGTTGTCGTTTCTCCATTTTTATACGGTCCCCTATTTCAAAATACAAGCTCATTATCATCATAACTCAAAAAGTTTTACTAGTAGAATCACGAAATTTGGTACTTTTCATTAACTTTTGACCAGGAATCCATTTCTGCAGAAAAATTAATGGGTTTATATTCATATTTTTTCGAAAAAATTATTAATATTTTTTGAAAATATAATAAATATTTCTTAAATTATATAAAAGTATTTTAACTTTGTTTGGAAATTTGTGAAGTAACACAGAAAAAAATATCGTCTGGCTACGTATATTATTAATGGAGATATGATCAAAAGTTTGGAAATCTCATTTAACATTATGATCCATAAACTTTCTGTAACCATAACTCAAAAACTAATAAGAATCTGCCAACGAAAATTGATATTTTGGGTATTTTGACTATATTGAACATTTCTATACCAAAAAAATGGGTGTTGCTATTGGAAATTTTAAAGTTGGTAATAATTTCAATATGAAGACGGCCCCTTACGAAATTTTTGTGTTTACCAATCAACTCAGAACGTTATTTCCGTTAAAATGACGTATCACAATTATGCTTCCGACAAACGGTGCCTCAACAGCGAGGTCTGTTTACTTTTTTTTTGTCCACGACTGTACATACATTATTTAAATGGTTAGAAGGTCAGGTGAGCTTGAGAATATCAAACATTATCTGCAAAAAAATCTATCTCCTTCTTAGACCTTTAAATTAAGAATACGACGCATTCAATTAAGGAATATTATCTTAACAAAAGGCTGCAACAGTCGGTTCGTAACCCTATAGTGCATACCATTGCCATTTGCCAACATACTCTCCACTTTAAATGACTTTAAAATATTGCTAATGTTCATCAACTTTAGCAATTTGTCTTCTATTGTAAGCTATATTGATGTTTTAGAATGAAAAGTTAACTATTTAAAGAAAAAATTATTTTATGTTGCATACACTCTACAACTCCATAAATGGAAACAATAATTTCTCTAAATATAATGCATCATCCTTAATGTTAAGTCTATGGCAATACCAATCTTTTAAAAATTTATATAATTTAGTACCAGGTGAAAGAGATTTTTTAAAATACCTTTTCCTTAATGTATAACTATGAAAGATCACTATATATTTTTAGAGTAAAAATATAAATGAATCATGCAATAGAGGGTTCATTAGTTAATGTACAGAGAATATAGTCGTTCCAATTTCATGCCTGCTCATTCACTATATGTTTTCAGCAATTCCACAACGCAAGATGTGCTCCCGACCATCCAACCCAATCTTTGACGAAGTTGTACAATCTAACATAAAAACAGTCAATGTACGAATTACTCGATGCAGTCGAAGCTATGACGACCATTGGACAAGGAAACGACAGGAGTCTCATCGAGACCAGCAACACGGATCGGCATTTTCTCAAGACGAGAGCGACATCGTACAGAATTCGAATTTACAGCATATTGATGACAATGATGGCAAAGAATTAGTTGAACGGCTGTCGGATCCGGGTGTCAACATAGTGGATGATGAGGATTCAGTTTTTGAGTAGTCACTTCTTCTGGTAGGCCAAGATGGATTTCTGAGCTCGTCAGGATCTTGGGTAAAAATTTTAACTTGATCATTATTCTCAACTTTGAGGGCTATTCTACAAAAGGAAATTGTTTAGAAGTAAAAACTTCAATTTTAAATGACTATTAGTAAAGCAACTGAAAAAAATATATAGTTTAGGTATTTGGATTTTAAAGTCTTACGGGAACGCAATGGATCTTAATGTAATTAATTATTATTTTATTTTTTGTTATTTTATAAAACCTAAGTTTATAACAAAATCAACCGTTTTTAATCGAATTAACCTCATCAAATATTTTAATCAACTGATCTTTGAAATAATTGATTTACTAAAAGCCATTGATTTACGATTTTTTCATGACAAACAAATTTATAATAATCTTAGTAATGAAACGAATAGATTAAGTAAATTATAACGCAAAAGCAAAACATCTATTTATGCCAAACAGATTATTTTTTAATCCAGTTCAGTAATAAGGGAAAAATGGGAAATTTTTGGTGTAGATTTTAAATGTTTTATTCTATGTTTTAAAGTTCACAGATTATGAATCTGAACTTTTCAACCTCGTATCTTTTCCGGGAAAATTAGTCATTAGCGGAACGAGAAAAAAATTCGTAATTTGTTCAGTGATTTGAAAATAATTGGAGAAAAAGTTTGACCATCAAATTGAAGGCACTAAAACTTCTTATAATTTTTGCGTTTAGTTACGAGTCATACCTACCTGGGCCGTAGATAGATTGTTTTTCTTTTCCCCCTACAATTCCTTTGTACTCTTAGGATTTAAAATTTTCACACCAAACAATTTTTTTTCACTAATTAAATGTTATTGAAAGTTGTCATCTTTACCTTTATTATTAGCAACTTTTCCTTTAATTTTGATAAATTTGTTAACGATACGAGTTCGAAAATTTCAAAATCATTATCAGCGACCTTGAATATACAAAGAATAAAACATTACACCAAAAATTTTTCTCTTCGTTAATTTTGATTATGAAATGACGACATAATTGCCTAGAGCTCGTAGGATATAAATAATAGTTCTCGAGTTCGGTAATAATCCATAACAATTGTAATGGGGGAAATCCCATTTGAGATATTTCCTGTCATCAAATAAAGGCCTTATTACTGAATCATGTAACGCGTTTATAGTTTAGTTTAATTAAAATAATTTACGGCATACACATGAGTTATTGAGGACGGGTCTAGCACATAATTCAGTTATCAGGTCTTCTGTTGATCCCAATGATATTGCATTTACCCTTTAAAATTGTTATGGTAAAACAATATTGTTCCTGAAATATCAAATTTAATTAAATTATACCATGTCTTGCACCAGAATTGTTCTGACGGCATGCGTTCGTGATGTAGATTTGCACGATACATGCTTAAATTAAGCCGGTAACTGCTATTTTCGAATATTATTTGTTTTGTTGTCACCTAAAGGAAACAACATACTTTATCATTATTTATATAAAACTCTTCCCAGTAACCTTACAAATTACCACTTACTTTATTGATGCAATAAGATAAATCTTCCCCACACAGGATGAAATAACAATGAATGATGTTGAGGTCATAGTTGGCATGCTCTATTCGTCGTCCGGCTACAGCAGCAGTTCCTCGAACGACGCCATTTCTTCGTCGCTGGAAGACGCACGTAACTTGGACGACAACATTTCTTCGTTGTTGGAAGACGCCCAGAACTTGGACGACGCCATTTCTTCGTCACTGGAAGACGCCCGGCATTTATACGACACCACTTCTTTGTCGCTGAAAGACGCACGGAACTTGGAAGACACCATTTCATCGTCGCTAAAAGACACCCAGAACTTGGACGATACCATTTCTTTGTCGCAGGAAGACGCCCAGAACTTATTCGACACCATTTCTTTGTCGCTTGAAGACGCCCGAAACTTGGACGACGCAGACTTTCTGCCGAGTGATCCGTCTGCAAAGATGATGGGCGACCGCGACGCCAACGAGACAGCACGTCTAGTGACAGAGATCGAGATTTTGGAGCTTATGATAGTGTACAGCTGTGGACAAAAAAAAGTAAACACTAGGAATAGTTCGGACGTTGGTCATCCTATGGAATCGGACCTTTTTGACTTTATGAACAAATAACATTCTGAGTTAAATTCATAACACAAAATTTGCATAAGGGGCCGTCTTCATATTAAAAATGTTACCAACTTCAAAATTTTGAATAGAAACACCCCTTTTTGAGTCCATATTTCAAATTTATGACATATTTTAACACGAATTTCCAAGTTTTGTTAGTTTTTGAGCATTATTAGTGGAGTTAGAGACGTGCAAAGTTTAAGGGTCGTAATGTTAAATGAGTTGCACATAAAAAACTATCCCACTCTATAAATAATTAAGATAATGAAACGAAATTTTTACTGAATAATAATTATAATAACCCAAACAAAATGCATACACTATTGGGGTATTTAAAACAAATTTTATATTTTTAAATAATTATTAAATTAATTTTTAAAAAAATAATGAATAGAAACCCTTTATATATTTACAGAAATAAATTTAAGACATGAAGTTTAAGCGAAATCCCCGGAAAAGCTCTGAGTGAACATAAGTTAAATCTGTATTTGGAATAAGTAACGTTAACCAAAGTATTTATTACATTTTAAGCAAAATATGAACTATCGAATTATAAGCTTAATGTCTATCACTTTCATGGTCATCTCTAGAATAGCTACGTTTAAATTGATTACTTTTTAATAGTAGTAGGCCTTCTAATATTTCATCTATTATTATTATTATTCGCTTTCATTTATTCTTTTTACTCTTTACTCGTAAATATTGTTTTAAAATCGATGTTCAATAAAAATATTTGTTAATCTAGCTCTGCTTTATTCCTCTTTTATTTAAACATGGAAGCGATGCGCGGTATTTTTAAAAAAAATCTACTGGACAACTTTTACGAAAGTAAATATTAAAATTTTTCGTTTTGTATTTACATTAGATTTTTTGCTTCAGGCAAATCATATATACACATGAACTAATTTATTTGAGCCTGTATTCGAAAAAAAAGATATTCTATTCATCTTTTAAAATGATTTCATTAAATTTCAATGCATGCATCTCCAATTAATTTTTTTCCAATGGGGCTGCAATATTGGCGGTCAAGCCTTTGCAGACTCGGCATGTTCCACAGAACTGAGAGCCATTTTTAAAAATATTTTTTCAGTGTCTTGTGTTAAAGTCAATTTATTTCGTATATTTAAACAAATGTTTATAATTTTTGTTTATTTTTTAGTAAGAAAGTATATTAGTTATTTAACGTCACATAGGATTGCTTAAAAATGAACTCACAACAAATTAATTTTTTTCTAAATAGCGTGTGTATGCGCACGAGTTTTTTTAAAAATCACTTTATATATTTTTAAACTTTATCATCGAAAACTTTTTAATGGAGGATTTGGTAAGAATATGTGTAATTAACCCAACTTTAAGAGGCGAACTCTTGAATATAATTATACGGATGCAATGCTTTTTTTAAAAATAATAATCAACTATGGTAAGTGCTCAGAATATTTTTAAAAACATAACTATAGGCTTGTGTTACATTTCCATGCTTTATTTTTTTTAATTACAAAATGAAAATTTTTATTTTACAGTAACAAACAATTTTTCGCATTTCAAACTATTATCGTTTGCTCGTGTATTTTGAACGTGCTGAAAGTGTTTATAAATATTCCATCGTCATAAAAATATTATAAAATACTATGCAGTTATAGATATAAAAATCTTTGAATCCAATTCATAAAATAAAATCTGGTAATAACTAGTAAAATAATTGAAAAATACGTACCAATACAAATTTGTTTACTTTTTTAAAGATAATTTATAGTTTATTCTGTCATTCTTAATTCAAAAATTCAAATTAATATATTTATTTTTGATTAGAATTAAATTAAGTTTGAATTTTTAATAAATTATGGATCAGAAAACATTCTTTAAAAAAACTAAATCTCACGTCCGTCTCTCTCAAATATGTAAACTAAAACTTAACTACAACTTTCAGCATGCCAACGAATGATTAATATTCAATAATAAACAAAAAAAAATTAAAAATTGTATCTTTATAAACAAGTTTACCAACAAAACATATACCTAAACTTAAAACATATCGTGGCTCTCATAAAAAATAGATATTTCTGTCTCGTTACTTAATGGCGCCCAGTATAGAAATCCTTGACATACACAAAAAAAATAAAACTTTAATAGATAAACTTAAAATGTTAACTATACAGTTGAAATAAACTTGCAAAAAGGGTAAAAAAATTAGACTTCATCACCATTAACTTTTGATTCCTTGCAGGGCTCCTCAATATATTCTACCTTATATTTCAATATTTCGCTTTTCCCTTCGGACAAACCTATAGACTACGCTTGTTATTTTAGAGATGGTCCCCCAAAGGACATCAAGTGATTCGATTAAATAACTCGTCAAATATTCATCCAAATTTAACAAAAACTTAGATTTAGGGGTTTTCAAGGGTGCATAACATTTTTAAGTTATTAAATTTGGGTGTTGCTATTGGAAATTTTGAAGTTCGTTTTTAATATGATGATATGAACATTTTTAATATTAAGACCACCCCTTATGCAAATGTTGTGTCATGCAATTAACTCAGAATGTTATTTATTCACAAAGTCAAAAAGGTCCGATACCTTATGATGACTAACGGCCGAAATAATCCTAGTGTTTACTTTTTTTTGTCTACAGCTGTACTTCTTCGAAGCTGCGTTGTTTGACGAACCTGAAAAGCAAGGTGCTGGGGATACTGGAATGAAGCCCGAGGAGCTGCCTGATATGGATTGATAGTTGAATGTGTGTTTTGACTATAAAAGTTGCAGAAATTTGTTAAATTTAATTTTGGATGTTCGATTCAAATAAATCTATAGCATATGTTTTTTTCTTCATTGAATTGGATTTTAAAACATAATTAAATTTTTATCTGCATTCCCACACTCTCTAATCCGGCCGCCGATGATCCGTCGTCTCCTTCTATACACCGACGGCCTTATTTGATATTTGTTTCATGAACTAAAACGTTTGATGTAACTAGGAGCAGTAGTTTACGGCAAGGAAACAACTTGCGATTCAGAAAAATATTGAAAAAAAACTTCGAAAGAAAGGTTTAATTTTGAATAACATTTTCTCGGATAGCATTTTGACTATGACAACAATTGACTATTGCCATTCGACTTTTGTTACTCAGAATTGAGTATTTTTTACTCAGTTTTGAAAGTTGTTTATGGAGTGTAATTTTATAAAGATGGATTTGGGAAGTTTATAAATTTGATTGTCAAAAAGGGTTTTGCTTAATAAAGTCGAACCCCGCTATAATGAACCTGGGATATAGTGAACCCTCTTAATGAGTCTTCGTAATGTAATGAATCTTTTTAGTGGTCCCTTCCGAACTCCTATTTAACTAATGTTTTTTTTTATATGGATATAGTGAACTACTTAGAAAATGAGAGTATGCTTGTAGTGAACTTAAAATTTCCTTTCTTTAATATTTTTTTTTCAGTTCTCCATATTTTAAGTTATACTATAAGCGGCAATTGGCAGTGACATAGCAATATTTAACAATGTGTCGAATTTCAACATGTCCTTCGGATTTTATTGTACTCAAACTGAACCTGTTTCAAAGTAAACATACCTGTTCTACCTGATTAACTAAATTTAAATTTTACAAATGTAAATGATAACATTCGTATTGTTTCTGACTATTTGCAGGTGAATTTGTTATTCATACAATTTTTCGCATCGCTCAACACTTGTCTTATAGCAATAATAGTCTCTAACTTCTGCCTAAAAGCTAGTCTCTATAACTACAAATTATTATTATCCAAAAATCCTTTATCATTAGATAAAATCCTTGTAAAATAAAAAAAAGGCCATACTTCTTTGTTTAGGCCTAAGTTTGAAGCAATTAAATTCTTCACTGAACAACCCTGCTTTTCACCGGACTACATATCGACATTCCTCTTACCTCCTTAATATTCTAAGACGCTCTTCCAGGGATTACGTTCGAACCTGTTGTTCGAAGCAAAAGAGTCCACGTGCCACAGTGACATTCCCCACTTGACATCTTGATCCCTCCAGTTTGATTGACAGGTCAATTCGAGTCACCATGTCTGGGAATCGTAAGTAGGAAGTCAGGGGTCAAAGCATCGCTACTGGCTGATCAACTAATTATATGTGAAAAGGGGAGCGCTCGGGCATCGGGACTGTCTCTCAACGAATGAGGGCACTCTGGACCCTTTGATTGACAAGGGGCAGCCTGGCTGATGAACGCCTGGCTGACGAAAAAAGGCCATCATCATTGCTCTTTCCCTCGACCTGCGATCCGGCCAACCGGCTTTCCAACTTCCTTGATCTCCTGGGATGCAGAATCCAGTGACATTCCCCACTTGACATCTTGACCCCTCCAGTTTGATTGACAGGTCATCTCGAGTCACCATGTCTGGGAATCGTAAGTAGGAAGTCAGGGGTCAAAGCATCGCTACTGGCTGTTCAACTAATTATATGTGAAAAGGGGAGCGCTCGGGCATCGGGACTGTCTCTCAACGAATGAGGGCACTCTGGACCTTTTGATTGACAAGGGACAGCCTGGCTGATGACCGCCTGGTTGACGTAAAAAGGCCATCATCATTGCTCTTTCCCTCGACCTGCGATCCGGCCAACCGGCTTTCCAACTTCCTTGATCTCCTGGGATGCAGAATCCAGTGACATTCCCCACTTGACATCTTGACCCCTCCAGTTTGATTGACAGGTCAACTCGAGTCACCATGTCTGGGAATCGTAAGTAAGGAGTCAGGGGTCAAAGTTCCCTCATTCGTTGAGTGAAAAGGGGAGTGCTCGGGACTGTCTCTCAATGAATGAGGGAACTCTGGACCCCTTTGATTGACAAGGGGCAGCAAGAACCGCCTGGCTGACGTAAAAAGGCCATCATTATTGCTCTTTCCCTCGACATGAGATCCGGCCAACCGGCTTCCCATCTTCCTTGATCTCCTGGGCTGCGGAATCCAGTGACATTCCCCACTTGACATCTTGACCCCACCAGTTTGATTGACAGGTCAACTCGAGTCACCGTGTCTGGGAATCGTAAGTAGGAAGTCAGGCGTCAAAGCATCGCTACTGGCTGATCAACTAATTCTATGTGAAAAGGGGAGCGCTCGGGCATCGGGACTGTCTTTCTACGAATGAGGGAACTATGGACCCCTTTGACTGACAAGGGGCAGCAAGAACCGCCTGGCTGACGTAAAAAGGCCATCATTATTCCTCTTCCCCACGTCCTGAGATCCCAGGCTTCCCATCTTCCTTGATCTCCTGGGCTGCGGAAGCCCTTTCCAGAAGCGGCCTATTCCAGCGGCACCCTACCGCTACTATCTTCCGAAGAAAGACCCTTGCCACGAGATGCCGTCCCCTGGGCCCCTAACTCCGGGAAGTTCCTGAGCGCGCCACGCCAAGAATGTTCGCGACTGCCGGCTTCAACCCTACCACTACTCTGACTCCCGAACACCTCTAGGTATCTTTAACTTATCCCTGTTGTCACTGTGCAGCGTTCATTACCTTAATGGGTCCCCTTCGCAGATATATTGTTCCTGTACTCTACTTAATCCATGGATAAATCATTAATCTAAATTTAAACACTGGAATTTGTTTATCTACAAACACGGACTTTTGTACTAACCACCAGACGATCTAACCTTAAAACCTTTGGCTTAACCTTCAAACCTTGGCACCATGAGATCTTCTATTGTTTAATGTGTTTTCGATTACGCTTCCTGAGATTAGTAAAGGATTGGGATTGTTTGGTAACTTTAATTTTTAAAGGATCTCCTGTTTCTAGTAATGAAAATGAATGTTTTTAACCTGCTGAGCGTCAGAGGGCGGAACATGGACAACTTATCCTGCATGAGATTTAAATTAAAACTTTTAATCGGTTATAAATGGGTTATAAATGGGTTCCCCGTGCTTTAATTTTTTAAATTTAATAACATTATTAAATTTATAAATGTTTGAAAATTTTGTGTATTGCTGAAAAACCTGACAGTCAGGTGACCTCCAGAGGGATATATGGTTATTTTTTATGTATTATTTTTGTAATAAATATTTTTTTAGAAGTTATAGAATCAAATTTTGGATATTTTTGAGCTATATTGAAAATAATTTACCCATAAAAGTAAACAATAAGTCTTATTTGTATAAATATAATAGTTACAAAAGATTTGCCAGAATAACAGGTTATTCTTGAATTCTAAGAATTAAAGGTGTTTTTTCTTTTGCTATTGGTTCCTCTTACCGATTTATCCTTTAAAAACTAACACATACAATTTTTCAATTTTTTTTAACTACAAACCTAATGACAAAGGTAATGATTTGAATGTTTAACACCTTGGTAATTCTGGACATAGGTATATGATCATTGATCAATCACTCTACAATTCTTTTCGTTTGCGTTGGGTGCTTCCTCATATAAATTATTTCGAATTTGCTAAATAAAGTCCAATTACTCATGAGATCTGAAATAAAATAAATTATATATATTATATGATTAACTTTAAAGGAAAATAACGTCATCGTCTTCCTTATTTGTAAGATTTTTTTATTAACTACTACCATACAGAACACGCCCATTTACATGTAGAGGACTAAAACAAGACACTTCAGAAATGCAAGAAAAAGAGCACCAAAAAAGTAAAAAAAAATATTAAAATACAGAAAGCCAGTAAGATCAATTATAAAATATAGAAATGCTAATATGGTATCATCATATTTATCTTAATAAGAGGTTTAGTTTACGAAATATTAGGATTGAGACGAAAATTATTTATATTCTTAAAATATCTAGCCAAAGCTTAAAGTCTGATTATTTAGAAACCTGAAAATGATTGCGACATTTCAAATGAGTTAGATGGTTCCTAAATGAAATGGAAACATCACGCTTTGGCACTATGTTCTGCCTCGTACAGATATGAGTATTTTAGCGGTTCTCTGTTATTGTGACTGTTGCATGATAATTTCTTGACGTGCTTCATGATTATTTTTTTTATATTGTAAATAAATACAATATATAGTAACTGATTAGTAGCAAATGAATAAAATAATAATTATTGTCAGCGAACATCAAGGAAAAATATTTATTGCGAAATAATGAATTTATTAGTGAAAACATTTCCTGAACATATATCATTTTGTTTTGAAGAAATAATTACTTTAAAATCAATGTTTTGACAAAAACAATACTCGTCCAAAGTTTCAACAGGAAATTATAAATAATTAATAACTCTCAGATTTGCTAGAAGTTAAAATTTCACAAATGTTTGAATAAATAAACAAGTATTGTTTAAATATTTAATATCTGTGAAATATACATTTCTATTCTCTCTTCCTCTATAGATACTTAAACATTCAATGTTTAAACATAAAATAATAATTAAAGGGGAAACTAGTGCATCTCTTTGTACAACAATGAACTCATTTGGTTAAATTTAACATACAATAAAATTAATATACTTCTAAAAATATTCTCCCACTTATAACCATTAAATATGCAGATCCAGAAATTTCCAAATTTTAATTCATAAAGATTTAAAGTTTCTTATTTTAGTTAAAGTAATAAAATAGAAAATAAAATAATAAAAATTCAGACAAAATATTTAATGTCAATAATTATAATTTTATCCATGACATTTATCCAAAAGAGTAAGTTTTAAAAAAGACTAACTCTACTATTACTGAAAAGCCAACTATCTCAATATAGACATTAAAATTGAAAATAGCTCCACAAATATTGGATTATATGATAAGCATAGAGATTTCCAGTTTACTGTTGAATGTTTTTCTCATTTTTTCAGCAATCTAAATTCTAAAATTTTCAAAAAAAATTTTACATAAATAAATAGAATTAATGACATCTGTAATAATTAAAATGATATATAAAATGTTTGTTCACATTTCAGAGATAATCTCAGATCAATTTTTTTCCATCTAAATATTTAAATGTAGTGGATCTATTACTAAGACGTCTGGCCTAATAATTTTGGTTTATTGTTCCACTTCCAGATGATGTTTAGGCACAGCAAAACGTGGCTATATAATAGGGTTTATTTCAAATAACTGCTTTTAATTCCATTTTGAATTTTCAGTTTATAATGAACTCGTAGTTCGTTCTTGGATTGTCGAGTTCTTTCGAGTGTCCTCCCCCTCACCTCCTTTTTTTTCGTTGCTGTATGTTGGGGACAGTTGCGGTTTTTGATCTTATGATTTGCTAGAAACAAAAACATCCCGTCTGTTCATGCTCTTCCCCACTGACGAATTAGCATGAAATAGTGATTGTTTTGATTTTAATGGTTTCATTTTTACATTGCAAAATATTAAAGGTACTTTAACCAAAAAAAGGCACTATCATGATTGAAATTTAAAAAATAATAATTAAAGACTATCATTGTTTCCAATCAGTTACATTCTGTAAAACAAATACCAAAAGATAGTTTAAAATATAACTCCAAAATTTTATTTTACTTAAAAAAATTCCTTAAAAAATTAACATTGCGAAAAAAGAATCTATCATAAAGAGATTGCATTACAAACCATAAATATAAAGCATTTTTTTACTAATCACAATTAAGTAGACATAGTACCTCAAAACTGTTTGAAATATTTTCAACTGCACAATTAAAATAAAAGTATTTTTAAGCATAGTTTACAACGACTAAAACATAAATTAAAAGAAAAAGCAATTAGGCAATAAATAAACATTTTTAATTATATCATTCATTTTAAGAGAACTTTATTTAAAACATTACTCATCTCTATAGGCTTAAGACTTTGTTGATTATTTCTTTACTGTGCTTTTTCGACACTTTTTCTAAAACCTGTGAAATATTTAGGTAAGGAGTAATAATTAAATTGTTAAGAATTGTAAAATGCAAAGAAGCACGTTTTCTTTTTCTAATAAGCTTAATGCGTTTCAAAGTACATAAATATATTTTTCTCTTTTCTAGTTCACACATTTTGTTTAAAAAAATCATTTTGAGTTAGACATGTACCAATGCAGGGACAAGTATTGGAGCTCTAGTTTAGTTTTTTAAAAAAAGCCTTAGGGATTCAAGTGTCGTACAAACTGAAAAAAATAAAACTGATATAGTTAAAAATCAAATTTTCTTTTTTTTATATTGTAAAGCGTAAGAGATAGTTTGCATCGTAACTTTTTATCTATTCACGATAAAATTAAAAAAATAGACACAGAGATTACAAAAATCAACTAATCAAATAAGGTACAAAACTAAAACTTGATATTTTTGGCAATGTTTTGGGTACTATGTGTTACCTTAAATATTTATTTCAATATACTATTATACAAAAGATTATTTTACATTATTCATCATCATCATTGGCCCTACAGCCCCTGAAGGGTCCTGGCCTCCTTGTTTTTTTCCCATTCCACCCTGTTAGACGAATTTTGCTTCCAGTTGGTAATTCCCCAGATCTTAAGATCTTCTTCAACTTGGTCCATCCATCTGATTCTTGGTCTTCCTCTAGGTCTTGATCCGCTAGGGTTTTCTTTCATGAGTCTTCGGGTTGTTCTGTTAGACTCCATCCTTTCAACATGTTCTAGCCACTGGGCTCTCCTTTTTCTAATCACTGTGGAAAAAATATCCGATTCTTTGTATATTTCATATATTTCCCTATTTGTTCTTATTCTCTCTCTCTCTCTCTCAATTCTGCATTATTTAACATTATTACTTTTGCAAATTGCATATAAATCACAAAACCAACTTACACAAATTGTAAAAGAATATAAATGTCCCCTGAGTGTTTATTTCCCTCAAAGTAGTTATAATATAAGAGGTTATTTATTATAACATTAACTATAAGATTGCGATCCATATCAATTCGATGAGTGGAAAACCATATAATATAACCCAAACAGCGTTTATTGGTATCTTAAGTACTCAGTGAATGGTGACGACAATTTAATGCTGAACGGCAGTATAATCTATCAGACAATGGCCACTTGTCTTTGATTTATGCTATTATATAGAGGATAAGGAGTCATAAAAGGTTTGTTTTAGCAAACGAGTCAGTATTAATTTAGGTAAAGGGTTTAGGTTATTAATTTTGGTATATAATTTGGATTATAAAAGTTATTAAGGCTTTATTTGATTCAAAAAGTGTCAAATAAAATTGATTGTGTATAGGAAATAATACATGATGTCATTAAAGAAAACAAAAAGATAACTATAAAAATTCTAATTTTGAGTTGATTATTATTTCCATGGGTTAAAATATGGGCTATATTGGCCACACATACACAGGAATTAATAATAGATTATTATATGTTTTTCCTAACTGTTCACAAAATTTAAATTGTCAAATGTGGATATTTTACTTCTTATTAAATTTGTATCTCAAGGTAAACAAACCTTTAAATAATTCATCTTAACGAGATATTCCCTTTAATTGAAGATAAACAAAGCCCAGAATACAAGTTTTGTAACTTAGGAAATATTCCTGTTACCGTCACATAGAACCTTTATTATTAGAAAACTATTTTTAAGACTTATTTAAGCATACATTTCTCCAAGTCATTAGCCAAATATTTTTATAATATGGCTTTACACACTTAAAGTTTAAATGGCACGTGTATGACAAATGGAAAAAAAGTTGTACGAATGGTGTGCAACAACAAAATTAAACATGATTTCTTGAAGATAAGATGACATGACACGCTAATATTAATTTACATGAGATATTGAGAGTTATTGCAACTTTACTAAAATGTAAGTATCATGTATGAAGGATGTAGTTGCAAAACTCTCCAGACTCGCATCCTTCAAAGTATAATTTAGATATTGGGTCCTGTCCCTTCATTCGCTATTTCGTCCAACAGAATTTACTATTATCGAAAATTGCCAATGAAGTAGCTGGCCCCTGTATCTCAGTCATACTTTAGAGAATTTGAGTTTTGCAACTACACCTTTCAATTTAAGGAGTTCTAGAGCAACATTCTTCTACAACAACACTAATAATCGTATCCATACCAACGTGTAAACACTATTTAAACTACCAATGTTCCATTGGTCTGGGATATTCCTTCGTATATTTTCAGGTTCCGTGAACTTTCGGTTCGTGATAAGTATTCTAATTTCAGACTAATCTTTTCCTGAGAAATAAAACGGTATATATTATGTTTAAAGTAAGTGGTGGCTATACCATTATGGTCCTCAGTTATGTAAATTAAATCTCCTCTACCTTCTCCAACTTCCTGTGTGTTTGATAGATTAGAGAATTCTTGACTTGCAAATGACTTTTTGATATAACACTGAAC
This sequence comes from Oedothorax gibbosus, assembly GCA_019343175.1. Lineage (NCBI taxonomy): Eukaryota > Metazoa > Arthropoda > Arachnida > Araneae > Linyphiidae > Oedothorax > Oedothorax gibbosus. Next base: position 16,702 of record JAFNEN010000270.1, read on the forward strand.
AGAATAATTTATTGACGAGGTGTCTGTGAGCATATATTGTCGATGCACAGATTTTAAAAGTGTTCTTTTAACTATGGGGAAGGCACGTGTATCCGAAAAAAAACACTGCAGGGGAATTATGTTCAATTTCTAGTAAAAGATGCTATAAATTTAGGACTTTATTATTACCGTATGTTTCGTTATAATCTTGTCTTACCGATATGCATTTCAGGCTTACATTATTTAACTGAAATTTCTTACTTATTGGAAATGCTAATTAATGCTTAATTAGGGGAAATTCACATACATGTTAAAGGATAAATTCGAAAAATGCGTTTAGTGCTAATTAAGTATGCTAGAATCAACTAAAAATAGTTTTCCAGTACTTTAATACTTATTGAATAATCATTAAAAAGTGTACAAATATTCTTGTAAATACAGAACCCACTATTCAAGCATAAGTAATTCCTTTATTTGACTTATATGAAAATTTTAAGGCTTCGTGTTACGCGAATTCTGGTACTCATTAAATATCTTTGCATTCTAATTTTATGACCTACATTAACATCAAAATTGCTTTGGGTACTTTTTCTGCTCTTATTTGGCTTTCTTTAGTCTTTTTATAGTAGTTAAACGAAACAGAACACTTCATTTCCAGTGACCAGTTCCATTGCCAACGAACAACCAAAAGTTAATGTATTACCAATAATTGTAAAAACAAAACTAAAAGTCTACATTTGTTACTCTAATTGTTTCCGGTTGTCTATTTCTAGGCTCCTTAGGAGATTTAAAACTTCCAACTACACCTCGTAATTTAGAACCATGGTCAAGTAACGAGATCGATACCTGATCGATACCTTGTCGGGCACCCAACGGAACTTCGAGCGACATCGTCTGCTTACTCCGCCGGGACATTGTACTCCACAGATTTGACGAACATGTTTATTCCAGTTTACTCTGGTATTTTAGTTGGATTTTGACTGCATATTTCCGTCGATAGGAAAGCAGTGACAGCCACCGGGATCGAATTAGCGTCAAACGCTTGCGATTTGATCTGGGCTGATAGCGTGTCCAACGTAATACCAACGAGGCTACAAAAAGTCCACATTGTTGACTGAAAGCTATTCGTTGGGTAAGTATGTAGGTAGGCAGTTTGGTACATATATATATTTTCTGGTTTGTGTACTTGATCAGAGACCCGCTTATAAACTTTCATCAAGTAAGACAGACACAGACAGCATTTTTACTGACACAGAGAGAGAAAGTACACCCAGGGCGAAGGCGGGAATTGAAGCCACACCCGGTACAATGGGCAAACTGTTAGCGTAATGGGCTGAGATCAAACCCACTAAGTCACCCGGGCACCAAAAGCTATTCGTTGTCTGGTAATGTAATCGTTTCCGGCTACCTATTTCTAGTCTCCTTTAGGAGCTTTGACACAGCCAATTCCAACTCGTAATTTAGAACACTGGTCAAGTGACGAGGTCAACACCTGAGCGGGCATCCAACGGAACTTCGAGCGACATCGTACGCCAACGCCTTCGGGACTTTCGACTCCACAGAATTAACGATCAGCACGTGTATCGCAGTGTACTCGGGCACCCCGGTGATTTTTAGAGGATTGTTTTCCACCAGTTTGAATACGTCTATAGTATGGCTAGGATAAGGACAGAACCAAGAACTTTTTCGGTGAGAGGCTCGTCGCTTACACCTCTTGGCCACCGGAGGGCCTTGTCTGGTATACAAGCTGGTTGCTTAAGTTTGCATAGCTGGTTTATTTCTTCGCTTGAGGCGGGGATACAAGTATGCAGGTCGTAATCAAGAAAGCTCAGCAGGGTTTATATTGACTACGAAGGCTTCTTATCTTCGTTCGTAATTAATTTAGCAGCCCACTGGGTTTGTAATCAAAGGATACTCCGAAACTATTGACACCTAGCGGCATTCCTTGTTTCACTTGATTTATTTAAGAAAGCATTAAGCATACATCTTTATGAATATCTATGTGTTCCAGATAATCCTGCTATATTTAAATTTAAATACACATATTTTAAGGATTTTTTTGTTCTACTTCCTTGTTTAAAAAAAGATACATGAAAATATCAGAGACAGTTGTTAAAATGCTAAGCAACCACAATTTTCTATAAATTTAACTAATTGTTGTTAAATGTAACTCAATGTCATTATGGGTGGAAGAGGTAGAGGTAGACTAGCTTTTGAACCCGGCATCTACAGGGTGGTGCAAATAAAAGTGGCCCCGTCATGGAGCTCAGAATACGATAGAATTGTTGCCAAGTCAAAAACCAATGCAAAAACAGGTTTGCTAAGTGAAGCTATTAATCGCTTCAATATTAAGACAGACAAACACTTGGTGAATTGTTTTCTGGCAACTATGCAATGCTTTGACAAGCTAGTTGGAATGCAATATAAACTAAAGGTTTGTACATCTGTGTGCAAAAAAAATTTTCCACTAGCGATTATTTCGGCCGTTATTTATCCTAGAAAATCGGACCTTTTTGCTTTTGGTTAATACAAAACATTCTAAATTGATTGTAAGACACAAAATTTGCATGATGCGCAGTTATCATAAAATATGCACTAAGGTCTGAACTTGCAAATAGTCCATGAGCAGCTCTAATGTGATGCTAATCCAATTCAAACAAAGCAAAAACAAGTTTGCCAACTGAAGCTATTGCTCTCTTAAATAGTCTTTTATTTCGATTTGAAAGCTATCAGACGGCTTCAATAGTTTTTCGTGCCAAGCATCTAAATGTATTGCTATCTCTACGCCGGGGCCACTTTTATTTGCGTCACCCTGTATTGCCATGCTAGCCTAATACCGAACTGTCTACGACAAAGTAATTTCTTCGTTGCGGTGGGAGCTGGGGAGCCCAGTCGGTTAGGCATTCGCCTAGCATGCGAAAAGTCCCAGGTTCGGGTCCGGGGCATCGCCAAAATAACTGCCGACCTATAAACGGCCCGTGCAGCCAAAAATGTCCTACGAATAATACCCCGTATAGAGGGAGTGCACGTTAAATATGCTTCAAAGTCCCAACGCTGCGTACGATGTCGCCCTTAACGGTTGCGTTGGGTGCCTAATCAGGTGTCGGCTCGTCACTTGACTGTGGTTCTAAAATACGACGCCCGTAGCCAATAGCCCTCGTGTAGCTCTAGTGCGACGATAATTCAAACTAAACTAAACTCTTCGTTGCGGGAGGGTTTTAAATGGGTATTAGTATTGTTCGCCAAAGTAGTTGCAGTAAATACAAATAAGCAAACTAGTACTTTACTTATTTTATCAAAACAATTTAATTTGATACTATCACAAATTCAATAAAAATACATATTTTACTATTTTTGAATGTGAAGTTTTAATAGTGCATTAAAATATATTTGAAATTCAATAAGCTTATTACTTTTTAATCCAATTTATTCCAGCTACGCTAATCATACGTGTATTGAATACCACAGTAAGTATCTAATTACACTCTTTCAAGAACCCTTTGATATTTTAATTAATTTCACATTTTCTGCTCAAATGAATTTTCTACTTGAAATTTCGTTTTTGTTAATTATCCGTTTTGGGAGTTTCAATATATATTTATTATTTTAGTAAAACAGTGCACTCGCGCTTATCCGGTGCATCGGCGCCAAAAACCAGTCGGATTCCCGAAAGCCCCGGATTATGGAGCTCGGTTTGTTGGCTTTAAAATGCGTCGTACTACAGAGTACCTGTTCTATGTCCTTGTATTTTTTGTCTTCTTCCGGGCTATTGGTAGAGATTGCTTGATATATTGATGATGGATCTTGTTAGTGCTAGGGTGAAAAAAATTATCGTCGCACTAGAGCTACACGAGGGCTATTGGCGCCGCGTGCCGTAATTTCGAACCACAGTCAAATGGCGAGCCGGCACCTGACTATTCACCCAACGCAATTTTTAAGAGAGACATCAGATGCAATCTCGATGCTGGATCTGGGTATTTCTGCGAGGTTTGGTTTAGTTCAGACTCTTATTTGAAGCTTTTTTATGACACTTCTTCGAATTACAAGTCCTTTCATCGTACATAGCTTCAAACCATTGACGTAGTTACATCAGAGGCAAAACAAATATTCAGGCTGTATGTTTTTAATTTTATCCTTAAAAGCTAGCTACAAAAAATAAATCATACATTAACTCGTATGATTTGATAATATATATGGAAAGGATACAAATAATCATTACAAAAAGATAAAATATAAATAATAATTGTTTGCAATGTCATGCGATATAAAGAAGTTTTTTATCAAAAGATTTTTAATAAAAAGCACATACCTTTATTTAGCACCTTATTTTTAATAAAAATAACCCTTTCATCGCAAACATTACTTTGCTATTTTAAAACAAAGTTAAAATATTAAACATAAAATTTTTTAACTGTTTATCATGTCTTACCACCGTTATTTTAAATTTAAAAAAAGTCATTCAAAAGGTCATCAAACAAGTCAAAAGTCATAAATAAAATTGCGGTGGAATTAAAAATTTCGTTTTTAGTAAAAAGTTATTAATTTTAATGAAATTAGGCTTAAATTCTTAATTTAAGTAACCTTAATAGGTATAGTAACCTTAAATTAAGAATTTAAACCTAATTTCATTAAATTAAGAATTTAAACCTAATTTCATTAAAATTAATAAATTTTAATAAAAACGAAATTTTTAAAAATTTTGTTTCTATTAAAAGTTTATTAATTTTAATAAAATTAGGTTTAAATTCTTAATTTAAGGTTACTATTCCCAAAGTATCCTTATGAAAAAATGTAATAGTATGCCTAACAAAATCTTGATAGGTTATTGTTAAGATATATGGTTTGCAAAATAATTTAACAAGTTATTTCATTAAACATTTTGCAGTTTTAATACATTTTATTTTGGTTATTTTTTATTTAAGTTAAGAATTTGAAAAATCTCAAAAGGTACGAATGCATAAATTTCAGCTCCCACAATTACTTTCCCTACAAAATTCCAACCAAAAATAATGTTCACATATTTCTTTTTTTTTTACTTTTGGACATAAAAACCGAAAATGAATCGTGCTCTTCTCTCCAAAACCAAAATGGGATCCCATTCAGTAAAAAGAATACAACGCGAGGATGTCTCGACGCCTCTGCCTAATTCCGCGAACCTAATGAAACAAATTGGACACACGAGCGCGCCTACCTACCTGAAATATAAATGTGGAAGACATTCTCTCTGATGTAATATTCACGTAACAGAGTAACAATGGCACAACTCCTTGTGTACATCTTTAAAGAAAGGTAAAAAAAATCTATCTTCTTATCCATGTATTTTTTATACTTTAAAGCTCAGTAGGTCAAATTCGGTCAGAATGATCATTTATGGTGATGGAGTTTAGTTTCGAGTTACGTCTGAAGATCGAATCAATAACCATACAAAAATAGATGATTCCATTTTGAGATTTTTGTTATGAGCGTATTCTGAGAAGTAAAGGCTGTTTTTTTTATCAGACCTGAACATCCTTGTATCTTTTTTATATTTACCGCCGATTGAGGTAATTTTGACCTAAACATTAAAACATAGTATTGACTTTCTTGAGTATTTTTGACTCATAGGTTAAAGCAGAGTTGGCACTAATTAAAAAAGCCAGCGCATTTTTAAAGAGTGCATTTAATAAGAAGTTATTAGCTTAAAAAGCTTGGGTCAAAGTTACCTTTCAGGGTCAAAATTACCCCATTCAACGGTACGCTTAAATATTTTTATGATAGTAAGGTCTTGTCTTGTACACATGTCGTTCTAAAATATGTACCATATTGAGCTACACTATCAGTTGTAATAGATGAGTGTTTTAAAGATGATTCGCATGTAATTTTGTAGATTAACAGCGATTGGCCTGCCCAGCGTAGTGTACAAATGTCTTCTATCTTTCCTTTCCTATCAACAAGTCCAGCGGAGCTAGACAAGGTCCATGAGTCCAAAAACCTCAAGGATGTCTAGGACCAACAAATGTCTATGAACACATTGAATGCGAAATTATTAAGCTATTAATTTTTATACTTGCTTTATAAACCCGGCATTGCATGGGTGTATCCTTAATATCGTTTTTTTTATTTGTCTGTCCGACTGAATCCTGGCTCTTCTCTAGAACTTTGAGATTAATAACGAACTGAGATTATAAATAGAAAATAGATTATAATTTACTATCTATAATCGAGGTCAAGATTAATAACTATTAAAAAATGCTTCTTAGTTTGGGACAAGTTAACTAAAAATTGCTGATTTTATCGTAATATACCAGTATTTTTATCTTCTTAAAATATACTTTTATGGCTATTCGATTCGACGTCAAATTTGTATCTTCATCCAAAACTGCAGAAAACTGAAAATTTATACTCAAATTTGACTTTTGTACTTGTGTCACTTTGGCTCGTATTTAGCTGAACTTATAAATTCCAGAAATAGCTTTGACTAGTTCGCACGTTAGAGCAACTACCTGTCGCAGGATTGTTCTCTTGTTTTCCGCACGGTGTCGCTGTCGACATTTCGCGCGCGCGCCTTTACTTAGTTCGATAGAGAGAAAACCTTTCCGTTCGCCGTTTTTCGATCACTCTTGCCTTTTGGTTGCGTTAGTTCGAATGACTTAGTATTTGAGAAATCATAATATATCTTTATGACATTTTAATAAAAACTTTTTGTTTAGAAATATGTATCAAAATTATGATTCCTCCCCTTTTATTTAACTTTTTGTTATGATTTGAATGGTACAGAATAAGAAAAAAGTTGGTAAGTAATTTTATATTCGAATATTTGATGCGCTTTTTTTTAAAGTATGACATTAAGTATAAATTTAAGTATAAATCTTGTTTTATAAAATTATTATACAGTAATGTGTTTTTCTGTGATTTAACTTAAAAAAGAAATTGAATATATTGCTATAGGTATCTTAAAGAGTTAAAGTTCAGATATACATACTATTTTATTTTTATGAATATGTGGTAATAATATTTTTGAGTAAAAATACATGCTGTAAACAAACAAAATTTCTTGTTAAAAATAAACATTCTCTGAATAAATGAAATATCAAGATTAAGTAAATCTTTAATATTATTTGCAATATTTAAATTATAATGGGTGATAAATTTTCGGTTTTATTTGCATTGTTTTAAAATAAAAAAAAACTGAATAGCTTAAAATTTATTTTAATAACATTATAGTATATGGATAAATCATTACTATTTTTGTAATTCTTTTTTTTTTTGACGTTATCATGAAACATACTTCCCGTTATAACTCCAATGAATGCAAAAAAGGTTCTTTCTTATATTTTTACACACTTCAGGTAAGAGGACTGAACTCAATTTTCCAACTGTATAAATAAAGAAATATATCAGCTGTGTCAAAAGTAAATTAAACCTTGATTAAGTAAGAATCTACACAAAAATCGACCTTAAAACTTCCATCAGGAAAATCTGGGATACTTAACATTTTTACGCCTTTATTTAGAATTTGGATGTTAAAACTTTAGAATAAATAAAAAAGAACAATTTGTGATTAAAAATAATTACTGCACTTTTACCTTTCAAGTTATGTTAATAGGGGAAAAAACAATGGTATTGTAGAATAAATGGTTCCAAAACCATTTTGGTCAAAACCACTTTATTTGTTCGTCTCTGTCATCTACTTTATGACTTGGGTTTTTTCCAGAATAAAATTAGAACATCATTAGAAAATGATGAATCGCAGGTAACCTAAATTTTCATTAAATAGTTTGGATTATTTCTTTCCATTTTTGATAAAAACAAACTAAAACTAAACTATTTTTTTAAATATCTACTTTATAAATATTTAAATCACTGTTGCCATATCATCGATAGCACGGCCACTTTATTTATTTAAAATTAGTATTTGAAGGGAAATTTATTTTTGCCATATGGATCAGTAGGGAAAATGACATGGCAATCTAGATTTTGCACAAAAATATGGCTAGTTTTAATATACATTTATTCTTTATTAGAGCAGTTTTGAGTAGTTTCATGTTTTGTTTACTAAATATTTTGAAAATATCGGGATAATAGTTTTGATGTCAAGTTGAACGTTGTTCAGCAACGATTTATTTTATGGGCATTTTGCTCAATCACGCATTTAATATTTTCAACAATCGAAAAATATTTTTCTGTCATATCCAAGTGTTATGAGGATAATGGGTTGATTAGCTAAGTAAGGTTAATTAAGTAGTGGATGACTAAGTTAGAATGTTTACAACCCAAAAAGGTGTCCAGGTGAATCTTTTGTCGGACGAGCCAGCAAAGGAAAGGGGCTATATTCGAATCCATTGAAGAGGATTCTTGGCGCCAGCCAGACGGAGGAAGTGACATTACCAGTTGTTGTGCTTTACCTTCGGTATTAATGTTAAGTGGTATAAACTGCAATTTCTAAAATATCATATAATTAAGTTATTATTACTTCTAATATTAAGATGGTGGTAGTGCACATTAGTTATGATCCTCAATTACCCAATAAGAATGATTGACAAGAGTTATGCACAAACACTACTGTTTATTACGTAATTAAACAGTTACAATCCGTTGTCATAGACGATAATACGAAGGTTATAATTATTTCAATATCTAAAAAAGGGGGGAATCGCTCCGGGAATAGAAAAGTGAATTCGACTTACTCATTAGCATCAGTCCCGTGGCCATGTTCCTTCTAACCTAACTACTACTCTCTAAAAATCGGCTAGTCTATCTCAAATCTCAATTCCTTCTCTAATCTAACTCAATCATTGCCAAGTCGGTCTGCTTTTTCTCTGATCTGAACTGTAGGAAAATCTAAGATCGTCTGTCCGTCGTCTCTCAAGATTTTTCAATTCTGAAATTTTCATCCCGCCTACCAAATTGCTTCGACCAATCCTGAACTTTTTTTTTAATCATACCTATATTTTTGATACCTCATATTGGTTAAGATTATCCCCCTTTTTCCAACCCACTCCTTCCAATTGGAAATCCAAGTTATTCGATTCCTTCGGAGGGGTTGGATTGCCCTGTTTGACTCCAATAATTTCCAAATTTTCGAAGGCGCAACTTTCACAAAAACTCTATAAAAAATGTAATGACACTTCGTCCGTCTGGCTGGCGCCAAGAACCCTCTTCAATAGATTCGAATAAAGCTTCTTTCCTTTGCTGGCTCGTCCGACAAAAGATCCACCGGACGTAGCAGCTGGACACCTTTTTGGGTTGTAAACATTCTAACTTAGTCATCCACTACTTAATTAACCTTACTTAGCTAATCAACCCATTATTCTCATAACACCAAGTGACTACAAAGATAAATAAAATAAGATGAACAGCAATATTGTTTATGAGGTTACAATCTTGATTATGCTAGTCCGATTTCGTACCTGGTGTTTTTTGTGTGATTTTGTGGTTGTTTTACAGCAATCTATAGTTATAAACAAGGATATTTAAATGGAACCCAACATTTCTAAATATATTTTGCACTTCAGTGCATTCCCTTAACCTTTATTTGACTAGTGTATTAATCACTGAGTGAATTTGAGTTCAGATAACTCCATCCCCAGCTAATGCAATATTTATCTGGGAATTCCCGAGCAAGTATTACTTCTGGTAATCTACCCTTTTAAAGTTTAAAGTGAAAATTATTAATAAGCCAACGTTCCTGAGTATGATTAATGGGTGAATCTCCGAATTTCGACGTTTGAAAATAAATGTATTCAATAATTGTATCTAAAATGTCCACTCCATTTTGCTAAAATATATTGTTTATGTAACCACCAATCTGTATATTTGTCTGGAACAAACGTTTAAATTTTAAAAATATTTTATTGCAAATGGGTTTTATTTATTAAAATCTCCTTCAATTTAGTTATAATATTGCCATTATTTCTTTTTTAACGTGGATAATTGTATGAAACTTTAATTTAAGACTTTTTTTTTACTTAAAGCTTATCTTTTTAACTTTTTTTTTTAAATCAGTGAAATAATTTAGATTCTTTAAAAAAAATCATCTTTTTATTTAATCGCTTATAAATTTAAGGTAAATTTTAATGGGATGATAAATACTTTTAAACTAAAAATGTTTTCACAATCGTTAAAATTAATAGTTTTTAACTACACTCAAATTCTCCAAATCCAAGCTTTCTCTTCTCCCGCGTGTGTTTCACTTATTTAATGCGTAACAAAATGTTATATCAAACTATAAAGCAGTTAAAATACAGAGTTTTGAATTCAAAAAGACTTAAAATAATAAAACTTATATACTTAATACTTGGAAAAATTTCACAACTATATGAATTGTTAAATGTAAAAATGAGTCAAGAGATATTGAAGAATTTACGTTTTACGAACTTTCATTTTTCACTAAACTGCTTTTTTCAACGTTTTAACAAGCCTCCCGATTAAGATATCTATCCTTCACACTGTTTAATATCTACATATTTCACATTTCAAGTGGAAGAATGTTTCAATAAATGATAATTTTTAGGTACTTTTGCATGCAATTTAAATTCTAAACTAAGAAATTCATTATTATTTTTTTTTACTGATTCAAAAAGTTAAGAAACATAGAAATAATTTACATAAAATGTCATTAATTAATATTAGTAGATTCTAATCTACCATTTTTTATCATAAATAAATCATATTATTTTTTTAATTACGTTAAATTATAGTTAAAAAAATAGTATGAATTTAGTAACATATAAGGTTTTTTTTAAATATATTTGGAACTAAAATCTATAATAATAAAAATGAAGTTTTGTGTGTATGTATGTGTCTCATACACTCTTAAACTAGGTATCTGTTTGACTCGTAACTTGGCACAAATGTGTAGTTCATACTTAGATTATGAATTTTGAACTTTCAGGTTTCAAAATGTTCTATTTTTAGAGAAAATTCGAATTTTCTGAAAAAACTACACCACTTTGGCTCAAATCCGATCTTTTTTTTACTTTCCTGATGCCATCGGCTGAAAAAATTAAATAAAACTTTTAACGAAAACATTTAAAATTGAAAATGTTTATCTTATTCTTTTGCCATTACCTTCAGAAACTAAATTCATTATTTGAAAAATAATTGACATGTTTCAAGTGACGTAATTCCGCCAGTCTCCATTCCCGGATTTTCTTGTGGGTTTATTTGATGATTTTTTCATTGATTTTTCTGTTGACTGCATGTATGCATATTTAAGCAATAAATGTATAGTTAAGCTATTGCTGAACTATGATGGTTAATAAAGGCCATCGCACTAGAGCTGCATATTAGTGTTTTATGTCTTTATTTTTTCGCCAAATATGTTGCCAAACTCGCCAAATTATTAACTAAAACTCGCCAAATGGGCAATTTCTTTTCTAAATAATTTATAAGCTGGTCGGTTGTTCGAAGTTCATTGTGCTAGAGCTGTATAATGGGTGTGTTTGTAGCTATATCTATTTGGTCGCCAAATTATTTCCCAAAACGCGCTAAATGAGCTAAAAGGTTTTATGTATTTATGAGGGAATTGTGATGACATTTAGGAATGCATTTTATAGCGTATTTTTCATTTTGGAATTATAAGGCAATGAAACGGGATTTTATACTTTATAACGAGCGGTAACAATAACATAAGTTTATGATCCTATAACAGGTTACATGGTACAAATATTTGGAACGATTTGATATTTTTTTAATCTGTGCGAAGAACGGGTATAAATTTGCTAGTTTAAAATAATTATGAAATAAATTTATATTCCAGCTCTGTTTTTTAATTAAAAAAAAATTACCTTGAGATTTAACAAAATAATCCACTACAAAAATGCATTCGTTAAATTTATCATAGTTTGGGTTGTTGTTATTAATAGACACCAATAACATTTAAGAGATTAAAACTTTTTGGGGCTAATAAATATCCTAGCTATTTGGGTTTCGAAAAACAATGATAAAATATTTGATTGACGAGATTTAAACTTTCTACATATACGATAATTTTTTATGACAGATTATGTGATTACCAAGATTTAATATTTCCGAAAATGATGTTTAAGATATTGTTATTGATTGTCATGGTGTGGAGCATTTTTAATAATGATAAAATAAAGTTACTATGTGTGTCACCTTACGCAGTATCATAAATTTTGCTGTTTAATGTTGCTATATTGTCCCAATTGTGTGCATTACAATAATACACGTTTTTTATTTATATTTTCAACTGTAATTACTTTTTATGAATGAAAAAATATTAATTTTTATTATAACAAATTAATGTGCATATAAAAATTTTAAGAAACTGCTGTCTGTATATACTTATTTCCTCTACACTATTTCTTATATACTATATAAATAGGTTCTAATAATAAGAAAAATACTTTATATTGTTCTAAAAAGCTTTAGTTTGGTCTTACTGAACTTAGTGATTGGGTTTTTCATTGTGTTTTGTTTATTTATTTGTAATCGTTTTAAATGTAGAAACCAGTTTTTTAGACTATATAGGAGTATTTTGCACTAAATTTTAGTTACTATTACTAGCATAGTGTGAATTTTCTTCTGAATCAAATGTATTGAAATTATTTTTTATTGAAGAAAAGTGCTCCAATAATAATGTCCTTGTATTTTAACTTTACTGAAAAACCTAACTAGCTACTCTTATGTAATATATACCTGAACTGTCAGTTTTTTAAGGTTTTTTTTTGTTTTCTGATTAAGGTACAAAAAATTAACAAAGCTTTTACAAAAATTGATTAGGTTCTCGATATTTTTTTTATATAATTAACCAATTTTAAAGAAAAGTTAAAACATGCTTAGATATTTAAATCTGCTTAAGATGTCTTTTAAGCAATAAATTTCTATCATGATATATATTTACTATAAATATTAAGCTGAATATTCAGTGCAGTTCATATGATAGATACAGTTGATCTTGGTAACTGAACCTCGCTTACGTGAACTTGTTTAAGGTGAAATTCAACTTAAAATTGACTAAAATATTTTTTTCCTATCATATTGATCTTTATACAACACTCTCCAAAATTCTTTCCTTTCATTAACGGAAGTTTTACTGGCAATTTTGCTGCCAGACTATTTCCGTTATTGACTTATTTAAACGTGAAATCGCGCTTCAACGCTGATTCGAAAGATGAGCTGGTGAAATACCGGGGGTAAATTTGTTCTGCCTCTTCCATAAACATTCACTACGAATGGAATTCGATTTGGACATCATTTCTTTCTGGAGCATTTTATTTTAAAATATAAGGTAAAAAAAACATGGTTAATATGGAAAAAAGTAAGTGTTTATTAATATTTTTTTAAACATTAACCTAAGACATACGTTGATTAGTAATATAAAATTAATATTTCTAATGGCTACATAGTATTTCGGCACATATTCGAATCGGTTGTTTCAAGAAGAAAATAACTCCCAAAATGAATGCGAAAAACTTTCTAAATCTATTATTTCTGAATATTTTCTTAGTATGTTTTAATATCACACTCTCTTTACGCTTATTTAATACTTAGATACTTTGGATAAGTTCTTTTGGCGTTTTGAAAAATGTAGTTCAAAGTTTAAAGTCTTGAATATATTTACTTATTCGAAGTATAGTTCTAATATACTTAGTAGTAGTCAATTTTAAAGCAATAATAATAAGAAGAAACTTTATTTTCAAAACAGAAAATATTGGTTGCCAAGGGGCCCCCGGGCCCTTCCAGACAACACATAAAATTTTACAATCAAAATTATCAAGGAAAATTAAAAGCAACATTTCAGATTATACTCAAACAAAAGGGGAACAAAACGAAAAAAAATAAAACAAAACAAAATCTGGCAAAAGATCGGACACACGAGATACACAAACATATTACAGAACGGTAAAATACATAACTTCACTATTGGTTTTACAAAACAAATAACAATATATATGTATGTATGTATGTATGTATGTATGTATGTATGTATGTATGTGTGTATGTGTGTATGTGTGTATGTGTGTATGTGTATATATATATATATAATTCACTTGACAGGACGTGATACAATTTTTTTAAAAATTGTATCATAGATTTGAAAAGAATCTCTACATCAACATTTAAGATGTGACGCTTAACTTCTTAAATGTAAAATAAAAATGTAAATAAAACAATAATGGTTATGACAATTTACCCTTTTAGTACTCAAAAGTTTCCACACAAAATTTCAACAAAAAAAACTTGAATTCCAATGAAAAATTATCAAAAATAATAACATTAAATCTCTCTTCAAGTTGTAATCTGATTTATAAAGTCAGATCATTATAAGTATTAATGATGTTCTGATCAACACAGTTTTACATTGCAATAAAAAATTACTAAAATGATAAATTTTTGAATCGTTAAAAATAATATTACAAAAGTTAACAATAACCTGAGGAAATTAATTTTCTTCTTCATTACAACTACACTTTCTGTCATTATTGTTGGTCATCGTAAAATATGATTTTGAAAAATTGTTTAGGTTCTTCTGGAATATTTCTGAATTTTGAAACATCTCTGAATTTTTTCTTCCTATTTTTTATTACAGAATTGGTAAAAATAATTATACAATTTAGTTTTTGTAAGATCCAGTTTAAATATATCTTAAAGAACTAATGAAAATAACATTTTGATCCATGTGTACCAGATAGAATCACTAGAAACATTGATAATAAAGTTGCCAATAAAAGTATAAAAGTTTTTTTAATATTTTCAGAGAATAGTTTTTCAAAGAAATCTGAATCACTAAAAAATAACAATCATAAAATCAGTCAAAAAATTAGAAATGCAATTTTCGTTGGTGAGAATTCGGAAATGTAGTGGGATATTACTTTGAATGAGGAATTAACTTCAGGAGTTATTTCCTTATTTAAAGTAAAGAATATTCCAATTTATTCAAAATTATTGGAGTTATTACCTTATTCAAACAATCGACTCAATTTTTAGGTAGAGGGTTATTAAATTGTCTGCAATGATGTCAATGGTTAAAATTACATTCAAAATTGTATGTAATACATGAAAGATCCTACATTAATGTATTCACAGTTATAGTTTACAGTTTCAAAAAGTAAACGATGGCTTTATATGGTGGATTCAATTTTAGTACTTAATATACTTTGTTGTGTGTATTTTTAATGCTAGAGAAAAGTATCTACAACATAAGAATTCGCAAATAATAGACATTTCAAATAATAACCTTCATAAATTATTAGCTATATTCTGCAAGATAGTATTTTGAACAGAAGGAAAATTAAATCTAAATTTTTTTTAATGTAATATAAACTTGTTAATATTAAAATCTCTTAAAGAGTTTTATATTTTATTAGCCATCAAAAAATTTAATATTTATAAAGAAAATTGTTATGAAGTTTCATAAAGGTATTCATAAAAAAACTTAAATAAGTGAAGTTAACTGCATACCAATACAACAGAAAAAACAAAGGAAGAAACACGCACAACAAACACTAAAAATCGTTAAGTTGTATATCACTACTAATGTCATGATAATCGTGTAGAAATGTTGCCTTATTAAAAACATTACTGGCCTTGTGTTGACACGCTATCCATAATTAAAGTTTCAAAATAATGTGTTGCCATAAGAAAAAACTTTTTTTGTACTAAAAATTAACGAATTTCTTAGGTTTATGTATTGAAATAAAGATAAATAACTCTTTATATACATCAACCATTATTTTTCTTATGTTTTAAAATAAAGTACGCCAGATTGAAACGAAAATTCGAATTCCTTTTGGTGCAAATGTCAACGGAAAATCCGGATTGACTCTCCCGCTGTTCTTACCGGCTTGTCTTTTAAATCACCGATGAAGCGTGATATCTTACTAAATAAGTCAAGCATAACTGCTAGCTCGTGTCGATTTCAAAGAGATGGTTGATAAGAGTGTCGCAATGCAATAAAGAAAAGTTAATTATAGTATTCGAGAAGTAGCTAGTAGATTGCGTTGTGTAATAAAAATAAAATGGCTATTGAATAACTCGGTTTATTGCGACCGTAAACCTTCCAGATTCCATAATTTTCCCAAATTTAACATCTACAATAGAACCAATAAAATTACAACTAAAATGAAAAATAATCTAAAAATTCCTAAAGAATATATTTATTGAGATATCGAAATAATTATTTAAATCAAGAGCATAGTAACACACATCAAACTTTTTTTGTTGGAACTTAATGGATTGAGGAGGAAAAGAATATTGTTTCTTTAAAAAAATAAACTAGGCGAAATATCCTAATAAAAAAATAAAAATAATGGAATCCTTCCCTAAATATTGAGCAAGTATTTAAAAAATCAAACTCACTGTTTGTAGTGCAGATAAGGGGCAGGCGGAAGGTACGTTGAGGTTTCCTGGGAAGATACTTCGATGCGGCAGGGTCCAGGGGCTGGTTTGCCCGAGATTGACAAAGAGGTCCGGCTTGAAGAGGTGGAAACCCGGCTGGGTATCCTTGCATGCCAGCTCGGTGAGCCAGGAGACAGGGGTGCTGGTTGTCCGGGACTGTACCTCCGTGCTGCTGGGATAGGCAATAGGGACGCTTCAGGCCTGCGTCCGATCGGGAACAGATGTGTTGGGGCAGACAGACCTCGGGGAAGGATGCGGGTAGGATCTGTTCATCCTGTGGATCAGTCTTCCTTTTGTGTGGGTGATTTGTATGCAGACTTCAGTTGTGGTCGAAAATTCTGTAGTTATTTAACAATTTTTTATTGTCTTGTAACCCATTTTTTGCGAAGAGTGAGTTCCATTCGTTTGGGTTCAAGTGTTCTGTTTTGGGGATTTTTGTGATCTGCTTAGGACTTCTTAAAACCTCTCGACTCCTGTTTTAACACTGGGCGTTGCTTATACTCCCATTGGCTGTGCATCCCGTAATCCCACCCATGGGATATTCTCATATCTCGCGATAGGTTTAAAGTCTCTTTTCATGGGTTTTTACTCTCCAATCCTATCTTCGTGTAGAAATTCCTTCTCCAGACGTTTTTCCGAGAAGCGTTGATGGGATCCCCCGGTGTGCTCGTCGCCAACAAGGTTTTTAAATTTCCCTCCTCTCCGAATTCCAATGAATTTATTGCTTTATTAACCCCACTTATCGTAACTACAAACTTGTCCAAAAGATTCCTAACCTCGTGAGAAACTCTTGTAAATAAAAAGGAGCGATGCGTCATTGAAAAGAGCAATTAACGCATCACGACAAAGAGAATACTAGTCTCGATCAAATCAGGGCCGCAATCGGTCTGAAAAACGATATGCTGTGCTAGCTGACATGGACTTATAAACAGTTTTAAAATATTAAAACAACAAGGATGCATAACATGACAGGAATTTCAAATACTACTCAATAAATCAAACAATTAAAGCTAATTATATCCCCTATAAAATATTTTTAATAACATTATAACTGAAAGTTTTTTATGGCAGCTAGACTTTGCTCAAGTGAGATTTTCCCAAAAACATAAAGACGTCCTATATGTACTAAGTCCTGACGTACTATATATACTAAGTTACTCTTTGCGCATGTTCGATTTTTAAGAAAAACCTTATTATGACGTCTGACAAATACACTCTTAAAACAAAAGAGTGAAATCCACTCCTATAGGGGAAGTGCATTTTCGGCACCGGAAAGGAGGGGAAATTAACTCAGTTTGAGTTAAAACCACTCGTTTTAAGAGTGAAGGACGTAGATTGTTTTCTTTTATTTATTTTACCCACTCCGCAAAAAGAGTGAAATCCACTCCTATAGGGGAAGGGCATTTTCGGCACGGAAAGGAGTGGAGATTAACTCAGACTGTGTTAAAACCGCTCGTTTGTTTTAAGAGTGTACTAGGATGTCGTATACCAAATTTGAAATCCGTAGATCTTTCAGTTCGAGCAGTAGAAAGGTTTCTTCTTCCCGAGTTATATAGTGGTTAGACCAACCAGTTTGACAGACCAACTAATTTTCAAAAACAATTTTTTTTTTTGCAATCAGCACAATCCAAAACTTGTAGAAAACACAAAATCTCTATTTCAGATTTTTTATCGAATTGCATTACCTTAAATATCCTATTAGGTAATTGAAAGTAATGTGTGACGCGGTTAACATGAAAAGTTTTAGTAACTCCAATCAAGTTCACGATAACGAGGTTCGCACACGAGGTTTGGTACATCAAGATTTAATAAACTAAAATGCATTTAGTCAGTCCATCCAAAAAGCAACCCCAACAAGAACATTATATTTTTTATTCTCCGCCTAATCGAATGGCCATTTTCCAAATAGAAAGTTCTTGACACGGACGGCGTTCTAC
The DNA here is from genome assembly GCA_019343175.1 of Oedothorax gibbosus. Lineage (NCBI taxonomy): Eukaryota > Metazoa > Arthropoda > Arachnida > Araneae > Linyphiidae > Oedothorax > Oedothorax gibbosus. The sequence goes on from JAFNEN010000270.1 coordinate 34,962, forward strand.
AGGTATTGGGAATGCGTGTACTAAATCCGTAAATCTTTAACTTTGGACCGTAGAGTGGTTTCGTTCAGACAGACAGTCTGACAGGCGGATCAATATTTAAAAGCCACTTACAAAAAAGCACGTTTCAAAACGTGTAGAAAATACTTAATCTCCATTTCGGATTTATGACCACATAGCAATACTTTCATTTCCTTATATTTCATATTAGATAATTGAAAGTAATATATTACGCGGTTGACGGCAAACGTGAAAAATTTTGGAAATTCCATCAAGTTCACGATAAAGAGGTTGAAGATTTAAATTCAAAGTCATCAAGATTTAATAAACCAAAATGATTTTATTTCAATGCACCCAAATGCAGCCCCAACAACAAAAAAACACATTAAACTTTTATTCGTCTCCGAATCGAATGACCATTTTCCAAATATAAAATTCTTGACACGGACCATTTCTGTACCTGCGAGACCGTCTTTGACAAATAAAATCGAGCATTTACGATATTACGACCTCCTTCAATCGTAGAGGCGAGAATAAGATGGGGATGTTGCCTCCCGTACAAAACCAATGCAAAACTTGTTTGCCAAATGAAGTCACGATTGCTTACGTGTTACTTCCTAAAAAACCTATGGAGAATCATTTGGCGCTGTTCTAATGAGAAGTTAGCTAGTTTCAGGTGATGAAGTTCTTTGCAGTTGTCAATACTGTCTTTTTTTTATTAGTACTCCAATAAGAGAAATAATTTGCTTTTATTTGCTATCTCTCTTGCCACTCAAGACTTAAGTCTGCTCTTTTTTTTATTTATTTCAGTGATTCTTTTTTTCTGCGCTAGCTTCTATCAAGGAAATTCAAAATTGTTGGTTTTCCTTCCCTCTGAAGAATGAACATTCTTTCATTGGTTCTCGTGTTTTAGTTGGTATTTGAAAGTTTTCGGGTGAATATTTCTATCATTCGTGAAGATCTTAAAAACAGTCAATTACTTATCGTAATTTAGAACACTGGTAAAGCGACGAAGTCGCTAATTGAGCTAGAAGCCTTCGGAACATCTTACGCTAAATCTGTCGGGACATTAGACTCAACAGATTTGACGAATACATCTGTCCCAGTGTACTTGGGCACCGACGTACTTAACTGTGGATTTTTCTACTATTTTCCATTTCATATCCGAATTATAGGATAACTGGAAGTAAATGTTATTCGAACCTCTACACTCCTGATAATGTTCTATATTGGCACTGACACATTAAGAGGGATGTCCTATAAAGTAAATCTTTTTGAAATCGAAACTTCTGTGAAAGTATTGCTTTTCTTTTAATTTTTTTTTCTCACGCGGTATAAGGATCGTCGTAACAATGAAATGAACAAATTTAAAGAAAAAGTAACATGTGGTAATTTAATTTTTATTTTTAAGTTTTAAAATGGCCCAAAATATCCTGAAGATCGCAATGCTATTTTAAATTGTATCAATTAATTATTAAATAACCGTATTCTTTTCTAATTTTCTTTTCAAATTTGTTTTAGTCTTCTGTTATAACGATACTTATACCTCTTGAAAAAAATTGCTTACACTGCTTTTCTAAATAATTAAAATTGTGTGTTTGGTATGAAATGTCCCTGAAGGAAGTAGTTTTGTTTTATTTTAGACCAGTGGTTGTCATACCCAACTCTTACGTCATAGAAACATAATTGGTTGTTTTCGGTGTACCACATAGACATGGCGACTTTCCGACATCTTCTCTATTTTTCGCGCCAAGCGTCTCCATCGTATTTTAACCTCCATGATTTCGACCTAAACCTTTTCACTTTTATACCGCTCTGTTCGCCAAAGATAAGAACCTTAGCCATCTTTTCGACAAAACCTTTTTCGTCTGACGAGAGCTGTAAATAGGCTTTACATAGAGGGGACGTAGTATAGTATTGTGTAGGCTAGGATAGTTAAAGTTTACGAGAAAAATATAGTGAGCTGGGTTTTTTTTGAGAAAATTTTTATTTTCTATAAGAATAGAACGAGGTCCATAAGACTTTTGTTGATCATGATATGTGGTATTGAAACTAAGGACAAGTTAAATAACTTTTCTATAAATAGTGGAGTAGGTTTGAAACAATTCAAAGATGATACTATGAATTGAATGGCTCCGGTACCGTTGATCCGAGTTCGTATACAGGTTCGAGTATGTCATATGTTCACTCAGTGTTTCATCCCGTCGCGGTCAATAAAACGAGTATTGAGTTTGCTTGAACTGTTGACAAGGGTTCATCGTCGGACTTTCCATTTAGTATGGACAATAGCTATCAGACCTAAATTAAGATATAGAGATGAGCACCGCCTTACGGGCCAATAGGCTGTAGCTGGCCTTAAGTAAAAAAAACTGTACTTTGAATAATATTTAATGATTATATCTGATAATTTGTTAATTTTAAGGTATTTATCTCCAAATATTCTAATAATTCTTTTTAAGGTGAAAAAAAAGAAACCCACTTAAGACAATTGAGAAACATTTGCGATTCTCATTTCTTTTTTTTAACTGTCATTTCGTGGTCCAATCATTTTTGACTGAATACAAAATCTCAAATTTACATAACTGTTTCTTCACTAAATCGTTTACGTATCCCATAATAAAATACATCTTGTTATTTAATCACTTTATGATCATATCCTTACCCCTTACTATTTTAAAGTACAAGCAAAAAGCGTTAGTTTTGCGGGCCACAAAGTTGGCCTAGAAGGTTCTGAGATCTAATTTCTGCTTTGATAAAGATATACACTACACATGAACTGTAAAAAAATGAAAATATGAAAATTTGTCTCAAAAATGTAACTGAGTATTAGTTTGATATATTAAAAAACCTTTGAAAACCAATGATTTTAATCGTGGATAATTGAGAATTTCGTGAAATTAAAGTGCTAATAATGTTAGTCAATTGGAAAAAATATGAATTCCTCAATTTGACAAAATATACACTCAGAATTCTTTTATAGAAAAAAGCTAAGAATTCGTAAAAACTAAGGAAATTTCTCAAAAAAGGAGACGTTGTTTTGAGATAGTTTAGTTACAGTATGAAGTTAAATAAGTTATTAAAAAGTTGATGTAAAAGTTTATACATCACTTTTAATTAATTTATTAAGGTAACCTTTTGTATACCATCATATTTATTTCTAAAATATAACCGTATTACTTGTGGCTTAGTAATAAATTATGTTAACATATTTACTGTAGCTTTTTTTTTATCTCTCAAGGTACAAATATATTATTTATATACATTTATTTCCTTAAATATGCCTAAAATATTAAATTAAAAATTCTTTTTACTATATAGGCTATGAGTATACGAATATTAAATTGGTACACAAGTGACAATTCAATAAAATAATAAATACAATTTTTGAAATGTTTTATTTAACTTCCAAAACTATTATAATTAGTTAATATGATTTTAACAGTTCGAAAAATTTTTAAATAATTTTTTTAGCATAAAGTAAAACAATTAATTTTTTAATAAAAGTTTAAAAACCTGCATTTCCTATGCATATCCAAACTATATGTCTGCTTTAAAAATAATTGTTTAAACAAACTAATTGAGTGAATTTTACATCTAAACTAAATTGAATAACCATTTGTGCGAAAGACCCTCGAAATAACGGAATTTCATTATATATCGTTTCCTCTTTAATTACACATATAAATCTCAGACATTCCTCAAAAATACTTGGAGTGCATGGAATATAATGTGATTCTGAAAATCATTATAAACTATGCATGTGCATTTAATTTCGAATAATTTATTTCTACTGAAGATCTATGCTGTATTATATTATTTAAAATGTCATTGATGTACAAAAATAGATTCATTTAATGAAATTGCTGGAAAGATTGAACTTTGGGGTTGAAGTCTAGTCTTTGATTAATCTACCGTTTAAAGATAACGTTTTAAGCAAAGAAAAATTATTGAAATCTGCATTTTTCAGGCACAAAAACTTATTAATCTCTGTAAAAAAATCCATTTTTTCTTTCTATATGTTAAGGCTATTCCGGCTTTCATAATTTAGTTTTTCCACATTTTTTAAAATTTAGTTTTATAAAGTGATGAATATAAAAATTGTATCGAAGTTGTAGATATTTTTAATTTATTAAAATACAACATTTCATTGAAAAATATTTCAGTTTATATAAGAAAATAAAAATCTTTTATCCTCACTATTGTAAAACTTTTGAACTAATACGTCACAAAAATTTACTTGGTAAAGATTATTTTTTTGTAAAAACACCTATGTTGAATATGCTGACATTAAGTATTTAAAATATTTTATCTATTTTATCTCTACATATAGTATTAATTATAATAGTGTGGGAGAGTTAATCTGGTTAAAGGTTATTATTTTTATTTTTAGCAATTTAGAAGTAAAACCTTTAAAAAAATTTAAATTTTATTATTATTTATTCATCAAAACATTCCTAATTTCTTATAATTACTACATATTTATCTTAGCTTTAAGTAAAAATGCAAACTATACACTAGTAATAATTAACCTTTTTGAAATTAAAGCAAAACAAAATAAAGAAAGACCAATCCAAAATTATTTTTGATCATCATTTTATACTCTCATTTTTAATCTTGAAATCTTACATTTTAATTAGATGAATCTTTATTTTAAAACGGCCATTCTAATCTACAACACTGTACAGCTGGGGAAAAAAAACGATCCACCCTTCGTTTTTCGGCTGCTATTGATCAGGGAATTTTGTGAAAGGTGTCATTTTTCAGGAAATAGCGTAAGGAATTCAGAACTGGCTACCAAAATTGTATAAGGGGTCGTCTACATATTAAAATGAGTACCAACTTTGAAAATTCCAATGGCAACACCCAATTTTTTTATATAAAAATGTTTATCATCTTCAAAATACCCCAGATCCAAAAAAAAATGTATTAATTTGCATTATTTGTTGAGATATAAGCATTCGAAGTTGAAGGCCCATAATGTTAAAAAGTTTCACAAACTTTAATTTATACCTCCACAAATAAAATGAATTAAACCAACATTTTTTTTCATTATATTCTTCTTAATCTTCCAAAAACAAATCACACAAGTTTTTTCATCAATTTTTAATTATTATTATTTTTTTATTTAAATTTAAATAAGAAAAAATAAATTATGAATAGCAACCCCAAATTTTTGTTACATAAATCGATAAAGTAGATCAAGTAGAACCAAAATCCCGAATTTTTTAATTCAACAACAATTATTTGCCGAGTTATTGTAAAAATACTGAAAAAAACGAATTTTAGGGACCGTGTAAAAAATTACTTAGCAAATTGGACACTAATTTGCATTATCGTTTGGTGGTTGAAAAGCGTTTTTGGTGAATGTTTATTCAAATTATTGATGTCTGTCAAATGTCTAAAAATCTTTTCTTGTTTCAAGTGCATACAATGTATTTTGTTTGTATAATTAACATTAAATTATATCGATTACTATGTTTTTGAATGTATGTTATTTCCAATATTATTTATAATTATTTTATTATAAAATTTCCAATAATATGTTATTTCCTCGATTTTTTTTAATTATTAGAGATTACTTATTTATTTAGTTATTTAGTCAGTCAGTTATTTAGTCAGTTAGTCAGTCCGTTAATTAGTCAGTCAGTTAGTCAGTCAGTCGGTTAGTTAGTCGGTCAGTTAATTAGTCAGTCCGTAAGTTAGTCAGTCAGCAAGTTAGTCAGTCAGTAAGTTAGTCAGTCAGTAAGTTAGTCAGTCAGTAAGTTGGTCAGTCAGTCAGTCAGTTAGTCCGTTAGTTAGCCAGTCAGTCAATTAGTTAGTCACTGAGTCAGTCAGTTCACTGACTAACTAATTGACAGTCAGTTAGACTAAGTTAGTCAGTCTGGACTAACTAAAGGAGTGACTAACTAACGGAGTGATTAATTGACTGACTGACTAACTAACTCACTGACTGACTTACTAACTAACGGAATGACTAACTAACTGACTGACTAACGGACTAACTAACGGACTGACTGACTGACTAACTAACTGACTGATTAACTAACTGACTAATTAACTGACTGATTAACTGACTGATTAACTAACTGACTGACTAACTGACTGACTAACTAACTGACTGACTGACTGACTAACTTACTGACTGACTAACTTACTGACTGACTGACTAACTAACTGACTGGCTAACTAACTAACTAACTGACTAACTAACTGATTAAATAACTGACTAAATAACTAAATAATCTCTAATATTTAAAAAAAATCGAGAAATGGACAAAAATCTATTTTCGGGATTTAGACCCATTCGGGATTTTGACTCATTCGGGATTTCGGCTTGTCGGAATTTTGGTTTGTCCGGATTTCGGCTGTCGGGATATGTCATAGACCCAGTGTGCCGAATTTTAAACCAACCATTTGTAGCAATATGAATGAAACAAAAATTTGCATAAAATGTAAAACCTAAATGTAATAATTATGTTTGTCTATCTGATTGTAACTAATCGCATTTGAAAATATGTTCGTTATAAAAAATCGTATATGTAACTTAATTTAAAATTAAAACTTTTTCTCGTCTACCCTTTATTTTATTTCTGAATTTTAAAATCCAAAATTTAAAAAAAAAGGTAAAAACATAAAAAAAAAATCACAATATTAGTGAAGAAGGTTTAATTCTAGCATCTTTTGGCGAGATTATGGTAACCCTTTTGCAGCTTGTCGTTTCGAAAAACACCCTAAATATTACCTTTATCAATTTGGAGATTTTCCCCCAAACGAATTGAAAATTAATGCTTTAATATCTCAGCAAATAATGCAAAATGAATAATTCTTTTTTATACCTGGGGTATTTTGAAGTTGCTGAACATTTTTATGTAAAAAAAATTGGGTGTTGCCATTGGAATTTTCAAAGTTGCTACTCATTTTGATATGTAGACGACCCCTTATACAATTTTGGTTGCCAGTTCTTAATTCCTTACGCTATTTCCCGAAAAATGACACCTTGCACAAAATTCCTTGACCAATAGCAGCCGAAATATGAAAGGTGGATCGTTTTTTTTCCCCAGCTGTACATCGGCCCTTTTCTAATAAAAATCAAAAACACTGAAACTTCCAATGTTCAATTAATTAAACAGTTGCAAATAATTCCATGCACAACTGACAAAATATTTTTTTAAAAAATCCTGAACTAAAGCTGTAGAATCTCACAGAAGAACAAAAAATAAAGTTAGGTTATAGCATGAAAGATGTTTTCTTAAAACCACAACAAAAGCAATTGAAAAGATAACTTACAAAAATAAACTAACCGTCATTGCATGTCACAATCGCAAAGAAGAAGCATTAAAAAGTATTCACCTACTTAATTAAAACCACAAGCAATGTTTTGATTGCTTCCTTGATTAAGGTTTTGTTTAGAACCGCCTACACTTCAATCTAGAATTGCATCATAAGCATTTATGGGTTTAGAGTTGTTGTGTGTGTGTGATCATTGTTTTGACCTCGATTTTACGTTTATATAACTTTAAAACGTGTTTGTGAATGAAGGGAATTAGTTAACTACTATTTTATTATTTATTGCTGTTAAACAAGACTTCAGAGATTGTTCATCTTGATCTTTTGAGAACAAAACCTGAAGGTTTATTTTTTGCATTAGAACTTTCAAATGCTGTTATTGTTCGAATGATGTAACTCTAACATTATTGTGCGTCCTTCGTATGGTTTTCATGACTCATTTCTTTTAAGAATGACATGAGGATATTTTTAAAAATGATGACAAGTTAAGTTGACCTAAATTCTACTTTTGGCTCAGAGAAGCATACATTTATGCTTAATCTACACATAAAATCATTTTAATTGTTTACTTTTTATAAAGCAAATTATGTTTGAATGTCATAATAAACTACTTCATTTATTGAAATTGCATCCAAAGACCACATAGAATCCATCCACATAGTTTTTAAATAAATTATTGATATTGCAGTTTTATTTGGCAGTTTTTATGGCAAAAAATGACTTATTAATATTTATATAAACTTTGAAATTATTGAATTTAACCTCGTATAAAAATATTAAAGGGTATTGAATGTTTTTTGCTTTGTTTGGCTTGAATTTGCAATTTATTCAAATTAAATAACGGAACCCTAGAAAATATACAAGTTTAAAAACATGTGCATTTTTTTCGCACAACAATCTGCCAATAAATGTAAAGGTGTTTGATTAAAAAAGTGTCAACTGTTTGACTGAAGCTTAGTAACATTAATTTTTTCTTTCTATATATTAAGGCTATTCCGGCTTTCATAATTTAATTTTTAAACATTTTGGAATATTTCGTTTTATAAAGTGATTAATATAAAAATTGTATCGAATATGTAGATATTTTTAATTTATTAAAATACAACATTGCATTAAAAAATATTTCAGTTTATATAATAAAACAAAAATCTTTTATCTTCACTATTGTAAAACTTTCGAACTAATACGTCACAAAAATTTACTTGGTAAGGATGGGTTTTTTCTGTGAAAATACCTCTGTTGAATATGCCGACATTAAATATTTGCAATATTTTATCTATTTCATCTCTACATATAGTATAATTATAATAGTGTGGGAGAGTTTATCTGGTTAAAGGTTATTTTGTTTAATTTTAGCATTTTGGAAATAAAACATTAATTTTTTTTTTAAATTTTATTATTATTTATTCATCAAACATTCCTAACTTCCTATAATTACTACACAATTATCTTACCTTTAAGTAAAAAATGCAAACTATACACTAGTAATAATTAACCTTTTTGAAATTAAAGCAAAACAAAATAAAGAAAGACCAAACCAAAATTATTTTAGATCTTCATTGTATACTCTCATTTTTAATCTTGAAATCTTACATTTTAATTTGATGAATCTTTATTTTAAAACGGCCATTCTAAGCTACAACACTGTACATCGGCCTTTTTCTAATAAAAATCAAAAACACTGAAACTTCCAATGTTCAATTAATTAAACAAATGCAAATAATTCCATGCACAACTGACAAAATATATTTTTTTTAAATCCTCAACTAAAGCTGTAGAATCTCAAAGAAGAACAAAAAAAATAAAGTTAGGTTATAGCATGAAGGATGTTTTCTTAAAACCAAAACAAAAGCAATTGAAAAGATAACGTACGAAAATGAACTAACCGTCATTGCATGTCACAATCGCTAAGAAGAAGCATTGAAAAGTATTCACCTGATTAATTAAAACCACAAGCAATGTTTTGATTGCTTCCTTGATTAAGGTTTTATTTAGAACCGCTTTCACTTCAATCTAGAATTGCATCAGAAGTTTTTATGGGTTTCGAGTTGTTTTGACATTGTTTTGACCTCGATTTTACGTTTATATAACTTTAAAACGTGTTTGTGAATGAAGGGAATTAATTAACTACTATTTTATTATTTATTGCTGTTAAACAAGACTTCAGATATTGTTTATCTTGATATTTTGAGAACAAAACATGAAGGTTTATTTTTTGCATCAGAATTTTCCAATGCTGTTATTGTTCGAATGATGTAGCTCTAACAATATTGTGCATCCTTCGTATGGTTTTCATGACTCATTTCTTTTAAGTATGACATGAGGATATTTTTTAAAATGATGACAAGTTAAGTTGACCTAAATTGTACTTTTGGCTCAGAGAAGCATACATTTATGCTTAATCTACACATAAAATCATTTTAATTGTTTACTTTTTATAAAGCTAATTATGTTTTAATGTCATAATAAACTACTTCATTTATTGAAATTGCACTCAAAGACCACATAGAATCCATCCACATAGTTTTTAAATAAATTATTGATATTGCAGTTTTATTTGGCAGTTTTTATGACAAAAAATGACTTATTAATATTTATATAAACTTTGAAATTATTGAATTTAACCTCGTATAAAAAATATTAAAGGGCATTAAATGTATTTTGCTTTGTTTAGCTTGAATTTGCAGTTTATTCAAATTAAATAACGGAACCTTAGTAAATATACAAGTTTAAAAACATGTGCATTTTCTTCGCACAACAATCTGCCAATAAATGTGATGGTTTTTGATTAAAAAAGTGTCAACTGTTTGACTGAAGCTTGTTTCGTTTGGCGACACGTTTGCCGAGGATTTTTGGTGAAATATGTTTTTTTTAAAAAGAGGCAACTTTTAAACAAAATTTAGATACTTCATAACAAATTTTGATATTACTGAGAGTGCGTATATAACGTCCTCTAGCTTTTCAAAGATTGTTAGGAACTAATTACCTATAAAGTACGCCAAAAGATTTTGACTTTTGTATCAAGGCAACACAGATGCCTCAAAATCAGACAGGCTATAATTACCTTTTCTACATAAAGCACCGAAAAAGAATTATCTTTGACGTCCTTGGAAAGTAACACGCTAATCTTCAGACAGTTTTCGGGACTAATTATCCAGTGTTCACGATAAGGCGTAAGAACACGCATACCGGAACTGACTGTACTGAAGTATTTTTCATTATACTGAAGTAGTTTGCGTACTTGAACCACGAAAGAATCGTAATTTACACAGAAGCTTTGGAATTCGTAATAATAAACAAGCTAATAAAATATTCAAAAGAAGTAATTGAGTATTTTTATTTATTTACGTTAGAAGAAAAGGATTGATGTTCTGTAAGAAAAAAATTTATATAGTCTTTTTTGCACTACATTACAGACTTATTCCGCAAAGGAATATAGTTATCTAGGCCAAATGTCGGAAGTAAATTGGAATGAACCGCGTCCGACACATTATATTCCTCACCACAATCTACTCCGCCCAGATGCCCAAAGTACGATATTGCGAGTCATGTTCAACTGCTACTGCTGGATTTTTGTTGATAAGTGTTATTTCGAGTAAAAAAACAGTTTTTTTTTCATAATCAACATATTCCGGCAGCATATAACTTAGCTATCACAGCTGATATTACATAGATGTTTTGCATGATACTAATTCACCCGGAACAATGACAATCGCAAAGATTCATGTGGAAGGAAAATTTATTTATTTATTTATTTATTTAATTACAACTACCGTACAGATCTATAGTCCAATTACAGGTAGAGGATAAAAACAAGATAAAACACAAATACAAAAAACTAAAAGGGAACGCCAAAAGAAAAACAATGGATAAAAAATTTAAAATACAAAAAGCCAGTAAAATCAATTAAAAAGATCCATAATATATGAGAGGACAACTATATATACAGTACAAAATACAGACACAAAGACAAATAAATATACCAAAAACAGACAGAGCATCAGAACACAGAAACAAGAACAAAAATTACACAAAAAGTGAGAAAATATCAATTTTAAAAATAGAAAAATCAAAAATCATCAAAAAATATATATCTTTTGACTGGCAGATTATTAGCAATATTTATAAATTGTAGTAACTGTAGGTTTTTAAGTTAATTTTTAGTTAATAAAGGTTCCTTAAATATAATTTTATTAAGAGAATTGTATGTTGGAATACTTAAATAAAATTCTTTAAGTAAAAAAGGAAAATCAATTTTGTTATGTAATAAACTATGAAAAAACTTTAAAATTGATACCATTCTTCTGGATTCTAATGAATTTATTTTAGTGTTTGATCTAATTGAGAAGTTCGATGGATATTGCTCATAGCTACTAGATTTAAAATGAATCTATCGTAAAAATTTATTCTGTATTTTTTCAATGCTATAGATGAGTTGCTTGCTAGAAGGATTCCAAATGACACAACAGTATTCTAATATTGGTCGAACTAAAGTATTAAAAAGACACATAAGAACAGATATATCAGAAAAATTACTAGTAGTTCTTTTTAGCATACCAAGTTTTTTATGCGTCTTTTTTGGTATCTCCTGTATATGCAAATTAAAAGTAAAACTAGAATCATAAAAAAACCAAGATCCCTAATACTATTTTTGCGAGTGAGTTGTATATTGTTGATATTATAATTGTGAACAAAAGGATTTAGTTCTCTTGTGAATGTAATAATAAAGACTTATCAATATTTAAAACAGACTATTTTTTTATACACCACGAGTGCAACTTGCAAAGTTCACTTTGTAAAATTTCACAGTCAGACATAGTTGAAATACAATGGTAGATTTTCAGATCATCAGCAAATAATAAACATGAGTAAATAAATCAGATAAATCATTAATAAACAAAATGAAAGTCAGAGGTCCTAAAACAGATCCTTGGGGTACCCCAGGTTTACTGACAAAACAATCTTAAAAAGCAGTTTTTTATTTTATATACAGAGGCCTTTCTGTTAAATATGTGAGTGACCACATGATTAATTCTTTACTAAACCCCATATTAAATAATTTAATCAACAAAATTTCAAAATCAACAGTGTCAAAAGCCTTTGCAAAATCAGTATATATTACATCAAGTTGTGCATTTAGTTTTAAAGCATTTGAAATACTGCTATTTAAACACAACAAATTACTAGTAGAAGAACGTTTTTTAACGAAACCATGTTGATCATGTCAGACTTTTTACCTTTTTTGTAAACAGGTATAATTTTTGACGTCTTCCAGATATCTGGAAAAACCTTAGTGTTTAAAGAAAGATTGAACAGTATTAGTAAAGGATAAATAAAACTATCAATATTAGCTTTGACAATATACGATGGAATGCAATCTAAACCTGTAGAACTAGATCCCTTTAAAACCTTTATGCTACAGGGTCCGGCAAAAGTAACGCAGCAAAAGTTTTTTGCTATTACTGCGCAACCCGTGTAATTATAATATTGGTGATTGTTGCCCTAGAAAGCTTGGAATATGCAAATTAGTTACCGGTAGAAAAAGGAAGAATCAAATGAAAGGCTTTCAATTCTTATCATATTAAACAATGAGTAATGCTTTCTATGTACTTTTCTGTTTCGACTGTTCCAAAAGAAGAGCAGTAAGTAGCCTGTGATATTCAATTATTATTAATAAAAGCTCAGATTCTGAGCTGTTGATTGATATTACTTTCGACGAAAAAGGAAGTATTTTAGGTAGTTTATTTGTGTTTGGAACAATCACAGAATCGGACCGAAATTTGAAAAAATGGCTGCTCCGCGTTTAAACTTGAATCAGCGGATATTTATTGTGATGAATTATGAACTTTGTGATAGATCACCATCGAGGCTTTCTAAACTTTATGAAAATACCTTTGGGAGGCGAACAGCTCCCAATGGAAACACGATAAATGCACTTATATCAAAATTTATGGATACTGGAAGTGTTGTCGATAATAATGACTATAAAACAGGTAGACCACGTTCTGCTATAATTCCAGAGAATATTCTGAAAGTACATGATAGGATAAGTGAGGAACCTCACACTTCACAATCAAGAATCGCTCAAGAAATCAGGATATCAGAGAAAAGTGTTCGCCGGATTTCCAAAGAGGAACTCAACAGCAAACGGCTTTAAAAGAACACTGGAAAAGGTGGTTCAAATGGAAAGTGGACATATTGAACAATTCATATAACTTTTTGGCAGAGAATGCCCTTTATTTTGATATATATATTTTATTTTGTTAAGCAAAGTAGTTTAAATTTTATGAACAAAAAACTTTGCTGCGTTACTTTTGCCGGACCCTGTATTTTGTACTTCAGTGTTAGTAATAAATTCAATATTGTGACCGCATCTATTGAGTTTAAACAAAGATTAGAATTATCATAATAATTACACTGTTTGATGGAACTTTTAAAATAAATGCTAGAGAATTAATTCTTAAAAGCCTCAGCAACTTCATTATCACTAGTTTCCGTTACAAAACATAACATGATTTTCATTAGTACGATTTTTATTGCGAAAGTGGGACCAAAGAATATAGGGTTAGATTTCAATGATTTTTCATTAGAATCAATATGATATTTATGGGTACTACGAATTTGAATTTTAACTTTTTTCCTTAATGATTTATAAAGTCAAAATATAAATGTTCCAGTTTTAGCTTACAGCGCAAAATGGTCACCTACGGGACTGTATCTGTCCCACACGAGTTTTTAAGTAATATATGAGTATTAAGTAATAATGTGGTTTATATGTACTGCACATTTAATAAAAAAATAACTAATTTATACTACTGGCATGGCAAGGCAAGTAGAATATTTTGAATTTGCAAGGCGAGCAGAATATTTTGAATTTGCCAATAGATATTTCTCACCTTGTCGCTTACCTCTTTTTAAAGTTAACCAACATTCTACGGAGAAAGACGGCAGCTCTAGGACCGGTGTTATTTTCTCCTTAGTAGTTTGATATAGTTGCAAAATTAGAGTATGCTGTTTGTAACTGTTATTGCGACCACTTTTATAAATGTCTCTTTTAATGCAGGGATTTAATAAATAAATATTGCTTATGAATGAAGATAATTTATTTATGATCTATAGATATTATTACACCTAAACTATCGATATATTATCTTAGATGGTATTCCAACCCTAAGAATATAAATATACCTGAGCACAAAATACGAATGTGGGAAATAATATTATTGTAGACACTCAAAACTGTTGATTATTGCCCGATCTGAGTATTCATGGCAATCTGGGTCAGTCGAAAACATCGGAAAACGGACAGAAAAGGGAATAAAAATATTTATTAATCCTAGTGAAATAATCATTAACTATTAATCCTATTTAAATAACCATTAATTATTAATCCTATTAAAATAATTAATAATAATTAATCATATAAAATGTTTTATATATTCACTTTTCTGCTCTTTTCCCGATGTTTTTGATCCTACCCAGAATGCCATGGATGCGCAATAGGACTGTATTTGAACATCATTTACAGAATGTTATGACTCTTTTTCTTACTACTTACTCGATACTTAGAATTTTTTTCTCAAATTAGGATTTTTTTTTACTTATTTCTGTATTGTGTGGCAAGGGGACAAATATTAAAAGAAGTATGAGAATTTTCCAAAGAGATACTTTTTTTTGTATTTTATTTCAAGGTAAATGCATCGATTCTAGTAACTATTTGCGTTTTTAAGACTAATTTTCAAAAACTTATTATAAATGCAGTCGAACCTCGTTAACACGAACTCGCTTAACACAAAATTTCGCTTAAGATGAACTGAAAGCATTTCCCCAGCCTATTAAGCTTTGAGCAAATGTTAATAAAATCCCTTAACGCGAAATCTCCTAAGGCGAAAACCCACTTAGCTCGAACAAAAAATTCAAAATTTGACTTTTTTCTTAATAATTTAAAGTTTCGATGAACAAATGAGTAAAACATAAAAAAAACAACAAACGAACAATATAAAAATAAATTGCATTGTACTTCTGATAAAATCACGAGATCTCCCATTTTTCGTTAGTTATAATCAAATGGCTGTTCCTTAAAAGTTTTTCTAATTTTTCGATAGTATGTACCACTCTAAATGAACTTTATTAATTGAATTACTAATCGCACACATGCATTATTAGTGTATTACATTATAAAATTCGAATAATTTTTGGAAGTTATTTTTTTAAACTATTCACTGGTTCAATGTAAATAAAAGTCCTGATGGTTAACATAAAATTCGGTTAGCACGAAATGTTTCGGTGCTCCCTTCGAGTTCGCGTTAATGGGGTTCGACTGTAGTAAGAGATTGAAATGGAAAAATATTATTTTCTAGAATTTTTATTTTAAAATACTAATATTTGATTTATTTAAAATACTTTACTGCATATTTGGTTGAAAACGTAGTTAAACCTAAATATAAAATTGTAAAAAACAGTGAACACGGTTCCAGTTATCACTCACACGTTTATACGATTACATTATATACATGTGGTGAATATAACTGCAATATACTGTGCAACAACCAACAACCAATATACTGTGCAACTATAGATTACAATACCTACAATATTCTACAAAATGTCAAATGTTATACAGCTGAATCATCCAAAAACATATTTATGGGTCATGCGTCTGCTTATGTGTTTTTTTTAGACCACGTGGACCGTTCGACTTTTACAATATGTTCACTTAATATGCTTTTGTAAAAAACTAAATTACTTTCTTACTTCGTAGAGTTTGAGGCCTTTTGTGTCGAAACATCTGTTTATTTTTGTTCGAAATAAGGTTCGACTGCTTGTATGAAAAGACACTTTATTATGTCTAGAATCAAACAATTTCCCAGTTGTTTGCATTTAATTTGTTTATTTTTTAATGTATTTCAACTTTACGATTATCCCCTGAAATTGGAATTTCAAAACCTTTTTACATCATTTTCTTTTGTTACGTGAAATATTGTGATGATAAGGACATGGAAGTCGATCAATAAATCTAGTTCATTAGAAAAACTTTTGAAAAAAAGTCAATTAAAGTTGTAACTTAATTTAACAATTCGTATCTCTATTATTTTAAAAGTGTTGGAAGAAATGTACCTAAATGCCAAATCTGGACTCTCATTGGTCTGAAATGTGACGTAATTTTTTAAAGTTTTGTAACTCATTACCGGGGTAAAGGGATTCACCCACAAAACTCTCTGATTTAACGCAATAATTATGACCCAAAAAAGTTAGTCATCACAACATAACTTCTAAGTTTTTGCCTCACTTAGAGCCACATTCTATTGGACCAAAATTGAAGCACACACTTTAAAAAGTTATTATTATCATTAAAAGAACTTTTCTCAAACACTTAGCAAATTAAAATCCTGCTCCTTTTACAACAATCTTCCAGATAACAGCGGCACAATTTCAAACTAATTTTCGAAACAATTACTTAAAGTAAACATTTGATCTTCACCGGCAATGAATAGTTAAGCAGACATCTTCAACGGCTTCTATGGAAACGCGGCATCTGCTTTAAGTATCTGGTTGTACTCGAATTTAATGAAGATTCATATTTGAAGTGCTTTTAGTTCCTTTCTTAAGTTTTCTTTACATGTTTGGAAAATCAAACAATAATATGATTATGTGAGACGGGTGGAAATAATTTTGAATTTATAATGCTTAAGATGATTTAAAATAAGATTAATTCTATTCTTTAAATGGTTTTGCAAATACGATATAATTTATTTTTAAAAAAATTTTTAGTTCCCTTTTAAAGTTTCTTTTAGTCATTTGGAAAATTAAGTATTGATTTTATTTTAAGGATAGAGTAGAAATAATTTTTAATTTAGTAAAGCTTTATTAGATTTAAAATAAGATTATTTCGATTATTTAAATGCTTAAACAAATTTGATATCAATTTTACCACCATGCAAGACTTTACTTTTAATATTTTACTTCCTACTTCATGAATTCAAATTTTATATAAAAATATAAACTTCACTTAATTTTTAGGAAAAATGTATTTTTAACATTACCCATTCGATACTTGATGCTAAAATACAAGAATAAATAGTTATTGTTACAAAATGTTTTCTACATAAACACTAAAATCGTCTGTTGTGTATATCAGTTTCTGTAAAACACATAACAAATTACAGTTTATACCACAATAAAAGAGTAATTATCATTTGCAATAGATTCAGAAATTAAGGTTAAAAAAATTCAAAATTGTGGCGTACTTTATTACACATTTTTAGTTGGTATCAAAACGTTGAATACTATTAAGTTTAATTCATTACTTACAGTAATAATAGTTTTTTATTACTTGAAAAGTGAATTTTAAATGGCATATTGTATCAAAAATAACCCAAATTCACACGACATCATCATATCTACAAAGAATCAATATAAATAATGTATGTATATTTTTCCATAATACTCAATGCAGTAACAGCTAAAAATTAAAAATAGAACCTCTGCTTCATTTTGTATAATATTTGCACAACTTATAACTAAAATTTTATTAATAATTTACTATCTGCAACGGAATCCATATTCACATCATTTAATCCAGACGATCTATAAGTATTTCGATGATATTAAGTGCTCGACGTCTATGTCAGTTTATGTCAATACAATAACTTGGTGTGACAAAATGTTAGTTGGGGTGTTTTTAAGAATTAGTTTTAGCCTACTTTTTTTTAATTCGAATAAAAAAAGAATAAAAAGTAGACATTGACACGATGTCCATCTGTCAGTACCCCCCTTCCAAAGTCGGTTCTGTCCAAATTCTTTTTTTAGAAAGGTTTGACCTCAGAGACCCACCTTTCATGCATTTTGTCGTCTGTCTGTTCGTGTAGCAGTCTACAGTTTGTCGGAGAATTACAAATGGAAACAGTATTGAAACTTAATTTTAATTCATTTAAATCGATATTGTCACATCAACAATAGTACGAGAAACTTTATTTATTTGAAAAATAATATTTTAAGCAAATATTTTATTGTGTCATAAAACAATGTTTGAAATGCCGTCATAAATTGTAGCACAATGCGGTTTTTTGATTCTTCATCATTTGTTTACTAAAAAGTTGCAAGGCATTATAATTTTGCATAAAAATCTAATTAGTTTCAATTTATATTTCTTAATTTTTTTGGTGCAGTTTGTAGCATAGTAATGTTTTCTTTATTTCATCATTTAAAATAAACACGATTGTTAATAGAATAAAAAAATCGGCCACTAGAAACATTTTTTTTCAATGAAACTAATTACTGTCAGTGCTTAAATGTCTTTTTAGAATCTTGTTGTAAAAATAAATCAATGCTCTTAACCCTTTCAGTCCCAAAAATTTTCTAAGCTACAGAAAATCTGATACTCACAAAATAAGCTCATTTTAGGTTAAGATAAGAGTTACATAAGAAAAAAAATTAATTTTAATTTTATTATTAATTTTTGAAATGATGCCAAATGGCATCATTGGGACTTAAGTACCGTCAAAGCGGGTATTTTTGGCCATGGAGGGCAACTTTGGTCCACCGCGCCGGAAAAAGATTTGTTTCTTAATTTCTCTTCATAAAATGATCCCATCTTAAATGGTTTTACATTTGTGGAAAGGCGGAAACATTGCCTTTAATTTTTTTATGTAAAAAAGTTCTCATTCTGATTTTGTCAATACTATAAATGACGTTTTTACTCTTACGAACATTTAATGACAAAAATCTATTTCATCCAACTTTTGTCTGGAACACCTAAAAAAATATTGAAAATAGTTAAATAAAACACTCTATACTATTATTTTATTTATGAGGATGAATATTACACCATTTGTTTTAATCTAAGTTGAATACTTTTTATGCTATATTTAAATATTGGTCACTGGGAAACTTTTGCGATGAATGCGGGTAACTTTGGTCCAAGATGTAAGGACTTCTTTATGGAAATTTGCACTTTAAAAAATGTATGTAAAAGTGTAATTTGTTTAACTAATTTTGAAGAAGTCTTACTTTTACGATTACCCATTTGTGAGATAACTTTTTGAAAAAAAATAAATGATTTTAAACATTAAAAAGCTAAAGATAAAATGCAAGAAACGTACAACATTCAAAATCGCTAATGTCGAAATGTAAACATTTTCAAATTCCTAATTACGAATATATTATTTTTTTCCTTTTATAATAAAATCGTTTGCTTTTTATAAAAATATTTGTTATTAAATCTTGCTTCTAAAAATAAGTTATTTTCTCTTATTAAAATTGACGTTTACTTCTCTTTTATGCGACAATCAATACTGGTCTTCATAGTGTAATGTCATTCTACGATGCACTGCAATCTAAATGTTAAGTTATATATCATTTTTACTAACTATGTATCTTAGAACTTTGTTATTTTCATGTTTAAACCTTGTTATATTACTATTTATTTCGGCAACACATCCTTCAAAGATGTTAAAAAGTATGATTCTTAAGTATTTCATGCTTGGACCAAAGTTACCCGCCCGGATCCTAACCGTATCCAAATTTTTTAAAGTAACACCATTTTTAATTAATAAAATTTAACAAAAATGCTTGGAAATTATTCCTAAAAGTTCAATACTTAAAATGCATAATGATTTTTAAGTGTTTAAATCGTTTTTAGTTCATTTTTAATCTTTTTTAAAAAAAAATTATAATTTTACAAAGCTTACCCCTACTGAACGTAGTGTAAAAGACATAATGTTTGTTAAGTGTTTTAATCTTTTGTAAGTCTTTAATGTTTGTGAAATTATGATTTGAAAAGCCCCACTGACGTATTTATAAGCCAACATTTTTTCGACTGAAAGTTAAACGTGAAGTCTTTTTTAAATTTCTACGATTAATTAGCTCAGGCATCACGAGTTTGTCATCGAAAAAAAACAACCTTAAAGGTTAGAGAATATTAATACTGTACCTTTAAAAGAACGTTTAAAATGGCTAGAACCAAACATTCAATCAAAAAGTTCCATATTTTCCCGGTTTCACTAAATTGAACAATGAAAAATGGAACAGTGGCTTTTTAAGTAGTACTTATATGTACCGTCAGTAGATAAAGGGTTAATCGTGCTTTAAAACTTAAGCAAATCAAACAAGATATTATCCAGCAATAGGATACCAATATCTCCTCCGCTTTACTGAACAGCAATGCTGAGATTTGCAAAGGTTTTATGCGACTTGGGCGGATTTGTCTCGTTGTATATGTATTACTATCCTGAAACTACATGCTAATCCCTACACCATTATAAGAGTGTATTACAACATTGTAAGAGCATAGTTCTTAGAAAACACTATGATTTATTTTTTTATGAATGTCTTTTAACTTTTAATTTACTTTATTTATTATTTTAATAATACCACCGCTGCAAGGGTGTACCCTTAATAACGGTTGCTTGTATATTTTATTCCAATCAACACCCCTCCTCACTGGTCAGCACCCCATCAGGATATTATAAACTCCTACAATTTATAATCTTTACCTCTAATACTTTTGACTGGCCATTGATACGTGAGTCACTCAGTCAGTATAATGTTAAGCCTACTTTTCTTTTTTTAATTCGAAATAATTAAAAAAATTGAAAAAGTATGTATTGACATGCGGTCGATGTCCGTCTGTCTGTCTGTCCGTCTGTCTGTTTGTCTGTCCATACCCCCTTCCAAAATCGGTTCTATACATCTAATCTTAAACATTATTTTTTTGTTAGAAAGCTATGACCTCAGAGACCCAACTTTCAAACTTTTTGTCCACCTCTCTGGACGTCCGGACGGACATAAATTTACTATCTGTCGGTGAATTTCCCATCGAATTAGCGTTGGAATTCAATTTTGAGTCATTTAAATCACTGTTGCCAAATCAACAATGGCATGAGAAACTTTATTTATTTAAAAATATATGAAGCAAAATAATTTGTTCATGATTCAGTTTGGAATGACGTCATAAAATGCAGCATAATGTGATTCTTTGATTGTTCATTAATTGTTTACCAAGAAAGCGGCAAGGCGTATTTTTTGCATACAATTATGCTTGGTTTTAATTTACATTTCGTATTTTTTTAATGCAGTTTGGAGTAGTTTCGTTATTTTTGTTATTAATAAATATTCAATTATTCTTCAAACTACAAATAAATCGAGAAGACGATAATTAATATTAAGTTCATTTGCGAAAGAATATTAAGGAAAATAGTTGATTTTGGCTTTTAGAAGTTTATGTTATAGCTGGATGCTTTGTTTAGCGATTTTTTTTCTAATGTGTATAAATCTAGTGTAGAAACGGTTGTTGATGATATTAACCTGTTAAGAACCTAGTTGTTTCGCGATTAGAATTTCTGTAAGTATTTAAGTAACAGGAAAGTAGGCTATTTTAGTTCTTTAAGAACTTCTTGCTTATTATAGATATAGACTGATTTTTTGTTGGTAATTGTTTAATAACTACAAACTGAAGGGTCATATATATATAATATATATATATATATATATATATATATATATATATATATATATATATATATATATATATATATATATATATATATATATATATATATATATTATATAATATATATATTATATATATATATATATATATATATATATATATATATATATATATATATATATATATATATATATATATATATATGTTTCAATGTCAGTGACGAGAATGAGAATATCATCTATGACGTTATAGAGATATACCAATTAAATACACTTATATACTATTTATAAAACAGATTTTTTGATTAATATTTTCAACAGCATTTTTCATGCATAATATTAGGAGTTATTAGGAGTTATAACAAAATATTAGAAGATATAATATCAGAATATTATTAGTTAAACAAAAAATATTTAATTAAAAAAACAGAATGAACTGCAAGATCATAATATAATATTACATTAGTACATTCAAATATAAAAAGTTAAGAGAAAAAGACATCAGATAAATAAATTATCAGCAATACAGATAATAGATGAATAATTACATGTAAATACATACCAGTGAATTTTAAAAATATTTTTTATTCCGGTTGAAACTTTTATATATGATTTAGAAAAGTTTGAACGGTAAAATTTTTACATCAAAAACTATTATTGTTTTATCTGTGGCAACAGTAAAGTTTCAAAGTGGCTGCTTTTTTTTGAAGCATGGGTTACGGTTTTTCATCATTTTGAATTCTTGAATTTTAAGTATTATTTTTTATCAGATTTTTTGGTAAAATTATTAAAATACACTATAATAACTATCTTAAAACAGATTTTTAATTGGCATTTATAAATAAGAGTTACTTAATTAGAAAGATAAAAATCCCCTATTTTGGCTGTAGTGTAAGTCACGAAAAGATATAAAAGTTTCTATAACTTTTCTATAACTTAGGAAGGAAAAGGAAGAGGAAGGGAAGAGGAAGAGGAAAAGGAAGATTTTTTAGACATTTCTATTGAAAGAATGAATTAAGAAATTACCAGAAAACAACTTTGGTAGACGTTGTGAAACTTTTACTGACTATGATTTTACCATGTATGCAATTCTTTACTTACCATGTTCAAAACTATTTAATATGTTATGTTATTATTACCTTAATTTCTATATCTGTGATAAAATTCACATGATGTAGTGTAAGTCACAAAGTGAATGTAGTGTAAGTCACGCACAAAAATGTTAATACATTATTTTCTTTGAGAGTTCAACACTTGTTTGTGATTAAATTTTGAATCTTTAAACCTTAAGCTTAAAATAAGCACTGGTAGAATGTTGATTTACTGCACTATGAAGAAGAAATTAGAGTTTCAAATGATAACCAAAAGTCGACTTCTTTTCATGTAGTGTAAGTCACATCATGACATTTTAATTATTTTTTAGTTAAATACTAAATGAAAAATGTTTTTACAGATTGCTAAAAATACTATATGTTCAGGAGTAAACTCGCGTAAATTTTTTTTAAATAAATATAAGATAATTAGGAACTATGCAAACAATATTTGTTAAATCGTCAAATGTAGTGTAAGTCACGCGTGGAAATGCCCAGATATACTGCTATCTATTTTATTTCAGATGCGTGGAAAAGAATTTGATTTTATTAGTTTTATTTTGAAATAATTAAATATGCATAAATCAATGGAACCTTCAGCATATTTAAAGTTTAAACATTCAAGCACTGAGTGTTCCACAGTCAGTTTCTAAATATATATATATATATATGATTAATAAACCCCTCGTCGTGGAAAGTTAATCATGTTCCCACGCTTGACGAACTGTTTCCTGTATAATATATTTGCATAAAAGTTTGTGTAACTATTTCGGGAGTTTGTTAACTATTGCTATGTTGATGTGACAAAAATGCATCGGACATAAAAATATTTCTTATTTGATAGGAATTTTTTTGTTAGATGAGGTATTGGGGGTAAATAACTGGCAGCCCTATTTCCAGTGTCACATGATTACGTGATCCAAGGACGCATTTGGACGTGAATCATGTGTTACACTGTTGAACCCTCTGATCAAGCACACCAAGCCTGAATATATATGTACCTACCCTACTCTACTGTTGAACCAACTCGACGAAAAATTTCAATATAATTGGTCGTCGCTCCCAATATTCGTTTTGTATTTATTTTCCCCTTCAAATAACAGCCACTTTTGGGTTTTTGGATATATATAGAATTACGATTTAAATAGAATTTAATAGAATAGGAAATATTCTTCTAGATCTAACTGTAACTTTATTGTGCAACTGAAAAGTTTTCTTCTGCAATTCTAAATCAAAAATGCAGTAGATAATTGCATAACTGTATTGCAAAAAGCAAATGAATTGAACTGTACATTTGAAAGGTCTAGTTGCAAAACTCACATTCTCCAAAGTATAACTCAGATATACGGTCCGGCCAGTTTATTGGCGAGTTTTGACTCTCCTTAATTTAATTGGAAGAAGGCGCCAATGAAATGGACCGGGTCCTATATCTTAGTTATAATTTGGAGAATGTGAGTTTTGCAAATAGAACATTCAAATGTGCTGTATCGTACTGCTCAACTTTAAATTGTGTAAAATCTATTATGAACAACAACATTAATGAAGGCTGCTGTTATTTTTTTAATGTTGTGTATTTTAATCAAAATTTTAAAAATTTCTAAAGAATGATTTTTTAAAAAACAATTCTACAGCTGTAATTAATTTTCTATTTTAATTTCTTAGAAAGCCGAAAAGGCCCAGAAGGTAATTTTTTTCTGACTACTAAAGCGAAGAACCATCCAAAACTCGTAAAAGTGTGGGAAATAAATATACCTAGAATTCTGGATATATTTGACCTTAGTGGTCTTAAAGGTCATTTATTTCGAATGATAAATCGCCAGAGGAAATTGGACAATTATATCTTGTTCGGAAATGTGCAGACGCAATTATTTTTAGCTATTTATGTTGCTGGTTGCTAGAGATATTCGTTTTCACCGAAATAAAGAAAGGATAAACTTAAGAGAAATTAGAAGTGCACTACATGCAAAGATTGTTCTGATTAGGAACAATTAAAATGCCTAAAAATTAACTAAAAATACCGTACATTTATGGAACCGTTATTTTCATGCAGTTTTAACAGAAGTACATCAAAACTGAAACAAAAACGACATTTTTTTTCAAACTAAACAATAACAACATATTGTGACAACTTCCTTCATTAAGCGGGTAAAGCTTTCATATTTATAACACTTAAGGCATTTAAATAAACGTATTTTTTTTTAGCTTACCTCAAAATATATAGTTTTGTTTCAAGCGGTTATTTTACACAAAGGACTGAAATTGCCTACTTTGCAGTTATTTTAGTACTCCCAGAAATGTTTATAGTACTAACAGATAAATTGAAATACAGGTGGACAAAAAAGTACGGGAAGGTGTTGTTCCTTTGACCACTTCACAAATTTTCAATTTTCTTAACTTGAATATTAAGGCTAACTTTAATTCTCTTATTTTATTCCAATCTGTATCGTATGGTTTATCACACATAATTTTTTCATGGTTCCAGTTTTATTTCATTATATATTTATTAAATTTTTAAAAAATAATGAAACTGTGGTCAAAGGGGGGTACAACATATAGTTGTACCTTTGACCATACCATGGGTTGTTGTACCTTTGACCAGTTTATAGATCACTTGAAATTCAGGGAATATTTTCAAAGGGGGGGGGGGAGATAATTAGGAACAGGATAGTTTAGGTTAACAAAATTCTAACTTTTTAATTTTATTCACCTTATTTATTCATGTTTTAAGTTCATTAGAATTATCCACAAAAGGAGAACAAATATATTGTTTAGAATAGAATAGTAAAGCATCTAAGTAGGACGTATAAAATGGAAGATGGTAGTGACATTTTATTATATTTTGAATTTTCTTAAGTAGAATCTATTTTTAACCCGTCACCTGACTGACAGGTTTTTCACCAACACATATAATTTTTTAAAAATTATAAATTTAATAATTTTGTTAAATATTAAAACTTAAAGCATGGAGGGGCTATTTATAACACTCTACTGCAGAAGTATATGTTTTTAAAAAAAAATTTAATAAATTAAATTATCAGTTAAAAATTTTAATTTAAAAATCATGAAGTGAAGACAAGTTTACACTTCAGCTAATTCGCTTATCCCTCAGAGGGTTAAAATTTATATGCAATTTTTTTATTCTTTATGGGCAACTTAAGTCAAAAATATTAACTGATTTTACGAAAAATGTAGAAGTAACACATCAAAGTTGAAATGTTGAGAAATTCACTCAGGAGTGTTGTACATTTGATCTGGTCAAAGGAACAAAACACCATGATAATGCAAATTAAAAAGCTGCTACAGTTTAAAGATTAAAATAACCATTTTCAAAAGCTCCACAATATTTTATAAAGTGTATAGCTACTATGTCAAATGATTTCTATCAACAAAAATATAACACAAAAAAAATTATTAGGCAAAACCTTATGAATAAAATACTTGAATAATCCACATTAGGCTACTGAAGCCCTCCAGTAGAGTAACTATATACTAATTAGACTATTTTTTTTATAAAATATTGCTACAGGGCACTACAGCCTAGGTGGTCAAAGGAACAATATGGTCAGCAGAGGTACAACACCTTCCCCTACAAAACATAGATATCTGATTACACACCTTTCAAGCAATAAAAATAAAAGTATTTCGAAATTCGGAAGGTTAGTTCGGAAGTTTGAATGAGCGGAAGTTGTAAGAGATACCGATAGCTAGACTGACAGAAAGTCATTTGGGCAAAAAATATGAATGATAGGTGTCTATAGGATTATACTTTTTATATAAAAAGATTTTTTAAAAAAAATAGAACTATGTTAAAAAGGGGTACGGCCCGGACATAAGGACGTAAATTTACACCACGTCAAAAACTTACTTTTAATACAACTTAATTTTGATTGGATTTAAAAAAATGATGGGCGAAAAATTAACACTCCAAATTCGTGTCTGTTGTATAGCATCATTTCAATAATAAAATAATCAAAATAATTTCTCAATATGCGAGGCACATAAATTTATCTAGATTTATTTCACTCTATAATTTACCTTGGATTAAAGACTTTTCAAAAGTTTTCCTCAAACACTGGTTTGCGTTCAATTTATATTCCTACTTTTTGTCAATCAAGAATTATAAACATGAAATGTATGATTAATTAGACTTTAATTTGAATTTGACTTTCTGTTCTTCATATTACTTGGAGTTTAGTATCAAAATTTATGACACAAATTCCTTACACCGAGCTAAGATTGTACATCAACAAATGAAAGGTTTAATTAATTTTCATCAACAATTTTTTGACTTGGAAACTGCTTTAAATTGAAGATTTATTTTATTCACTTAGGAAAAGAAGATATTTGAATTACCTTACAACTCGTGTTTTTTTTTGTTATCAAACTAAGTTGATTGTCATTTTCCTCACAATTTTTCTAGACGTAAATGTTTTAACCAAATAAGAAAAATTGCACGTTTTATGTCAGTTGGTATGTTGCTTTGGTAATAATCATAATAGACACTTCAAATTATTCAAATTTTATGGTTTCTCTGTTCTTTGATAACTCTTTATGTGAAAAATTGACAAATCATGTATTCAAATAAAAAATTGTATGATGAAGTGAGAAGTGTTTAACCCATTAAATGCACTTTAAAACCGTGCTGCTTAACTTTACTCCATAAACTCCGCAACATTACACTAAATCTACGGAATAACGTATACACAAAATAAGTTTACTACTATTTAGTGGTGTAACGTTACTGGGTTAAATTGGAGGCAACACTTGTTGCCACCGATTTTACGGAGTAAACTCTTTATTTGTGTAATTTTCGTCCATAAATTCAAGAAAACGTTAGTCTATGAAGCTGCAGGGGTAAAATTACATCACAGTTTTACAGTATATACGTTGTTTTTTTTAATGATTTTTATAAGATTTTTCTATTACAATTGACTTGTTTCAGGTGACGTAGTTCTTCCTGCTATTCCTGCTCTTCCTTCCATCAATGCTACGATTAGTGCCCTGTTACCTCGTGACATTGATTCGCCAATCGAGGTTAAGCAAAAACAATTATTTTCAGTCAGCATTTCTAGGCCACTCAAAATATACCCATTTACTTGACAAGCAACATTTTTTAAAATTAAGTCCATTAAGTATTTAAACGGCATACCAGACAACTCGTGTATCATTCTTCAACAACCAGTTTTAAGTACTGATATTCCCCAAACAACCAGAATTCTAAATGTCACGATTGGTTCTAGCAACGCAAAAGGTTTAAGAAAAGCCTCGCTTTCAATTAGTTCCGTATCCCCCAAGGGACACTGAACAATCAGTAGCCAAGAACTGGATAACAGCTTTGGGACTTAGAAGTATTTATGTGCTAGTATTCTGCGACCATACAAAATGTCAATGAGAAAGGGCTGCTAAAAAATATTTATTTTATTTTTCTGTTTATATAAATGTTTTAACTTTTGTTTATGTTAACTAATATATATATATATATATATATTATATATAATATATATATATATATATATATATATATATATTAATTATATATATATATATATATATATATATATATATATATATATATATATTATATATATATATATATATATATATAATTATATATATATATATATATATATATATATTAAGTATTATATATATAATATATATATATATATATATATTATATATAATATATATATATATAATATTATATATATATATATATATATATATATATCTATATATATATATTATATATATTTAGTTAACATTAAACAAAAGTTAAAACATTTATAAAACAGAGAAATAAATTGCAATAGATCGTATTTTAAGCGAAATTCGCCAATATTACAACCCTGCCATTTCTTAAATCCAGAGCTAACCTAATTAAAGTATGGCAACCTTTTGGTCTGTATTTGTTATTTTTAGGTTCAACTTTAAACGGCGCTCACGGCGCGCTCTCGCGTTTTTTGCATTGCTAACTTCTAAATGTTAATCCATTTAAATCTTAACTGCATATATTTTAATCCGAATCTATTTTATTCTAATTTTATTAATTATATGCTTAATGATTGTAAATAATTAGTTTATCATTTTAAATCAATTATTCGGCATTTTAATGTTCTACGTTTTTATTAAATCTGTTATGTTAGAGAATTCTCCCTGGTACGTTTAAGTTTATTAAGTTTAAATTAAACAAAATAAAAAATAATTTCTTAAAATATTTTTGTGCAAACAAACTGTTGAGTTATGATGTTCTTATTTTAAAATATCTACGATCGTAAATGCCACGATAATTTTTAGTAGAGAAATATTTTATGTTCACTTCAGCAGACATTTTTAGTTTTGAGCATTTTGAGTGAGTATTTGTTCTCATTTCAAGATGACAATAGACTTGGCAAACACTCAGTTTGTTGTCAATTTGACTTGGCGACATTTTTCGACTTGGCGCCAAATCCGGACATGGTCCTTTAGGTTAACTTAAAATTCGAGTGTTTGCTTGTTCCGGAGTTTCACTTCTTGCGATTCCTCTGCGAAAATTATTGCGAAAATATTTCACTGCTTGACTAAGATCCATTTGTAACTAAATTAGAAACCGTGGTAGCCGTTAACGCTTAGAAACTATGTTTAAAAACAATTTGAATTTTTATTTTTCAACTATGAAATAACGTGAACAAATATATTGACTTAACTGGATTTTAGCACACCACGTAAATTCCACGCATGGCTTCCATTATGGCTACCTTTTGCGAAATTAGCAAATACATTCCCAATTTCTATAAGTTAATCCATTTAAATCTTAAATGCATATAATTTATTATGAAGATTTTTTTATACTAATCATTTATTAATTATATTCTTAACAGTTTTAAATAATTATTTACTTTTTTAAAATCAATTCTTCGGCATTTTAACGTTCCACATTTTTTATAAATCGTTGTGCTTTTATTCAAAAAACTGTTTTACTGCCGTATCGAACAATGTTTTGCACATAATATTTATGGTTGTTTTTCATTTTTTGGCCTTATTGCAGCCATTTCCGAAATTGCCAATCCTTGTATTATTTCTTTTTATAATAATAATAATAATAATAATTTTATTGCACAAAAAAATAACAGATTTTAATTTGGAGAAAAAAAATACAAAAGCAATTATACAGTAGATAGAACACCAAGGGTCACAAGGACCATATTGGCGAACGTAAAAAAGTACATTTATGTAAATTTACAAACACAAAAAAAAAGAACAAATATTAAATTACAAGTAAAAAATATTATTATGGCAACAGAAGTGTCGGGGGTATATTTATAAGGGTTAGTCAATACAAAATGAATTACTGTACAGTTATTTTATTTCAATAATTGAAGTATGCATAATTAAAAATAGTTCTCTATATCGGGAATATCAAACAAAAGATTTTTCAATTGGTTTTTGAAGGAAGTAAGATTAACTAAAGACTGTATTTGAAGCGGAAGGCTATTAAAAAACTTTGGTGCAAGATAAATAAAATTTTTACAGAAAATGTTCTTTTTAGGTTTAGGAATGATGTAAATACCATTAAGTCTTCTTGGGTTAATACATATCCGCTTATTGCACACATCAGGATTAATAAAAATATATAAACAAACTTTAAAGAAATAAATATAACGAATAGGTAGAATATTTAACAATTTATAATTTTCAATGTTTATGCTCACATTTGCCTTTAACAAAAATTTAACAAATTCATTTTGTATGTTTATAATTGTTTTGAGGTTTGTTACATAATCCCCTCCCCAGGCAAGGATTCCATAATTAAACAAAGGATGTACAAAAGCGTTGTAGAGTAATCGCATGAAATCATGGTTTATTTTATTTCTCAAAAAATAAAATTGTCTTAAAACGAATCTTAATTTGTTTGATACGTAATTGGCGTGTGATTTCCATTTCAGGTTATTGTCTATAAAAACACCGAGATACTTAATGGTATTTACTTGAACGAGGTTATTACAGTTACAGGAAAGCAAATCTGACAAACTCTGTCATGATATTTTAAATTGAGAGGAGTAGTATAGGTGCTATTTTGCAGGCTGAAAAGCATATATTTAGTTTTAGAAACATTAATACTTAAATTATTATTTAGGAACCAATTTCGGATTTTAAATAGATCTGAATTAATTAATATATATATAATAATTATATATATATATATATATATATATATATATATATATATATATATATATATATATATATATATATATATATTATATATATATAAAATATATATATATATATATATATATATATATATATATATATATTATATATATATATATATATATATATATATATTATATATATATATATATATATATATATATATATATTATATATATATATATATATATATATAATATTATATAATAATATATATATATATATATACATATATAAGAGAGAGAGAGTATAATCATAGCGTTAGAGAGAGTTTAGCGTTACGAATATAATGTTAACACTTTTTTTCTTAATTGTAAGACGGAAATTATTTTTTATCGGTTTATTTAATGAAACGCGCGAGCGGATAGTGATTTTCCACTGCATTCGTTTCCTCTGTTCTATAATGATTATATTCCAAACCTTTTCAAAAATCCATTATTGAGCCAATTTTTAATTAAATACCGACTTAAATACCGAAACTAAAGATGCATTTCAACAACAATTTATTGGAAGAATTTATCAGAAAATGGTGAAAAAATCGTCTGTGAATCTTACATAACTATTTGAATAAACCTATAAATAATAGTTTATCATTACGGTTTTAAACATTATAATTTTTTTAAAATGTTAAATCTTTATTCAGTGTTTTTATCGTAGTGTCAAACTGACTGTCTTTCTAAACTTAAGCCTATGCACAGTGTTATAAACCAAATTCCAATCCATTAAAACCAACAAAACTACTCGAAATAGATAAACAATCCTTATTCCAGACAAATTAAATTCGAATCGCGACTGCATTTTATCTCTCAGTTTCTATGAAATTACTATTACTTCTATTTAGAAGAGGATTTTATTGATAGAAATCATTTGATTCGCAGCAT
The DNA here is from genome assembly GCA_019343175.1 of Oedothorax gibbosus. Lineage (NCBI taxonomy): Eukaryota > Metazoa > Arthropoda > Arachnida > Araneae > Linyphiidae > Oedothorax > Oedothorax gibbosus. Next base: position 66,859 of record JAFNEN010000270.1, read on the forward strand.
ATTGTCGTGGGTGTAATCCTCAAACCAATTAATCCGTTCGAATCCGATTCGCGTTAGTGAGCCGCAATAAAGCCTTTGTGTCAATTTTGTTGAGGAATAGATTATCGTATTGATTTGTTAAATGTGTGTTATTTTTGTGAGGAGCAGTCGTATGGTCCATGTTATGTGACGGCCGGTGTCTCCAGTATATTTTAGAACTAAACAAGTCTACACCATTAAGCTCAATCGATAAGGCCCTTGCCTTGCATGTGAAAGGTCACGGGGCCTAAGCATTGCCAAAGTAACTGCCGACCAAAAAAGGCCTATAACTGTGCAGTAAAAATGTGTCCGACGAACCCCGTGTAGAGGGAGTGCACTTATATATTTTCCAAAGTCCGACGCCGTGACGATGTCGCCCTTAAAAATGCTGGGTTGGGTGTTTCCTTAGGTGTCGGCTCGTCCCTTGTCTGTGGTTCTAAATTATGACGGCCGTCGCCAATAACCCTAGTGTATCTCTAGTATGAAGATAATTTACCCTAACTTTAACCCAACTCCAGGGTGGCCGCATACTTTTTTTTTGGCAATGTATTCCTAAAGGATTACTAAACATTAATAAGTTTGATCAATAAAAGTGATTTATTTGCCAAACTTTACGAAATATTGAGCATTAGTGAGCCCATATTGGCCTACCTAAAATTATGTGGCTAATTTTTGATGAAGTTTTTAATGACTCGCTTTGCTTGCCAAAGTTCAGTCAAAAAAGGGAAATAACTACCAATTTAGTAGGATAACACCCGTAATGCTGTTAGAGTTGGTAAAGTTATACAAGTTTTGGGGTTTAATTTATAATGGATTTTTATTCTATTTGCTTAAATACGCCAATTTAATGTTTTACTATAAATAAAAGTATTATCATAGGTAACTTCTAAAGGGCAACACTGATATAGTTGTGTAGGTACTTCAAATAACTCCTTTAGTTAGTAAACTGGCGGATTTACTGAGTTGAAAGTTTTGGATTTCTCTTTGTAAAAGTTAAAATACCCCCCCCCCCCCTCCCCCAACTGTAGACCAAACATAATCTATATCTACGAGGGCTGTTTTTTCTTCAACCTCCGATGGGCTATAGCAAAACGGCGGGTCAAGATACAAAAAAGATTTTTTTACGAAAAGTAAAGTATAATACTGCTTATTTCTCCATATAATCATCTTGGCGATTAAGGCATTTGTTATACCTCTAAATAAGCTTTCAAATACCCTCTTCATAAAATGTAGCCGCCAATGATTGGGAGGGAGTTGTGACGGTTTCGTTTAAAAAAGTAAATTTGGAAGCTTTACGTCAATTTTTTTTGTCCTCCAAGCCACTACTAATCCATAATTCACTTATGGTAAACCCTTGAGTTTCGCTAAACACTCGTTGAACAATACCGTCTGTAGCGACAGACTTGCTTCCTTGGTCCCCTTTTTCATGAACATCAGTATTGTTCAACGAGTTGACCAAGTGTTTAGGAAAACTCGAAGATTTATCATAAGTGAATTACTGATAAGCATAGTGGCTTGGATTGTAGCTCTTCCAAGTTGACGTTAAGCTCAAAGAAACCGTCACAACTACCTTCAAATCATTGGCGGCTACATTTTATGAAGAGGGTATTTCAAAGCTTGTTTTCAGATAAGACAAATGCTTTAATCGTCAAGGTGATTATATGGAGAAATAAGCAGTATTGTACTTTACTTTTGGTAAAAAAATCTTTTTTTTTATCTTGACCCGTCTTTTTGCTACAGCCCATCGGAGGTTGAAAAAAAAACTGCCCTCGTATATATAAAAAAGGGAAAGTCCTGAGTGACTCACTCACGTATAAACGCCCAGCCAAAATTACTGGAGGTACAGCTACCAAATTTTAGGAAAATATTCTTTTTTATATCGTAGGCGTCATTTAAGAAGCGATTTTTTGAAATTCGAACCCAAACGGGTGTAGGAAGGTAAAACGTGAGCTAATTTCTCCATAGGAATAACATTGTAAGAATATAATTTATACTTTTTATTTCAATTTAAAAGAACTTCCCGTGCGTTCAGCGTGAACGAAAAGTATAAACACGTAAGATCACGTGAGTTTAATTTGTAGGATTGTTATTTAAATATCGTTATTTTATTTATTGAGTTTAAATCTTTAGATTTTTTTTGTTACCAAATTTAATTTAATTGGTGTTTACAAATGGTAAGAAATGAAGATATTTTCACAATGTCTCATGACAGTAAAGGCAAAAACTATTCTGGATTTGAAGAATACTTCTAAGAAATACCAATTATTTCTACGTATAGCGTATGTACTTTATGTTTATGAAAATGGCAATTTGGTACAGCTATGATATAATGGCCGATTGAATTTTGGCATTGGCGGCTTTTGGCGAAGTTGAAATTTAAAGTAGGATAGCTACAGCTATTCACATCCAGTTGTATGGGTTAGGGTTAGTTTGAATTATCGTCGCATAGAGCTATACACGAGGGTTATTGGCCACGGGCGTCTTAATTTAGAACCACAGTCACGTGACGAGCCAATACCTGAGTAGGCACCCAATACAACTTTTAAGGGCGAACGCAGCGTCGGGACTTTGAAAAATATTTAACATGCACTCCAACCACACGGAGTATTATTCGGGACCCGGGACATTTTTGGCTGCATGTGCCGTTTATAGGTCGGCAGTTATTTTGACGATGCCCGGACCTGTAACCTATCACAAGCAATGCGAACGCCCCAGCCCTGTCGAGTGGTCGAATATAGAGTGGAATGTTTATCACATTTTGGGAATTTTCGGGTGTAGGAGGGCAAATGGAAACTGGCCATTATATCATAGCTATTCTGGCAATTTTAACACTGCCCATAGGAAAGCCCTCTAACTCTTAGAAGGACCTAGATACAATCGGACTTCTTTTTTTTAAAGTTAATGCTGATATTAGAATGGGAGGAAATTATAATATACTGATGGAGTGCTAACCGGTGGAGAGGGGATCAATTTTTATAAAATAAAAGTTTACAAAGTTTTAGTTAAGTTAAAAGTTTTTATAAAATAAGACTTTTGGGGGGTGTATGACCTCCTGAACTTAATCTAGTTAACCTAGATCAAGGAGAATTAGTAACAACAACAACAACAGATACACATAATTTCCACTTGGCAAATTTTTTTGCATTCGCCATTTTTGATTTATTTAAAAAAACTAGACTAAATTGAAAAACGTTTGCGTTATAATGTAAATGTTTTGTGGACAATTTATTGTTTATATTATATTGATACTCGGTATTCCTTTTAAAAATACATATAACCATTCATAGTCATTTTTTGAATAATGTACAACTGTATAAATACATGACTTACATGCTGAAATTAAATTAAATAAGTTAATTAGACATATTTTGTTATGTAGATGTAAGCTTCACTGTCAGAAAATGTCACTGCCAAAAAGTAAAGTTTATAATAAAATACAAATAATAAATATTATATACCAAAGCAATTTAATTGCTTAAAAAGTTTTGTACATCTTCTTAAAACTTTTTTTATTAAAAATTGTTTTATTTAAACTTTTAACATTTTAGCTGTAATAAGTAAGATATTTATTATATTTTCCGTTGATGTTTCATTAATTTTCTAAATCTATAAGACATTTAAAAAAAATCAAGAGAACATCAAAAATGTGTATGCATCACAAGCATAAAAAATATATCGAGTTCCATTTATTAATTTAATTTTTATCTATTTAAAAATCGTTACATATTTCACATGTTAAATAAATTGTTTTATATTTTATGTAAATTTATTTAAATATTTGACAGAAAGAAATTAAATAACTAACGTTTAATTGAAAGGTGTGTTACTTTTTAAATGCAAAATCAAAATATTTATAGATGATCAATTTTGCTCTTCAAAGAAATTACTTTTTTTTATAGCAAATGTAAAAACTTTTTCCTTAGTTAGTTTTCAATTTTGAATAATTATGTATTTTTCATGGGTGTGAAAGGGAAAAAATTGTAGCCTTTTTAATAAAATGTAGTTGTTATTGAAAAAACTCTTTGGAGTAATAATAAATTTAAAACATGTTGGAAAACAGTTCTTCAATATATGTATTTAATAAGTTACTTAGTGCACAAACAGAAGAATTCATTTTCACCGATTTCAACACTTGTAATGAATTCAAATTTAATTATTTTAATAACTAAGTACGTTCTAAAAGTTAGCCATATCTGAAAAATATTTAAAGCATGCCCAACATGAATATTAAATTAATTTTAAAACTTTAAACAGATTCATAATATTATAAGTAATATTCATGTTTAGGATTAAAAAGAAAGATTTTTAATTTAAAAAAAAAAAGAGTAAAAAGGAAAACTTTTAAAAGTGTGCCATATTCATTAAATCGTCTATTGACATTCATAGCCCACTGATTTTGTGAGTCTTTAGAAAATTCTCAATAAAAAAACTTTGCGACACAATTACTTTTAAACACAGTCTTTAGCAAAAGTGTAAATTATAGCACTTTATAAGTAAAATAGTTTTATTTATCGATAGTGCACAAATTTAAAAATTGCTTTTTGTTTAATTGAATAAACAATATTTACTAAAATAAATACTTAGCATTATAAATTTAAAAATACTTTTTATGTAATTACATCTAATGATAAATAAAAGTTAGACCTTACGATGGTACTATTTTTAACAACATCAACGGAACTATTTGGTTTTGTTCTCGTACCCAAAACATGCGTCAAAGAACTTAGCAATAACTTAAAAGATAAATAAAATTAATTTTGAAAGGATAAATCCTACAAATTTCCATATTCTCTGTAAAAAATTAACTTACTCAATCTAATCTGTGTACACTGTATTATTATATTTATACAATTAATGTATTACATTAAGTGCATCGTCTTATATAGTCCAAAGCTAGAAAAAAATGCAAATATATACTCCTAATCCTCAAATATAAAAATTATGAAATTTGTTTAATAAAATAATAATATCATGTTCCTTTCCGAAACACACGATTAATTTGTTTCATAAAAAAAAACATTATGCTACAATGGACAATTGCAGCGTTTTCCACAAACATATTTATTCGATTAAGCATATTAAAAAACCTCTAAAACTCAAGTATTTCTGGTTTTAAAGATGTATTTATTTTTAAATTCATTTTTAAAGTTAATGATACGTCACTCCTGTTAAACCTCTCTTAGCATAACAGATGACGTCACGGTTGGCTTTTTTTTTTGTTCTTGGCGTGTTATTTCGTATCACGATTCACTGTATCGCTTTTGAAACTGTGAAACGTGCTTTCATCCTTATCAAACTCTTAAAAAAGTTATGCTATTTTACAGAAACATGTCATGTTCATTACAGTTAATTTCTTCAAACGTTGAACGATTTCACTCGACTATTCCGATCAGATCCAACAGTCAATAGTTCTGCAATAGCTCATACGCGCTCTAGTGTGTGTATTTTAACTAACAACCAAACTTGGAACAAGCTGTTTAACTTCCTTGATATGAACTGGTTACAAATAATATTGTCTTCTTCTTTTAATGAGGTTTCGCAGAAATTGTAAGGTTTACTATTTTATAAAGTGCATTACAGCATAGATCGAAACATCGCCAAAAACATAACAGTTGACGTCAGAGCTGTTTTCAGTGACGTACATTTTCAGCAAATTTCAAATGCATTTTTTGTTGAAATTAAACATATTTGTGAATATTTAACCTTACATTCGGAATCTGCAGCTTCTAATGTACCAGAAAAACACATATATTATGAATTTCGCGTTTCATGCAACTTGTCCATTGCATGCATATGCATGTAATGGTCCGTTCATGCACTTCAGTAAATCCATACATAAAACATTATAAGTAGGTAATGATTGGCTACATCTGTTAGTGGCATGCATTGATTCTGATATTATCTTGTAAGAAATCAATCGAATAGAAAATATGTTTGAGCAATAAGTTTTAAGGCATGTATTGCTAAAATGTACCTAATTTTTTTGGTTAAATTGAATTAAACTTTATTATAAAATTAATCATATCATATACATATTTTTTTATAAAATATATCATTTCCAATATTAATTAATTATATGTATAACTTTTCTTATTATTACGAGATAATTTTTTGGTTATAGAAGAAAAATAATTACGTTTTATGTAAATAATTTCACTTAATGGCGATAATTTGAATATTAACACATTTATATAAAAAATCTTTTAAGAATTTAATTAATATTTTAACATACAACAATTAGTCTGGAATTTATGAAACAGCCAACTGTAAAAAAATTGCAAGTTAATGTTACATGAAATTATAACTAGGAAGTATAATAAATACTGTATTAATTTTTTCTGAATTATTTGCTGGAAATTTGCATTTTTAACCGTGTTTACATTTGCTTTATTGTTGGCACATCGGGGGTGTTGCCTGCAATTCATGTGTAGGACGTACCAGAATTTATCTTGAAAAAAACGTCCATTGCTAAATTAACTATTTTAAATATATTTGTTATATATAATTAAAAAAATGAATTATTGGTTGTGCATTAGGAATCAAAAAAACGTTTTAATTAATACCAAGAAATGCATTTCGCAATTCAGTGTGTTTGTTATTCAATTATCTAGATATAAAAATGTGCAAATTGTCTACATTATATTTTTCAACAAGTTTTTTCAAACAAAAGCAATGTAAATATAATATGAATGATAAAAATCTTACTTTTTAGTGGTTTATTTTTCCACTGTGAATAATGGTGATTTCATTGTTGAAAAGGAAATCCCTGACATAAATCTGGTCAGGACAATTTATACATCAACCAAATTTTCTTGCACAGATATTTTAAAAACAATATTATCAAATAATATGGCACAGAAATTACTACAATCAAGGAATTCGAGCCAAAATTGTGATACATAACCTAATTAACTGACATAACACAGTACCAAGATCGAATAATAATATTAATATGGCAGCTGTCAACTCAAATCGCGTGGGTAATTGGATACTTAAATAAGGATTACGTATACATAATTCGAAAGCTCACCACGTGAATATAAACAACTTTCTTCCGTTAAGAATAATTTACTTAGCAATTTTGCGAACTTTTCGGATAATATAATGGAGAATTGTTGTTTGTGTAACAAAAATGACCGTTTGATGTGTGTTCTTTTTATCTGAGGGTTTTTCTTTAAAAAAAACATTTTAAAACAATAGAATGCAAAGAATTACTTGGAAACATAACTTTAATTGCACTGAAGAGTTTTGTCCACACTAAAAATAATATAAAATACTCAACTACGATTTTTAAATGTTCATAAACCCCTTTTTACTGAACAATTATATTGTAAATTTTTTTAACAATCATATTTAACCACAACATTACCGATATAACTCTGAATTATTTCTAATTTATAGCCATCAATACATTCTCAATCAAAGATGATGCTTATATTTGTTATTTTATGTGAAATAATGATACGGACCTGATTTAAGAGCTCGTTAAATAATTCAATTTACTAATCAAGTTACTTTTACTTTTTCTCACCTTCAAAGTAGACATTAGTTATTAGTGTAATTTATAAGTTCATATATATTTTAATTTAGCTTACATCTGCTACTATAATGTGTTTAATTGTTCTAAAAATAGTTTAGATAAAATTAAATTGCATATTTAATGCTAAATAATTAATAATAACCATATTTAATTTTTCCACTTATTTAGTAAGTACATCTTTATTTTAAAGTAATATTTAGACTCCAAAACATTGGTGAATAAATTATTTCAAACAATGAAAGTTGAATAACTTTGAATAAAATACACAATTTATTTAAGAATTTAATTAGTTATAACTCTGTTTAAGGGGATCTAGTACCTTGAAATTGATAAAATTGCACTTTTTCGTTTTATTGTATGGGAAAATAATATAGTTAGTAGTCCAAAATTTACAGCAAACCAGATAAAAAAATTCTTACTATCAAAAGAGTTATGAGGAATTTGATTCAATAACTTTGTATTCTCGTAACGTTAAAATGAAACTTAAGAGGCTAATATCTCCGGACGAGAGTTTCATATTTTGTTTATTTTAAAGTGCTAAGGCTTTTTAACTACAGCACTTAAAACTGCTTTCTTTACTTTTTTAAATACAAAATAGTATTTTTAATAAAAGTATGCATTCTTTTTGGTTACTTTTTATTTTGATTTTTCGTTAAAAATTTTCAAATTTAAAAATTCGATTTTTTTTCATGAAAATCTTGGTGATTTTTTCGTTAATATTTTTTTCCAAAACAATAGTATGCGTAAACTAAAATTGTAATACATACTTATATTAGGATATTAATAAAGAACCTCTAATAAATTTTTGATTCCACAAAATTGAAAAAGCGAAGAGGAGTAGGAATTTGAAAATAGGTCCAAATTTGATGAAAAATTTAAATTTTGTCAAATTGTGCACATAATTTAAAGGCTTTTTTTTTGGCTAAAAAGCATTGTTTATAGATGTTGCTTACGTAGAAAAAATTTGGCTTCAACAAGTGTAATAATAAAGAAAAAGTTGTGCAAGGTATTGGACCCCCTTAAAATAGTTTAAGATTCATATTTTTTTTTAAATTTGACTATTAATAACGTAATGAAAATAAAGTAAATGAAATTTTAAAACTAGAATCATGTTAAGGTGAAAATATAGATCACTAAATATAGTTAAATAAGTATTGTGTGTATAAGAACTGTTGTTTTATGCACTTCAGCTTTAATTAATGTTCCGTAAAAGCGTACTTATAAAACTAATGTTTTATAATTTAAAAACTCTTCTAATTATTCCTTAACTGTTATTTTTTACTTTTTAATATTATCTATTCAAACATTTGCTAGGTTATTTCAACTAAGCAAGCAAGGATGAATTTGAAGTTTATGCAAATTTTTATTTAGAAAGGAAGTAACAAAATACTACATAAATTTACCTGTAAATATGTATATTATTATAATAATTTTAAACTTAAAAATAGTCTTATGTACAAAAGTTTTTTTTTAAACTTATCTTGTTTTTCATTTTTACAGATGTCTTTTAAAACGTTTGGACCTTTGCCTAGTGCAGTTTAACAGGAAAGTGCCTGATGTTTCCAATGATTGTTCACGAATGATAAACAATAAAAAAAATATTGTTATATTCTGCACGAAATATATCACATAGATTCTCTAGAAATAGAAATGTTAAACTTGAAACTATTCAGAACCTCTTCCTAAGCATATTTTTACAAGAATAAAAAAGAACTGTGCTTATATTGACGATATTAGAATAACTCAAATGGTTTTGATTCTAGTATTCATTCTTCAATAAATAAGAGACTTTTGTATTTCTAAAGAAAAAGAAAAAATATGTGCAATTTAACAAATCACACGCATTTAAGTAAATAATAGTGTTTAATCACAAATTTACATACTATAACAAAATTTTACTTTAAAGAGAAGTGGTTTTGGAATTTATCATCAGCTTTAATATTATAATGAATTTTTCCAAGCAAGTGTTTCGTGCTTCCACTGAAACAAATTTTGTTGAACAACTTTTATTCAATGTGACATTTCTTTTTTCACTCCGCAATCACAATAATACTGTATGAAAAAAAGTAATCAAAAATTTTAATTTTTTTGACTGAGTTAAAAAAACGTGCACACATTTTTTAAATAGTTATAACTCTTCATTTGTTTTAAAATTGTGGGGAAAACATTGTTGGAATGTGTAAAAAACAGACGATATCATGGATTATGACTCATCATTGTGCGAATAATTATTGAAGTTTATCTGCCTTGTAACTGCCTTGATTTTAAGAAGAATATTAAAAAAATTCATCGACAGAAGAAATAATTACAGTAATCAGCATGCTTCAAGAAAATGAAAATTCGATTAAAAGTGCCAATAATGTCAGCATTGAAAAAGATCCATTCGAGGACATCGGTTCTTTGGAAGAAGCTGATTGTTATTTGGATTCTTTATCACAGGAATATCCTGATGATGGAAAAAGTAAGTAATTTTGCCCATTCTTCTCTTTTATATATATAATTGTGAAAATATTTTTAACTCTTAGATGTTTTGATATTCGTGTTTGTATCTGTTACTAAGTATTATTCCATTTATTACGCAATATTGAAGTTCGCTTTATATGGAACACGTAGATCAAATTTTGAAAATTAGTGTCACATTAAGACACTTATAATTTTATAAGAAGGTTATGCTTCTTTTCATATTGAAAACATCCAATATATAATTGTATTTAATAGGCATAAATCTCATACCCCCCTCTAGTTTGTAGTAATGTAAATCCATAAATAACCTTTGTTTAACTCCTTAACGACAAAAAAAAATTCACTGCAAAAATAAGCTACCTGCTTAAGTTTATAAAATAAACAATACATAAGGCAACTGAGACCAAAATACAGAACAATTTATGCAAAGCAAATTAAATATACAAGAATGGAATATTAGAAACTTAAAGTTAACGTTTTTATTCAGTATGATCAGTACAGTCATAAATGGTCCGCAGAGAACTGATATGGGCACAGAAAGCCTTGGGCAACGCAGTGTTCAAGTATCACCCACTAACAGGTGGAAGTTCCGCGTATTGCATTTACCATACAAATGGTAAATCAGAGAGTAAATAAAAAAAGCGAAACACGAGAATTTACAATTTTATCTATTTACAGAAAAAAGATATGCAGTTAAAAAATATTCATTACAAGATACATAAATTTTAAATATTTTCGGGAAAACACATCGCATAAAACCATAATAATTTCATTCATAAAAAATTTTATTTAATAAAGAATATTACTCTAAAATCAATTGGATTTAAAAGTATCAAAAAGTAATAAAAAAATCCGATAAGAAAAAACCTACACAATAATCTTTCATTGCCATAACCTAAAGGTAAAAGTTCTTTGCCTCAGGCTTACCTTATAAAATATAAATAAGCAAAAAAAAACGAAACAAGCGAAGTAACACTTTTATCTATTTATAGAAAGAGGAGACCTGCCATTAAATTTAATAAATATCCCTCGCAAGCGCGTTAACAAAATGCTTGGAATTTTTGTGCTTTAACTTCCGCACGAAGCTTGATTTACCTTAATGCCATTAGCTAGTCGAATCGTTTCGCAGCAATATGATTGCGACTTTTGATGGTAGAAGTGGCTTAAAGTACACTGTAAAAATGTGGTGTAACGTTACTGCATGAAAATGGTAGCAGTAAAAAACTTTGATACATGAGTTTTTTGGTGTAACGTTACACTAAACGTTTACAGGGTTAATCTTGGTGTGGTAATCGAGTTTTAAAAAATATTTAAAATTTAAGAAAATGTGTCTCCTGTTGCCTTTTTTCCATTACTAATAAGCGAATTTTTTTAGTTTTTAGAATTAACATTACATTTTTGAAAAAAAATATTGTTGTAGGTATTTTTAATACATAATGATACTAGCTGGATGGCTTTTCATACGCGCTATGAAACTGGACACCACTAATGGGGGAAATAGGCGCTCTGGACCGTGGGTCTCCAAACTCAAGTGCATCAGTGTTAATCCAATGGCGAAAAAACTATTTTCTCTGCCACATTTCTCCGGCTGTATTGAATATTTTTACAAACGGTTTTTTTAAATAATACATTCCATTAAAAAAAACTTTAACTTTTTTTTAATGGAATTCCATTAAAAAAAGGGAATTTAAAATAAAAATCGTAGTTTGATAAAAAAAAACTTAACAAGTTATTAAAATTTACGTTATTTATTCATTTAGAAGCATCCTACAATAAAATATAAAGAGCGGTAAATTAAAAACTGTTTGTGTAAAACACCACACGACTTTTAATTACCACTCAATGATTGATAGTTTATCCGCTAGAATTCGGTTAAAGATTTGTCCAAGAAAGTTTCGACTATAAACTCTACAAATTCTTTGGCAGCTACCCTTTGCTCAATTTTTGTGATTGCGTGATTTTCTCGAAAACCTTATTATGATGACTGACAGGTGCTAGGATTTTACCAAAAATGAAGTCGATGGCTCTCATAGTTCGAACTATAGAGTGGTTTCAAACAGATACACAGAATGACAGACGGACCAATATTCATGAACTACTTTTGAATAATGCCAAAACATGTCGAAAACAAAGAAATCTCCATTTCGTATTTTCAACTCCTTCGCAATACTTAAGTTACCTTAGATTTTGTATTAGGTAATTGAAAGTAAAAAATAGTTTTCAAGATACACCAAAAACGGAATATTTTTCTACTTCTCATTTCAAAATTAGAAACAACTTGATTTGTTTCATGGAATTATTTTTTTAAATCATAAAATCGAATACCCGTACAATTTTGTAACTAAATTACAAATGAAAAAACACGTTTATTGTCATTAAGAGCTTTTAACTTTCAAAACAAATAAAAAAATAATAAAGATTATTCAATTTAGTCATAGTAATTTTTAACCAGTAAGCACTTGTTAATCAATAGAAATTTAAGAGTAGGAATAAATTTAAATGTTTGTTAAATTAAAAGGTGTTTTTCATTTTTTTAAAAAAAAGTTATCAAATAAAAACGTTTGAAAGCTGTTCTAAAAGACATCAAAACGTAAACCTATTTTAGTGCAAGTGTTTTTAAAATTCTGCCGCCTAATTTATGAGCCTATTCGGTATAAAAAAAAACTTCGCTTTTTAAATATATAAAGATTTCTCAAATAAGAGCTTGAAGTGTGAAACTGGTTTTAGAGTTTCAAAGTTTAATTTTTAGTTTCATAACCGTGATAAAATTAAACATAAATTTCAAAAACTAAACTTGCCTTAAATACTTTGATATTTTATTTTGTTATTAAGAGAATCTAGATATTTTTAAAATTCCAATGTTTCTTAATTTTTTTGCCAATAGTTTTTGAGAAATTATTTATAAAATAAAATTATGAATGATTTCGAATCATTGTGAAAAGGCTAGATAACATTATTATATGCATACTCGCCCCTAAATTTCAGGTGAATATTTACTTTCCGGGTGATAGATTCTAGAAATAAACAAGAAATTATTACCAAACACTTAAACCATTCTATCTGCAATAACTTCCTATTTTATAAACTTTCAATAAATCAGAAACTGTAACAAATAAAGCCACCTATAAACATCTTTAAAGTGCTTTGTTGCATTTAAAATGCACCCCATTTCTCTTTACCCAAGATTTTATCGATAAACTGGCTTCGAAAATGTAATCCCAAGTGTATTTTTAACGATTTACATTTACTTACCGACCTTTGCTCAATGTTTTTTTGCACTGTAAGCTATTTAAACCAGAATTTTTTTTCGAAACGCTTTTGAAAAGCCAAAAAATCCGATTTAAGGGGGAATAAGCGCTCTGGACCGTGGGTCTCCAAACTCAAGTGCATCAGTGTTAATCCAATGGCGAAAAAAAACTATTTTCTCTGCCACATTTCTCCGGCTGTATTGAATATTTTTACAAACGTTTTTTTTTAAATAATAAATGTAGATAACTTACAGGTTTCTATCTTCCCACTTTTTGAAATTGTTTCGAATATTTTGTGTAAAAAATTTATCGAAAATTTAAAAAAAAAATATTCCAACCCAATTTCAAAAAGTGGGAAGGTCGATACCTGTAAGTCAGCTACATTTATCACATAAAAAAATCCGCATGTAAAAATATTCAATACAGCCGTAGAAATGTGGCAAAGAAAATATTATTTTCACCATCGGATTAACACTGATGCACTTTGCTTTGGAGACCCCCGGTTCCAGCACGCCCATTCCCCCTTAAAATAAAATAATATAACGTGATTGATTGTTGAAATTTTCAGTTCATTGAACTTTTAACTAATATTAATTTTTATTATGGTGGTTAACATAATTATATATTTTTTATTTTATTCTTTGGGTGCTGAAAGTAAATGCATTTGTAACTGTAATAAATAAATTTGTATTTTGTCTTCGATAGTTTTTTTTTAAAATTTGTCAATATAATGACAGTTATTAAAGTATAAATATTTTTATGCCCGCAAACGTTGCAATTAGTTAGATAACAATAGTCTTGTTTTAAAAGTAATTAATCGAAATTATCATCCAAAAAAACATAGTCCTTACATAATGTTTTTCCACACTATTTAAAATTGCGTTCCATTATTTTCCAAAATAATTGTGTTTTCCGAAAAAAAATCCCTTTTTATAAAACATTTCATAAATCTTTAAAAAAATGTTAAGCAACAACCATTTATAGATTTAGTATTCTAAAGCTTTCTTATTTTACTGCCTTATTTACCATTTATGACTCTTCATTAAGTATGTGAATTAAAAATTAATGTTTCCGGTATGTTACTGCATTTATGTTTGTGGAACGGTGTTTAATTATTTCCTGATTTCATACACATATTTGAGCAGTCGTTAATAACTTCTTAGGAGATAATTAATGTACTTGTAATGATGTTAAATATAATTTCCTTAAAAATTAGTACATAGGAAAGCCTTTAAAAATTTGGATATAAAATTACTTCATATTTTAGAGTGAATAAGATGATAATTCCATATTAAAAATGAATATCTTGTAAATACACAATAAGGGCTGCTACTCGATATCCTTATTGATATTTCTAGTTTAAAAACTGATAACATTATAATAACATTTAAAATATTTGTGGTGCTTCTTTTTCAAAATGTTTTTATCTGCTCAAATTTCTTTTTTAGATACCTTTTTTTAAACTATATCATCTCCATTTAAATAGAAATGGAGATGGTATAGTTTATGGTTCATTTATATAGAAAGATATAACTGTAAAAAATATTTAATGCTTGCTAATGTTGGTATTATGGATTAATACTTAAATTCGTGTTTTACACGTGAGCCAGACTTTTTAAACAAAATATGTTTATTAAAATTTCAAAATGAATTAATAGTGTAAATGTTGTATTTATAAATTTGTTTGTTTAGATTTTTATCAATTTAAATATTTGCGTGAAAATTTTTGCTTTAATGCATTGTGGTTTTTCTTAATTTCAAATTACAAAATTGTTTCCTACAATTTTGCGACAGCGTTTTTATGATAAAATTTTTCTTCGTTAAGAGGGATTGTCAGTCCCATAGAGCTAATGCATTAGTTTCGGAATCACAACTTCCTCAAAAGTATTGCTTTGCCATGTTAGCCCCTTTTCTACAGGTATGTTAATCAACATAACATTGAAATGAAACAAATTTGAAACAGAAATGTTATCTAGTTATTTAATTATATATTTTTGAAGTTTTAAAATGCTAAAAATATACAGCAGATGGCGACACCATTTTAAAACTTTATCAATTAATCATTAAATAACCGGGTGTTATTTTCTTTTCAATTTTGTTTTAAATTGATGTTATGATGATTCCCATACCTGGTGAAAATGGGACAACATGACAAAACAATTCTTTTGCAAAAGTTGTGATTTTAAAACTAATGCATTAGCTCTATGAGACTGACAGTCCTTCTTAAACTAAATTTATGAACATTGATTTAAAAAACTAGCAAATATTTCCATTCCGAGTAAAAAAAATATCCAGAAGCAAGCTTTATTTGAAAAGTGGAGTTTTTAGTTGTTTTTTAAATTTTTTTCATAAGATGATATCGTGATATTATTTTTAATTCTATGCACGTAAAAAGTTAAGGATACTTGCTACACAGTATTAAAAAAATAAACAGCTTTTTATTTTTACATAAATTTTCTTTTCGAAAAAAGGTTTTTTTTTTTACGTTGATTGATAAAAGCACGAGAATAAGCTAAACCATTTTGAAATGTTATGAATATTTTCTGACTAATTACTTTTTCCCGCTAAATATCAGCATCTTGCAATTACCTGGAAGCTTGCGTGAAATTTTAATTAGACGAATATTCTAACAGTGAAATGAGAGGGCGTAGTGAATTTAAATTAAAATTGGCACTTGAGACAGGAACAAAAAAAAATGTAGTTTATTGAAGAATTTAAAAAATTCGTAACAACCAACAATGTGCTTCAAAAACAAAGGTTAGAAAGAGTATTTTTTTCTATCGTCCATTATTACTCACCACGCGTGCTTTTTGAAATGTTGCAAATAACTATTAATCAAAACTCCAAAAAGTGTTTTTTTTTGTATTACTAAGAATAAATAATGGTCATTTTTTTAAAAAATTAATTATGCTACAATGAATTCTAAACTGACTATATATGATCTTGCGTATTGTTTATTGAAATAGTCATTGTAAATAGTTTTGGATTGAGTGTTATTAACAAATCTATAAAATTCCTTTATCAAAATTAAATAACAAGTTTCTAAAATAAACAAACAAAAAAACAATCTGCAATATAAGACTTTGTTTGAAAACACATCAAGATATTAATTTTACTTAGTAAGTTCAAAATTAACGCTTAATATCTAAGGTAATATTTAATGAAAAAGAATAAAAAATTATGTTTGGGATATTTTGACGGTGCTTAACAATTTTATATAAAAAATTGGGTCATGCTATTGGTTTTTTAAGCTCATTTTAAAACGAAAATAACCCCTTATGCAAATTTTGATGCCAGAAAACATGTATACACTTTTTCTTTAAAAAATAACATAGTTCTCAAAATATTCGTTATAATAGCAGCCGATAAACAAGATTTGAATCTTTTTTTATATATCGCGTATGTACTTAATTTTATTGAATATTTTATATAACACAAAAATGAACATCACGGACTATAAAAAAACATTAATTTAGCTATTTATTTACTTTATGAAGGAAATTAAATATTAATTGGCATTATTTATACTCCTAATTTTAGTGTTTTAATGTCTGTAGTTTTTAATCTATTTCTATTCACAAAATAATTACTTTGAAAAATTGCTTTTAAGTAATTTTGTACACAAAATGTCATGATATGATTAAAAATATGATATACATGATCAATCAAAGAATAAAACTACAACAGCTTTTAAAATGTAACAATTTCTTGGCGTTAAATTGAAAATACTACTAAAAAGCTCAAGTTCTTACTAGAAAAAATGTACGCTGAAATTTGATTTTGATAGAAGTACAGACATTGCTTCAATACATTCGTCTCTCGAATCAACTTTCTTCTAAGGAGAAAAACTTTTCGAGATTTTATTTCTGTTGAAAGCTAAAATGTTATGAAATTTTTCAAGATAAATTTTCTTATGCACTTTATCTGAACTTTTTATGTGTTTCTGATTGTATGCATGCAAATAAAATATTTTTGAAAAAAATATTTTATTTGATAGAAAATGACGATTTTGTTTTAATATAAATTGAAAAATAACTTAGATTTCTAAAACTTTGGTTGGAGTGAAAATAAAATGTATAAAAAAAAGTAGAAAAATATTTCTGCGATTTCCAAATTTTCAATAAATAAAAGTATTTATTATAATCACGAATAAAATGTCGAACTTTATAAAAACAATTTCCGGGCCTATTTTTAAACTTTGAAAAACAAGTTGTAAAGTAATTTTAAACACTAGTGCTAAAATATTTATTTATGCAACAACTTTTTAAAACGAGGGACTGATGTTGATTTGATGAGCGAGGCACGAGAAGAGTCAAATAAATTCCAATTTAATACGTAATTATTCCTTCCAACATCAAATTAATTTTTCAAACGATAAAGAATATTAATTGAACTTGCGAAAGAAAATCATTGAAAATAACCAATTTTGGTTTTCGGACGTTTAAATTACAACTAAATGGCTGTGTTCGGCAATTCTTTCTGAAGGTGGATAAATTCTGTGACAAAGCAGTTCAATGTTCAAGGTACTGTCCTAAATTTTTATCTATAAGAATTTCAGCGAAAATTATAGTAACAAGAAAGTTGGTTATTTTAGTTCCTTTTATCGCGTGCAACAATATTTTTGAAAAAGCATATTAGAATTTCATGTTACTTATAAGTTTCCCAAATCTTAAAAGTGCATATTATCTTGATATAGCATTTTTCTATTGCCACATGAAAAATGTATATGTAATAGCTTCATTTTATCTTAAGTTAGGCAGAGAATATTAAAGCCCAAGTACGCATAAAGGCGTGAAGTAAAACTTTTGAAAACTTTGCGAAGGAGAGAGAGAGATGATGTAATGACCAACGAGGCACGAGTGAGCAAATAATTTTCCCAAGTTCAATTTACGTGCAAGATTTGGATACATAAATTTTTATATTCACATTTAAAAAAAATATGTTTAATCTTGCATAAAAGCTGTTACTCAATAGTTTCACAAAGTTTAAAAGTGTCGCTTATCTCGTTTTCGATGTAGTATTTTCTATTATCACCTGAAAAATTTAGATGTAATGTAGGATTAAACATAGTATGCTACTTTAAACGCTTGCGCAAAAAAAAGTAATTTATGCAAGCGAGTTTAAACGCATGTTTGTTCATTTGAATAAGTAAGAAACGAAATAGTTTATATTTTCTAGCTTTATGGAAATATTTTCAATTGTGTGTACGCCTTTTGTGATACAAACTTAATTCTCCTCTTTGAGGAAAATTTTACTTTACTCACTAGATGCATATAGACTATGCATAACTTTACATCGAAAACTGTATATAACTTCACATTTACGTGACTACAGAAATAGTTTACATTATAAAAATATAAATGGGAAGTTTATGAAGCAGTTAATAACTAATCAGCCTTTTCCAAACGCTTTTAGGTAGAATAAATATTTCCCAATAGTTGAAGATCAAAGGAATATGAATCAAAGGGAAAAGTTATAAAACTGATATAACTCGTTAAATATGTAATACTTCCGCATAAGCTCTAGCATTTCCTTTAATCTTCATGGACTGAATGTACATCAGTGTTATTTTTATCTTTAATTAGCTTTAATATTGCATATAAGGTAGAAGTGTCTAAATGCGATGAACGCCGAATTTGCCCATTTTGTTTTAGTCATTCGGTTAATTCTACATTTCTACAAAAAATGTTGTACCTAAAGTGGGAGCTACACCTTAACAGAACCAACAAAAATTGGTTTTTCTTTAATTTATTTTTTATACTACAGAATTTTTTTTAAAAAAACGAGAAAGATTTAATTTTGAGCAAACATTTTTAATTTCAATCTCATGCATTGAAAACAGTATTAAACTTTAGCCGATTTGGTCATCCCACAAAGGGTTTTTATTTGCATAATATGAAAGGCTAAAAATTTACATAATTTTTAGTTTTACATAACAGTGCATAACAGTGACAAAGAAAACTTCTTTTTCTACCAACCATAGTGAAAATATTAATATCATCAATATAACGTCCTACAATTCAAACATAAAACTAATAACAAAAAATAGTTCGCTACTTAAGACCTCCGTCAAATATATTGTAGTATAAACCTTCTTAGTCTCAAAACCAGCTATTAGTGCCTATTCATTATTTTCCTTAATTGTGCGCCATGAAAAGACCAATAAATCATTGGACACTCGTGAAAAGCTTTTAAGTAATTAGTGTGAAATATTTTTAGCACTCTATGAAGTGCTTGTCTCGTAGTTTTGCTTATTAAGATCATTGTGTGAAAGATGGGATGTTATTATCGTTCAAAAAATATACTTTACAGCAAATTGATTTAACAGGGTGAAAATTTGATAATTTATGACCAAAACGTAATTATAAGTAATTAATTGTAAAAAAAATTGTATTTTTGCTAATTTATAAATTGATACTATAATACCATTTAAAATATTAAGTGCGCCGTTTAATGTATGATAAATGTACTTTACAGTAACAAACGGTAATATAAAGCTAGGTGGTTGGTTTCAAAATGTTACACTTAAATACTACTTCATGTATTGAAAAAAGTTTTTTTTTTAAGTTGAAAACGTTTGGTATAGAGACTTTAGTTTTGTTATTAGTTTTAAAAAAATATTGTTTTTAGTTTAAATATTTGATTTTTGATTTGTAAATTAGAATATTTTGTTTATATAACTTAAATAAAAGTTTCCGTTTAAATACACATGTTTAATGTTTGGAATATAATTATTGCGTTATAGAAATCAAAATTATTGTAACAGATAATGAACATAAATAAATTACCCAAGATAAAAAAAATTCAAAAGTAATGAAAGTTTAAGTGTTGAATCAATAATGCATTTCTCTAAACATTTCTAAAATTTAAGAAAAATAATTATATATGTCTTCTGGTGATTAGAATGATATTTAACAAATCAAATTTCTAATGGTCAATTTAATTTAGGAGTCATTTTATAAAACAAATTCGTGATTCAATATGAAAGTTCTGCAAGCTTTTTCCAATATATAATTTTACTAGCTGTTATACCCGACGTTGCACGGGTAGAGGTGGAAAAATAATTTAACAGTCAATTTAACTATTTTTTTTCTTTCCAAAATGAAAAATACGCTATAAACTGCCCTCATAAATGTCATCACAATTCCCTCATAAATATAAAACTTTTTAGCTCATTTGGGCGGTTTGGGAAAAAATTTGGCGAGAAAATAGATATAGCTACCCACACCCATTGTACAGCTCTAACACAATGACCTTCGAACAACCAACCAGCTTATAAATTATTTATAAAAAAAAATGCCCATTTGGAGAGTTTTAGTTAATAATTTGGCGAGTTTGGCAACGCATTTGGCGAAAAAATAAAGACATAAAACCCTAATATGCAGCTCTAGTGCGACGGCCTTTATTAACCATCATAGTTCAGTAATAGCTTAACGATAAATTTATTGCTTAAATATGCATACATGCAGTCAACAGAAAAATCAATGAAAAAATCATCAAATAAACCCACAATAAAATCCGGGAATGGAGACTGCCGGAATTACGTCACTTGAAACATGTCAATTATTTTTCAAATAATGAATTTAGTTTCTGAAGTTAATGGCAACTGAATAAAATAAACATTTTTAATTTTAATTACTTTTGTTAAAAGTTTTATTTAATTTTTTCAGCCGATGGCATCAGGAAAGTAAAAAAATGATCGGATTTGAGCCAAAGTGGTGTATTTTTTTCAGAAAAACGTTCGAAACGATAGGAGGAATGGTCTGATTCGAAAAATTCTTAGCCTATGTTTGTTCCGGAGATGAGATGAATTTTTGTGCCAAATTTCGTGAGAATCTGTTGCGTGGTTCTTTAGATCTCGTGTCTTATACAAACAAACAAACAAACAAGCAAACAAACAAACGGAAGTTGCCTTTTATGTATATAGATTTTATAAGGTAAAAAGTATGAACTAAAAATACATTTTTGGGCTTCAAACATTCAAAGAAATATAAATGCATTTTAAGTTTTTAAGTAAAAAAAACGTTAGAAAAAACTTTAACTTTGGTTTGAACTTTTTTTCCAAATAAGATAATATTTTATCGTATTTTTCGATGTCAAAGACTATTATATAAACCAAAACTTTTGCGTTTTCAATTTAGTATGAAAAAAAGAATGCATTTTCTAATAACTGATTTAGCTAAACTTAAAAATTCTGAAAAAAAATGTTCCCTCAATAGTTTAAATGGGTCCAGTATTTAAGTTCAATAGTTTTATAGATAACTAGCTGTTATACCCGACGTTGCACGGGTAGAGGTGGAAAAATAATTTAACGGTCAATTTAACTATTTTTTTCTTTCATGTTAGTTACATAAGATGTGAAGATTGCCCAGTAATTTTCCATTTAATTACCCAACTTGGATATAGTATTGTTTAATATTAATTTCAAAAATACCTTTGATAAGAAGCTCCCGGTCTTCGCACGGATTAAAAATTATCAAATCGTTCCAAATATGTGTACCATATAATCTGTTATAGGATCATAAACTTATGCTATCCCGTTTCATTACCTTAAAATTCCAAAATGAAAAATACGCTATAAAATGCACTCATAAATGTCATCACAATTCCCTCATAAATACATAAAACCTTTTAGCTCATTTGGCGCGTTTTGGGAAATAATTTTGCGAGAAAATAGATATAGCTACAAACACACCCATTATACAGCTCTAACACAATGACCTTCGAACAACCGACCAGATTATAAATTATTTATAAAAGAAATTGCCCATTTGGCGAGTTTTAGTTAATAATTTGGCGAGTTTGGCAACGTATTTGGCGAAAAAATAAATACATAAAACACTAATATGCAGCTCTAGTGCGATGGCCTTTATTAACCATCATAGTTCAGTAATAGCTTAACTATACATTTATTGCTTAAATATGCACACATGCAGTCAACAGAAAAATCAATGAAAAAATCGTCAAACAAACCCACAATAAAATCCGGGAATGGAGACTGGCGGAATTACGTCACTTGAAACATGTCAATTATTTTTCAAATAAAGAAATTAGTTTCTGAAGGTAATGGCAACAGAATAAAATAAACATTTTCAACTTTAAATGTTTTCGTTAAAGGTTTCATTTAATTTTTTCAGCCGATGACATCAGGAAAGTAAAAAAAAGATCGGATTTGAGCCAAAGTGGTGTAGTTTTTTCAGAAAATTCGAATAAACACGTTCGAAAACGATAGAAGGAATGGTCTGATTCGAAAAATTCTTAGCCTATGTTTGTTCCGGAGATGAGATGAATTTTTGTGCCAAATTTCGTGACGATCTATTGCGTGGTTCTTTAGATCTCGTGTCTTATACAAACAAACGGAAGTTGTATAATGTATATAGATTATTAGGGGGAGCATTATTATTAGGGGCGATGGGGAGCCGAGTCGGTTAGGCGCTCGCCTAGCATGCGAAAGGTACCAGGTTCGGGTCCGAGCATTGCTAAAATAACTGCCGACCTATAAACGGCCCGTGCAGCCAAAAATTTCCGAAGAATTATTCCCCGTGTAGAGGATGTGCACGTTAAATATGCTCCCAAGTCCCAAAGCTGCGTACGATGTCACCCCAGTTGCGTTGGATGCCTACTCAGATGTCGGCTCGTCACTTGATTGTGGTTCTAAATTACGACGCCCTTCGCCAATAGCCCTAATGTAGCTCTAGTGCGACGATAATGCGAACTAACCTAACCTAACAAAAATTATGTTGCGACTAAATAATAATTCATGCCTAGCACAAAAATTGTGTTGAAGGCATCTGATTTTTTTTGTTAAATAACTATTCTAAAGCTTTAAAAAATATATTTACAATTTTAAAATGAATGTTATATTTTTATTATACATATATTTTAGGAAAAAATATAGTTTACAAATTTTTTGTCAGTAGCGCACGGATTTAACAATATGGTCTCCTCTCGCGATAATCAGGTCTTTCAAATTGTTGTGTGTTCGTACGTTATCAACACATTTCTTCTATTGAAATAACACAATATATTGTAATGTTGTCATTTTTACTCAATACTTGTGTTACACTTGTGCTATTCGCACCGAAATGTTTTCTTAGTGCACTGTAATACAAAATTCGATTAACTGAATGAAATTTCAATTCAGACCGCATAACTTTAATCTATAAGAATCCGTTATAGAAACTGAAATACTGACAGTTTGTAAAGTTGTATAAGTGATAGTACAATCTCTAAATAATCTAAGGTTTTACTAATTCTATTCATACTTAAAATTTTTGATGCATGCAAGAAAGCCAAATAGTTAGCCAAGATTTTGATTAATACCATATGGCTTGTCGATCATGGATTCACTTGGTAAAACATTTTTTGCATTAATAGTTTGTAACTGACACCATCTAGATCTTATTGTAACCTAGATAAGACACCCACTCATAATCGTTAAGTTTGAGATTAAAAGATTTAGTATCCACTTTATCCAGCCAATCCAATTGGCCGGATGTCCGCACTTTTATAAGGATTACGGTTACGGAGTAAAATAGTACATTAAGGCCTCGGAGAGAGCTTGTTTTATATTTGGTAATGTATCAGAGAGGGTTTAAAGATTCTGAACAGCAATAGATTATTTTATTTCTACTCTTACCTATTTGCGACTTAGTGATGAAATAATAATCTGGAGGCAAAGAGAACATTAGGAAATTGTTTCTAAATTGAATAAAAATTATTATTTTTTAATTTTGTGCTTTTACTTTTCATATCCCAAAAATATATATATTTAAATTTTACTGTAAATACTTTGATAAAAGAAAAGTTTTGCGTAAAATTGGAGGTCATGTGGGCAAAAAACAAAGATGTATTTTTTGCGTTGGGTATATTTATTTAAATAATTTACGAAGTATTTCATACACATTACCATCAGTTATTGCAAAATAGAAATTAATATGCAGCATTTATTAAATTACGATGGTATTATTTAAGACGGTCTTACTTAAATTTGATGACACTGCATTTCCTTCATGACTTTATCATATTTTTATTATTTGACCTTATCTTATCATATGATATCCTTTCCTGCATTAATTAATTTTATTTTATTTTAGCTCAATCAACTGGATTCAGTTAAATCATTTTTTTTATTTTAATGGAACTATTGTTATCAATACACTATTACTTAAATTTGTTTTTGATACTTTTATTGACCCCATAAGTACAATTATTTATCATAGTAGGAATTAATTACAATGTTTAAGTGTGTTTTGATAATATTTCGATTGTGTTATCCTTTTTACTAATCGTTTAGGTTACAATCTTACCAATATCTGCCTGTAATTCTTCCTACTTTTTTATTTGAAATTTGTATTAAATTAAAAATGCATATATAGGCACGTGTCAGATATAGGAAATCGTATCCAAAGTTTTCAAAACTTTGACTTAAATCCATTTGGAAACAAACTCTTCAACTATTTCCGACAAAAAAAATTCAATAACCTGAAGGCGGTACTATGTAACAAAATATTGTTAGGCTTTCCTAAAGAGCAATTTTCAGAATTTATATTTAATTTTTGAAAAAAATATTTGTAAAACATCTTTAAGTTATTAAAAATCATTTAAAAGAATTTCTTCAAAAAAAATCTATGCCGGCATTTTTTGACATGCCATGGGGCATGTATTCTTCTAAAATACTAATAAAATGCTAATAAGTATATATGACAGTATTCGTGTGCATTAGAGTAATTAAATACACGCTTCGAATGTAAATGAACTTTTCGAACTCTCACGTGGCTTTTTTGTTCCTAAGTAAATTCATGTGCATAATTTCCATATTTTCTAAAGCCTTTTCTTGTGTTTTTGCTTTGAAAAACAACATGGGATTATTGTTATGTTTCTTCAAGGAAATTAGTAAGCGAAATATTACAAATGCAATTTAAAGTATCTGGGTATATTTAAATACAAAAGGGATAGTTAGATTTGTTTTCATCATATATTTTACGTTGAAAATACCCAATTATATTTTCAGCTATTGCTAAAAAAAATACGCAACATGCAACCATCTATGTATAATATTTTAAACAAAATTACACAGAAGGAAGTTACAAACTCAGTATATCTTGTTAACTATATTATAATGTTACAAACACAACATTACATACAAACATAATATACATTTTTTATGTACATCTATTTGCGTTATAACTCTAAACCTCATAAGAAAAATGACCCTCATAATAACAACAGATTTTAAGATTTGCCAACTGTAAAGTACATAATTAATATTTTTTATAACTTTTGTTTCTCATCTACTTCTTACGAATAATGGTAATTTATTTACGTTTGTAGAATAGTAAAACAACAAGATATTGCAACAAGGGATTAAAAACTATTTTAAGTGAAAAATGTTTTTTTGTAGTTAAAAAAATTAATTAATTATTTCACAAGTAAATAATTGGAAATCTTAACAATATATTAAGCATATGTATTAATAAATACAAATTTCACATTTTATTGTAATAATATCGTTGTTATTTAAATATTATTTTAATTTGTCTCTTATATTTTTATGGACATCATAAGTGTACTAATAAATTAATTGCAATGTTTAATTATGTTTTCGATTATTTTTAAAAAGTTCTTTAAAAATTTCTAAAATTAAGATTTATCCGAAGACTATTTATGATATGGATACAATTGGAGCAAAATAAACACTTTTATACAATATTGCATTTAAATTCATTTTAAAAAAGAATTCAATTCAAAAGAATCAAATTGAGAAGCAAATATGTGCATAAAAATAGAAAATGAGAATGACCGACGAAAACAAGTTTGTTATTTTATAACAAGCAAATATTTATGAGAAGAATAAAAAAATGCATTTTATTATTTGCTCAGATTTCAAGCTTAAAGAATTGGTATTTTTAAATAATGACTACAATAATTTATTATTCGAACATTTTGTTATTCGAATAACGTTGCAATTTTTATTGTATTATTACTTTTAATTAAAAAAATGTAGTAACATGTGTTGGGGTTAAAAAACAATTACTTTAGCAATTTATAACATTTGGAATTTAAAAGAAAATAGTATTATGAAATATTTTCAAATGGAAATTTATATCCAATGCATTTTTAGCATTTCGTACATTTCGAGTATCGTATTTAAATAAAAAAAATACAACTAATAATTTTATTCATATATTGCCAAAAACCGCTATCAAACGATTTACATTAAATTTACTTTATAAGATGCATAAAACATATTTCGAATACAAAAACATAAAAGTGTCAACGTTTACTAAAAAACATTATACACTAAAGGTATATAAAGTACATAATTCGCATTTTAATACGATGGAAGCACTTGGACGTTGAATTATCTTCCAAAACAAATACACATAGATATATTTGTCATTCATAAATATCTTTGTTTTCATTATAGGCCGATCAAGTTGGCTTGCAACATTTTAATTATATGATAAGCTCTAATTCATTCTTAACTGACAAACATTTTCATGAAAATTTACACACGAAAAAGTCAATGTTAAATTTTTCCACCAAAATCTTTAGACAATGGACATTGCTCTCTTTTTGAGAATCACTTATAAAATATCTAATTTATAAAAGTCTTTAATAAATTGTGGTTTATTAAATAAGAAGGAATTGTAAACTACACACCGACATTATCCAAGTATATATAAAACTTCATTCCAAGCTGATTGTTACTTTTAAAAGCAAAATTGCCGCATCTGCACAAGTTTATAGTTCTTTAAAGATATTATATTCTTCTCGGCTCTCCTCTTCAGACACTGAAAGTACTTTTCCTTATACGGTGTAACGTTTCTCCTAGAGACTGAACGAGTACTTTAAAATGAGTATTTTCGCTTGCTGGGACTTTTATCATGTTTTAAATTAAATCCTCACCTTTAATATTCTTCGCATGATACCAAGAAGATAAATGATTTTTACTTTACTTTTTCAATAAGTTTTAACTTTTAGTAAAAAAACAAGGTTTTTTTTGTAAAAATATTAAACAATGTTTTGTTTTTGAATATGGAATTGCATTTCAAAGCACTAGAGAGATTAATTATTTGAAAAGTGAATGCACTAAAAACGACAATTGCCGATTTCTAATTTCAATAAATACTCAAACTATACCTGAAAAATAATCTATAATAATAAAAGAAAGAGTCTGTCTGTCTGTGTGTGTGTGTGTCTGTTATCGGATCGTAAAAGACCTACTTATACTGCCCACAGGAATTCGAAATTTTAAAGATAGATTCCCTTTAATACTAACGTGTGCACCTGAGGCTTAGTTTTTTCATATTTGTTCCATTTTTAGAGAAAATTCGAATTTTCTGAAAAAAATACACCACTTTCGCTCAAATCCGATCATTTTTTCTCTTTCCTGATGCCAACGGCTGAAAAAATTAAATAAAACTTTTAACAAAAACATTTAAAATTCAAAATGTTCATTTTATTCTTTTGCCATACTTTCAGAAACTAAATTCATTATTTGAAAAATAATTGACATGTTTCAAGTGACGTAATTCCACCAGTCTTCATTCCCGGATTTCATTATGGGTTTATTTGAATGTTTTTTTTTGTCATTTGATTTTTCTGTGACTGCATGATGCATATTTAAGCAATAAATGTATATTTAGCTATTCATAACTATATGGTTTAATTAAGGCCATCGCACTAGAGCTATTAGTGTTTTTATGTCTTAATTTTTTTGCCAAATACGTTCGCAAAACTCCCAAATTATTATAAAATTCGCCCAAATAGCGACATTTCTTTTATAAATACTTATAAATTCGGTTTTCGAAGTCATGTTTAGAGCTGTATAATGGGTGTGGTACATATCTATTTTCCCCAATTATCTCCAAACGCGCAAATGAGCTAAAGGTTGATTGTTATTTATGAGGAATTGTGTTTGACATTTATGAGTGCATTTATAGGTATTTTTCATTTGGATTTTAGGCAATGAAACTTTATTTTATAATTTTCTAGACGAACGGAAACAATATAACTTAATAGTTTATAATCCTATAACAGTTTTAGGGTACACATATGGAATCTATTGATTTTTTTTATTCCGTGTCGAATAACGGGTATAAATTTGCTAAAAAACAAGGGTTTTTTTTGTAAAAATATTAAACAATGTTTTGTTTTTGAATATGGAATTGCATTTCAAAGCACTAGAGAGATTAATTATTTGAAAAGTGAATGCACTAAAAACGACAATTGCCGATTTCTAATTTCAATAAATACTCAAACTTTACCTGAAAAATAATCAGATATAAATGTAAAATATATGGGACACTTTAACTATATGCACTTTTAACTATTATCTTTGCCTGGTTCAATTATTTACATGTTTAAAATATTTTTATGACAATTGTTTGTATTTCATTTAAATCACAATAGTATTCATTTCAACAGTTTATTGCAATGTCACGTGGGATGGTATATCATGTTGGCCCATTACTGCCGCTGGGAGCCCCGCCAGTGTTCCTTGCTTCGAAGAATTCAACGGCGTGCGTTATGATACTAACAGTAAGTACAATACATATTTAAATGAAATATACATAGGAATTAATGAATTAAGTAATATTAAAATATTTTAATTTCTACAGGTTTTTAATTTTAATATTATGATTTAATTTGAATGACACAATGGGTTTTTGATATTAGGTTGATTTGAAAAAACGTATGTAAAAAAGTTGTTATGTCTCTGTAAAAACGTCTTTTATCCCCTTCATCTAACTCCCGCGATATTTCCGGGGTGGAGAGCTCAGTAGTAACGCACCAATAAGAATAAAACTCATTCAAACTAACCAACATTAAGTCATAGTAATATTGGACTGAATATAGGCTTTTCCTTAAAAAAAATTTAATTTGAAGCTATAAAATAGCTAAAAAATTTTTTTAATTTGAAGCTACAAAATAGCTAAAAAAAATTTTTTTAATTTATATATATTGTTCATACACATGTTTTATGTCATGTGTAGGGATAAAAATAAATAAGCACTTTTATGACCATTTTCTTAAAAATTATCCGATCTTTAAGGGATTTATCGCTGAACGCCTTACTTTCTAAGCACTATAACACAATATGGGGCACAGTAAAACGATACTGTAAAAATATAGCAAACATTTGCTACATGTACTCACAGCTTATTGTGCTGTATTCAATAGTAGCTGGTGCTGGACACTCAATTTTACAGAACTTTTCGGTAATTTCTTAGCTTGTGCATGCTAATGCTGTGGCCTTTAAGTCAGTGTCCGTCTTATCAATTATGCGGGAAATTCAAACTGGATCGCATCCGGCCACACATGTGCCTAGAAATTACAGCACCCGTGTAAGAGTTAGGTCTACTAGCACGTAAGTTGTATTTGAATTACAACTTTTTTCAGTGTAGCACTTGAGGGGAAAAAATGATCGTTGATTAGATTAAATACATTATAAAACGCTTTTGGTAAATCCATGCTGTTCACTGAAGCATGAAACTACCGCTAATGAGATGAAATAAAAATACTGAAATAAAACTCCTGACTCAGCCCCTTTAAATACTTTAAATGATTTCTTAATAATAAAATACTTTGGACGTCAATCATCCTTCATTTCTAGAATTAACAACAGAATAAGTACTGATATTCCGTGTAGTAGTTGTATCTACAGCATGTATATAGATTCCACTTTTGATATGAAACTTTATATTATTTTACATTTTTAAAAGCATTTAACTTTTTTATTTATTTTATTTTAGCAAACGCAAGCCGAGAATGTTTATCGAATGGTTCTTGGGTGCCATGGTCTAACTATAGAGGATGCAAACCTCTAACACATGAAGATGATTTGAATGATTTCAAGGTTCGCATATGAATAGATCCATTCATTCTTGCATGCATTTCTACCTAAGGAAATGCAAAAATACTAAGCCAAGTTTAATTTATAAATTTTAAAATGTAAAACACTTATATAGTGTATAAATACAATATGCCAACTGGCTGAAAAGGATCATCGAGTGAATTAAATCACAATGGGATTGTTTCAGATGATTTAACGCTCTTGCTTCCGTTTTTCCGTACTGCGATTTCATTGGTTGCTTCGGTTTCACGTACTGCGATTTCATTGGTTGCTTCGGTTTCACTCTCAAAATGACCGATATAGATGAAAAGAAACTTTTCTTAAAATGCAAACTTTCTTTAACAAATGTTTTCAACAAAAAACAGAACAGCCAGAAGTTGGCGTTTAAAAAATTTAATATGTAAAATATTCTTACAAAACTCATTTTCGAATACCAAAAATAAAGTAATACCAGACAACAAATGACAACATACCGTTCGAGTTTTTGCCATCCATGATGGGGTAAAACAACCCCATTGAAAAAAAAAAGTATTGGACATCAAAAAATTCTCAATTTCCATCTTGTTATCGATAGTGGGGAAAAAATTAAATATTAATTCAACATGTTTCAGATTTCTCTTTTAACTTAGGGATTATGAGAACCCTTAGTCCACCATCACGTGGGACAAAAGATCTAGACATGGATTTCGGAACACTAAAATACAAAATTTTGTTTCTTGAAATCTTTGTAAACATTTGATCAATTGACAGTTAAAATCTGATAATAAGAAGTACTATTATTATTCAACTTGAAAACAAAAGTTTTATTGGCGTTATCAAAGAATATTAAAAGTAATTTTTCAAAAAGTAACTTAATGTAATTTTATTTTTCTCTGTTTTTTAAATTTCATGCTGGTTGACTAATTTTTTTTTTTCATTTAAAGTGGGTTCAACTCTACTTGAGAATTATTCGTCCCTGAATCATACATATCATGACATAGTATCATTGGCTCAATATGTAAATGTTTGACTTTGTGTTTAATATTCTTTCATTTTTAAATTGGTTTAAATGCTACATTATTTTTAATAGGTACTGTGGGATATGAAAGAGGCAGCAACTATTTACTATGTAGGATACGGAATTTCGTTAGTTGCTCTCAGCCTTGCTCTTTTTGTATTTTTCCATTTCAAGTAAGTATACAAAGAGTCAATAACTTTCGAGTAAATAACGGCCGTATTTCGAATATTTGAAAACTTCTACGTCATATTTTTTTAAATATTTTTTTATTAGAAACATGTTTTTAAAAAAATAAATCAACTTATTAATTGCGTTTCTATTTTATTCCTTTTTAATTACTTGCATGGAAAAATTCTCTAAGCTGAAAATTTGTTCTTAAAAATTGCGACTCGTTATAAATTATCCTTAGTCAGTTGTATTTATATAGGTTCTATATTTACATGAAATAAAATTTCAAAGTCGTTATAGTATCGGAATATGTTTCATCTCACTAAATATTCCTTTACATGTAAAACTTGTGTTTAATATTATATGCTTGTCCTTAAAAAAAGGTTTTTATTTCAAACAGTTTAACATTTCTATTCAAACATTTTTTATGATCGCTAAATATATTACATGAATTGTCTAATACTTAAATAAAAATATAACTACTTTGTTAGAAATATTTAATGTAAGTTTTGATTTTTTTAGAAAATAAGTAAAAAATAAAAAGCTAAAAACAAATTAAAAAAATGAAACATAAAATAAGAATTATAAGAAAAATAAGGTATTTTTTTATAATTTTTAGCACACTCTAGAAAATCTACCGAGTGATTCGTTGTGTGTTAAAATCATTTCAACAGCAGACTCTGTAATAAGAAAAAATATTTATTTTCGTCAAAAACGACTTTTGTAATAGACAATTTTGAACTTAATGTTGTGCAGTGTATAATTTATAAATAACAACTTCCTTATAATTATAAAAATATCCTTATATGCAATTAGTACGATTTTTCTTATTTCCTTCTAATTAATTTCTAACTTTCTGAAATTAAAGCATTTATTTACCACTTTTAAATAAAAAAAAGTCATGTTCTTGCGTCATAGATTATTTCATAACAAGAACCACGTAATTTTTTTCAATACCAACATCTGTATTGAACCTAATTATCTGTTACCTTATCGCAAGCACTAAACTTTGCTTTTATTTTTTTGTGTAGAATTATAAGCAACGAATTTTAGTTAAGAAGAAATGATTTGTTGTTATAATTAGAAGTATTTGATTACTAAGAAAAACAGTTTTGATGGACAAATTAAAAGTCTCCTTTATCGTAGGCTAATTCCATTGAACTAAAGATTTTTGTGGAGTAAGCCAGAAGTTAAAAAAAAAGCTTTTTAAGTTTGAAGAAATAAATAAAACATGTTATATTAGTTAGTTGCAGTGTAGATCAAGTGTAGATGAACTATTTCGCTATTTTTATTTAATGTTAAAAGTTGTAGTATTTACTTTACTTTATACAACGCTCATTCTTGGCCTCTCGGCCATTTGACGCCGAGAATCCCAATAACGACTGACGACACCATCAGGCGGATGTTGTACAAGTTCAGAGCAGTGCATGAGATCGTCACCATCCATTCTAGCATGGCCGCAGAAGGGGAAAGTTTCATAAGCAGCGTAGTAGTCCAGTAACCAGGTAGTCAAAAAGGGGCGTTTGAGGAAAACAAATACAGGAATTGTTTTCCCAACGGTTTTATATGTTTTCGAGGGTGCTGAATCTGAATATAAACTTTGTGAACAAATTCGGGCATGGGAACATTAAAAAATATCAGAAAAATCAAAAAATTTTACCCCTTTTTTTGGTTTTTTCCTTCTTGCAGGAAATGTATTGATTTCTAAACAAAAACGTCAATACAGAAGTTAAATTACTCTAAACAAGCTAAATAAAAGTACATTACACTATTTATGTCAGACTAATAGTTTAGTTGCTACAGCGCGCTGAAAATCAGGCAATTTCCGCCCGAATGTGGAAAGTCCAAAATTTTCACTTGCAGCTCAAAAAATAGTATAGTCGAAATAGAGTTAAGGGCAAAATTATTAAGCCAGAAACTATTTTTTTTACAATTGGTAGGAAACATATGCTTCTTATTAACATACTAAAATTTGCAACCCGAAATGTCACGCAAAATACGTTTATTGGCCACCATCTTGAAAAAAACTTCAATTTTTTTTTAAATAACAAGAAACCATAATAAGTCGAGTTTGATATCAAATTAAATTAAACGTTATGTTGACAAAGAATATACTATTAGTTTTTTTTAAACTTATATATTTACAAAGATGATTTTGGAAGGAAACGATGAAAAAATTGCCGAAATTTTTCAATGCACGCGACGGAACCACCCCTTGTAATTATTGAGATGTCCAACAAAAGTTTGCTGCTTTGTGACTCAAAGCCATGCTTCAATGAATAACAAACATGGAGTCCCCAATAATAAGAAATATTGAACAAACCCTCATGAAATGTACTAAAAGAATGGAGAAGTAATGAGTGAAAGGCAACATGGAACCTGGATCATTCGAAATGCGGTGAAATAACTTATGCAATGAGTTTGCTGACCAGTGTTTCCGGTTGACCTAACTCATGCAAGAATGACGAAAGATTTTGTAGGCCTAAACAAGGTAATGCAATTCTTTATAGACCACAGTTATTTAAGTGCTTTGTTTATTTCAAGTGTTTTGTGGAATTCTCTTAATTGAATAACAGATAGTGCAGACAAGGCTAACGTGACATGTTCGGGAGAGATATTGAAAATAAACTAACATACCTTTTAGAGATGGAACTTTATTAAAAACTGACTAAGCAGTTACGGAGAAAATAGCCCAATAAAGGCAAGTAACTGTAGTAGTTGATGATACCGATATTTTAATGCTATCTTCTACACCTCTCTTCTCTTTTTTCTTTCCAATTGCTTAAACGACGCTTTTTCAATATTATGGAAAGCCATTTAAAAGAAATGGGTCATTCTGTTGTTCATGCAGAATGTGATACAAATACAATAATCGTCAAAGAAGCCTTAAAATAGCCCAATAAAGGCAAGTAACTGTAGTAGTTGACGATACCGATATTTTAAT
The DNA here is from genome assembly GCA_019343175.1 of Oedothorax gibbosus. Classification (NCBI taxonomy): domain Eukaryota; kingdom Metazoa; phylum Arthropoda; class Arachnida; order Araneae; family Linyphiidae; genus Oedothorax; species Oedothorax gibbosus. The sequence goes on from JAFNEN010000270.1 coordinate 101,098, forward strand.
GCTACCTTCTACACCATTCTTCTAGAATACTTATTACATGCAATTCGTCACAAAATATTATAGAAATCAGGATATTCAAGCCTTTTAAATATCTAATACGGGAGGAAGATTTTAAAACCTGCCTTCGTCTAGTTCTTATGCGACGATTATGCAATCTAAAAAAAACCTTTAGTGTTGTCAACGCATTAACTTTTCGCCAGCAATAACTATTCCTTTTTTCAATATTTTCATTATAACTGCATGGTTCAGTTTTCCAATATAGTCCCACCTCTAAAATATATGTTAGCTTAGTTTGATCTCTTTCAATCATGTCCCTTGTCTGCACTATCTGTTATTCCATCAACAGAATTCCACAAAGCACTTGAAAAATCAGTAAATGGACTGTGGTCTATAAAATAATTGCATTACCTTGTTTAGACCTACAAAATCTTTCGTCATTGCATGAGTTAGGTCAACAGGAAACACTGGTCAGCAAACTCATTGCATAAGTTATTTCAATGCATTTCGAATGATCCAGGTTCAATGTTTGACTTTCAGTTATTCCTTCTCCATTCTTTTAGTACATTTCATGAGGGTTTGTTGAATATTGCTTATTATTAGGGACTCCATGTTTGTTATTCATTGAAGCATGGCTTTGAGTCACAAAGCAGCAAACTTTTGTTGGACATCTCAATAATTACAAGGAGTGGTTCCGTCGCGTGAAATGAAATTTTTCGGCCGTTTTTTCATCGTTTCCTTCCAAAATCATCTTTGTAAATATTTAAGTTTTAAAAAATCAATAGTATATTCTTTGTCAACATAAAATATCCTTTAATTTGATATCAAACTCGACTTATTATGGTTTCTTGTTATTTAAAAAAAATTTTAACGTTTTTTCAAGATGGCGGCCTATAAACGTATTTTGCTCGACATTTCGGGTTGCAATTTTTAATATGTTTATTAGAAGCATGTTTCCTACCATTTGCATCAAGAATAGTTTGTGTTCTGATTAATTTCACCCTTAACTCTATTTCGACTATACTATTTTATGAGCTGCACGTGAAAATTTTTGACTTTCCACATTCGGGCGAAATTTGCCTGATTTTCAGCGCGCTGTAGCAACTAAACTATTACACTGACATAAATTATGTAATTGACTTTTATTTAGCTTGTTTAGAGTATTTTAACTTTTGTATTGACTTTTTTGTTGAGAAATCAATAATTTTTCTGCTAGAAGGAAAAAACCAAAAAATGGGGTAATTTTTTTGGATTTTTTCTATTTTTTTTAATGTTCCCATGCCCGAATTTGTTCACAAAGTTGATATTCGGATTCAGAACCCTCGAAAACATATAAAACCGTTGAGAAAACAATTCCTGTATTTTTTTCCTGAAAAAACTACCTGGTTACTGGACTATAAGTAGACCCCCAAGAAGTCATGTCCAGTGTGAGGCGAAAGCGGGGCAACAGCCTCTGCTCTCTCAAGGTGTCGCGGGGTAGGGCCGAAAGTGGCGAGGGCTTCCCATTTCTTCCCAAGACTCTCGTCCCTTTGGGCCGCAAGAGAAGATTTGTTGATATAGGTGTTTATTAAATGCCTCTCCTGCTAAGCGTCAAGGGGACCTCGTCCTCGGCACATTCAGCCCCAAGCCTGGCGTTTTTTGTCAGCTTTTTTCATTGTCGGGGATTCCAACATGGCTTGGAACCCATTGGAGGATCATAATCCAGCCCTGTGGGGAGTTCCGCCAGTTTAGAACGGCATTGAATAGTTCGTAAGCAGTCAGTTGGGTTGTTGTTGCTTAGTGACAAAATTATAGCCTGGGAATCGATGAGGAAGACAGCTTTTGCATGAGCCAAGCCTACAGTAAGTAGTTGGCTTGTAGCCTCACTTAAAAGTTGTAGTGTTAATCACTCTTTAGCACACTTGACTTATACTACAGAATTTGCAGTTTTGTATGAAATTAGCTTTCAATGAAATCTTCAAAGCTAAGTAATAAATAGGAATTACTTTATTTCTTTTGTGAAGCACTTAAAATTTCATTTATTTTACTTATACAAAGCTTTTTTCCCCTTAGAGATTTGCGATGTCTTCGAAATACCATTCACACCAATCTCATGATTACATACTTGCTCTTAGACTTGACATGGATCATCACAGCTACCCTACAGTCCAATTCAAATCCTTCTGCTGCTAAGGTAAAGTCTGTCTTTAACAGAAAAACTCGCGTATCAGATACATATACCATAAGCAAATTTTTTTATGCATTATAAAAAGATTGTATAAGTTCGAATATTTTATGTGCAGTGTTATCCTACTTTGATTCGGGTCAAATAAGGGTTTCACTCTTCAATTGTTCAATTGAAAATTCAAAATTGCTATTGTTATTTCACAGATGAGTAAAAGGCAAATTTTCAAGGCTTTATTGGTCCTATCTTAATGTGCCTGACCACTCTGAACCTATTTTTTTTATCGCAGATTGAGTAAATGTTTATTAAGTGCCTATTGAGCCAATGTTAAAAGGATAATAATTGCTGTATCTGTAGAACCAAGTACCTTTTCTCCAACATTGCCAACTCTAGACATTTTATTCAATTCTTTATTACTTTAATAAAAATTTTATGTCGTTAACTAATTGTTCATCCAGTAGTAAAAATGCTAGAATTCTGATGGACTGCAACGCTGGGTCTGGATTTGATTTAAGAGTTAGACTTTGTTGCAATTTGTGACGTGAAGTTTTGCACAGTGAAAACTTCTTAGTCTGTTTGTAATTAAAGAATGATTCATTTGATTTATTTTATGTAAATTTATTTAAAAGCTTATGGAAGCAATTATTTTTTAGGTTGCGTGCATCCTGGTGATCCTGTTGACTTATTTGATGGCCACCAACTTCTTCTGGATGTTTGTGGAGGGTCTCTATCTCTACATGCTGGTGGTAGAGACGTTCTCTATCGACAAGATTCAGTTCAGGACGTACGTTGCCATCGGATGGGGTAAGTACCTTATACATGTTTAACAGATAGGAAGCCTACAGAAAGACCGCCAGCAGATGGCGCAGCAAATTCCCACCAGTAATATACTTAACAACTAATGCAGTAGTATAAAAGCCGAAGTAACCCATCTCTACTATAGGAATACCCTTAGTAGACAATGTGTTGCAAAAGGCTAACAACAAGCACATACGTAGAACGGTTCTAATATACACTGTTTGAAGCAACGACGATTCTGGATAGTTACTTGGGGACTTCCTCCTTTAAGGTTATTACTAAAAATAAAGGATTACAGGAACAGAAGGTTAACACTATTTGGAGACGAATCTTAATTTCTCATTGCCACAAACAGTTTCTTCTAAAGCAGCTGTTCACGCTTAAGAGGGTTATATGAGTTTATAATTACAGAGGAACGGAATGATTATTTTCATGGTGAATTGTAGAAAAACAATATTTCAACCTCGATGGTGGTTACATAAATCGATGGTGGTTGGATAAAATTATTAAAACTTGATGAAAGCTTTAATTGTTATAACAGCTCAAGTGTTTAACTCGTCTGGTAGCAAAGGCGAAAAGCTATGATGTTCATATGGTATTCATAATTAAAAATACAACTGGTATTTCTGAAACAAGGCGAAGTTCAATAACAGGGAGATTACCTCCTATCTTTTAGAGAAGGATAGCAACGGTTTGAAGAGAGAATGTCAATGTTCTGTTAAGTCCGGTTTATTCCAAACACGTAAACATTATCGGAAAAGTTTGGTTGTACTTGTTAAAAAAAATACACAAAAGGGGCATTTCATTTCATTTGAAAATTTTAAGGGGAACACTGATATTAAAATCTTACATGATTTTGAAGTATATCAAATAGAACGGCTGGTAGTTTTAGCATAAAAAAGGCTTCAGAAAAAGTTAACTGGGGTGAAAATGATAAATAAATGAACTGTCCTTAAAAAATCCTTTTAAAATTTTTTAATTTTTATAATTAACGTTTATACATGTTATTGTAATATCCAAAACTGTCCAATGTATATAAAAACATAAAATACTGACGTCCTAATAATTATGAATACCAGTATATTGGTAATATTAGAAAAAAAAGAAATTTGAAGTAAGGATCTGAAATCTTATCTACTTTTTTTTACTATCATAAAAGTTGTCACAGTAAATGAGCTCTTACTAGTGAAAATGCAGCTGCATAAAAGTGCTTATCTTACGCAATATTTATTCCAAAGCTTAGAGTAAAATGAAAGTAACAGTAAAATGTAGCATGATCGATGAATTCAACTTTATATTGGGAGGTTTCTATAAGTAGAAAAGTTTTGTAAATTTTCTAATTTATAAATGAATAATCTTGCTTTATGATTTACCATCAATAAAGTACTCAATTTCTATACTACTTCTTCTCGCCTGACAACTTTTGAAAGTCTTTAACTAAATTTATATAGTAAATACTACTAAAACAGACAATTAGATCGTTGATTTGGACACATACATTATATATTAGTTCATTCGTTTTGATTGTTTTATCTGTATTGTTGTGCAACTATTAAAAAGTAGATAAAGAGACCCAAAACGGATTTCGTTTTGAGAACATTTTTTAAAATTGCCTGCATTGTGTGGGAGCTTTAAAAACCGTTAAAAGGCGTTATATTTTATAACTTTTGCCATTGACTAGAATCAATTAAGTTTTTGTATCTAACTTAAATTTAAAGAAGTTTAATAATTATTTAGAAAACTCTTAATTAAACCAAAAATATTTTAATTGGATATAATTTAAAACTATTGTTTGTGATATTTATTCATTGATGATGTTTTATATGCGAATTTATTCGGACTAAATGTATAATTAGTCTTTTGTATTTGCAATATAAAATTACATTTTAACTTTCCTATCATTACAAACATTAAATTTCATAAACTTATATTTACTCTTCTCATCAATACGCAAATTGTTTTTGATTTTATCTAATAAAACCTTATTTGCCTTAAAATAAATTTTTTGAAGAAAATATAAATTTTTCCACAGAAAACTACTTAAGCTTATGAATATTTACAATACAATCTGAGGAATCACCTAAATGTAAACAATTTTAACGTTTAAAATTCAAAATTCGTTAGATTTTAAAGGATAATAAAATTGTCTTCTTCTTCGCTATTTTATGCAAACAATACGAAGACTAATATATACAGAATAAGAAAAATGCATTTGATATTTAAAATTATTCTACGTTTACTAGAAATAAAGTGCTTTCCTGTAAAAAAAAAAACAATTTGATGTTTATACATGAGATAAATAAATGTATTTGAAATGCTAATTTGTTAGAGAAAACAATTGTGAATAATAATAATGAATATTTACCAGTTTAAACTAGATATTGTAAAATCAATGAATGAATAATAGATATTTGATGTGTGCTAGAATGCGGTTAAAGATTCGGGCAAAAAGGTTTTGATTTTTCAGCAATACCTTTAACCTAAATCGTTCTATGCCAGCTACGCCCAGCGCTTGCGTGATATTATCGAATACCTTATTTTTTTTTAGCGTGGACTCTATTTTTAACCTTATTTATTTATAAACATTATTTTTATCGTTCGTTTTTTTTATTTAGGCTCTTCATTATTTTTACAATCGACAAGTATTAGAATCTCGCTTACTAAATCTATAATTCTTTTAGTTCGAACTGCAGAGTGGTTTCAGAAACACAGACACTTGGATCAATGTTCAAAAACAACTTTTTCAAAATCAGCACCGTCCAAAACGTACCGAAAACACAAAATCTCCATTTCGAATTTTCGACCCCTTTGTAATATATTTTAATTACCTTATATTTTCTATTAGAAATTATTATTATTGAAAGTTTAAAAAAACGAAGCCTACTGAAACTATCCGTCTTCATTTGATCAGGGCATTTTTAACTAAAAGACCACACAATTAAACCTTGTATTTTAAAAAATCTGGCACAAGTGACATGGTCAACAGCTGGCATGCACCAGAACTTTAAACATCATCGTATGCTAATGCCGTCATAAGTTCGGACCTCACAGATTTAATGAGCACGTATGTCCTAGTGTACTCGCGAATCGATATGATTTATATATTTTAGCAAGACCTACCCTTTATAGGGTGGAGGGCGATATTTGAACCTAGCCTTCTCAACGAGAGGTGGTTGTAAAACGCACTCGCCCTAAATAATGAGGAATTTCAGTATTTTTTAGATTTCCGATTTTTGTGCTATATTTCAGCAGATAAAGTTCGTCTAAAATCAAATTTGCAAACGAATTTACGCAAAAAATATTTAACAGGTTATAAAACAAACAAAAAAGTTTAAAACAAATGACGAAATAACAAACAGTTTTCCAAGCCTCACATCACAGCTTTCGTCACACGGTCCCATCGCTCCGTGTGCCTACTATGAAGAATGTTGGATTTCTGTATATTATTAGATTCCTGTATAAAAATCAATATATAATTAGTAGAATTTAAAACCTCTTAACCCACTGTAAAGTCATAACAGGCTGGTAAAAAGCACAGGAACAACTTCGGCACAAGCTACGACCTCAGATTTTCATCGTTTTTCGCGAGCTTTTAAGATCGCTGACTCTGAGTTGTTGTAATTAAGTAAATATTGAGGAGAATGAAAATACTTTAGACTAAGGTATTCATCAACATTCTGATTCTATTTAAAACTTTGAAAAATGCTAAACTACTGCATTAATAAAACTTAATTAAAATTCTAAGTATATATTACTAAAAAAATATTATGTAGATGTTATAAATTTTCTTTAAAAAATAACGTTTAAAAACACAAATTACGGTAGATTTTAAAGAATAAAACATGTCTACAGTGCTTTATGTAAATTATAAGAAAACAATTTGCACACTTAAAAGATATTCGGATAGTATTACTTTTCATTCCTACAATTAGAAGCCAAACCAAATCCCCAGTCACCGCGCAAGCGCTATTCCAAGGTAGATGAGAAAAACGTAGGAATAGGATTTCATAGTTTTTCATCATTTTCCAATACCTGATTTATGAGAAAATTTTGGTCTTCTTTCATATGAAGACCGCATCAACAATCGATTTTTATGTCAGGCTTCAATGTGTTAAGGATAGGGTAGGGTTAATTCGTGTGAACTAAGGCACATTTTTAGGATTTGTTTTGACGAAATGGTTAAAATCTATTTATTTAAACCAACAGTAGATTAAAGTGTGACATCCGAAGAATATTTTGTCCAATTTTCACGAAGAAATATTAAAAAATACGGCGATGGCAGCAATTTTTGTCAAGCGTCTCGGAAAAAAGTTGAATTGCGATGCCCATCATAGGTCCGTACTGGATCATCTGAAATCAAAAATTCAACGTTATATCGTTATATAAGGACTTTCCCCAAGTAACTCTGGGGTGTTTTTTTTTGAAAATTAAAATTTTCAATTTTTGGGAACACTTTAGGGAAACACGCGATTTTGAGTGAAAAAAATCGGTTAATTTGTTGTTATAAAATGAAAAATATAAAAAAAAAATTAAAAAACTCTCCTACGTTACCTCGTAAATTATGTACAGAAATAGTGTGCAAAAATTCTAAAGCATCGGTGCAGTAGTTTTGAAGTTATGATGGGCACCGACTTTAAAAATGTGAGTTGTGGGAAAAACGCTTTAAAGTTTTGAACACTAAAAAATTTGAGATGAAACGTTCGAAAGTGAGTTTTATCGGCTTACCTCACACTGAATCATCGATGCCAGATCCATAAAGGATGTTGCTGTCATCCAGGATGTTTAAAGCAACTTTTTGCTCTTGTCTAAAATTTTAAAACCCTACCCTACCCTTAAGTTAAAAAGCATTTTAATTATCTACGGAACCATTGCCCATTCATACAAAAATTTTAAACATATTATATTTCTCATATTTTACTGTCTGGTTGCAAAACTCACATTTTCCGAAACATTACAAAGATATAATATCCGGCCTGTTCATTGGCGACTTCGTTAAGTGAAATTTATCATTATCAAAATAAACGAACCGGTCCCTATATCTTAGTTATACTTTAGAAAATTTAAGTTTTGATATTAGACCCTTCATATCATCAAGCCTAATTCAACTCATGTTATCTGAGCAGCTTCCAGAGTTTCATAATAACACTTAAGTAATATTTCACACGGTAATCACTGTTTAGGCCCCTACGTAGGTTTTCAATAACTGGAACTGATGATATTGTCCAGAATTAGATATATTTGCAGTAAAATTATTCGAATTATTCGCTCCAGTTACAAAAAAAATATTGATTTAAGTTGACATATACCGATCAAAGTTTCTTTTAAAAAAAATTTGATTTGTATTTATCAACTTAAATCAGTAATTTTTTTTGTATCTATTTGGCATCATGCATTGAAATTCAATGTTTCAGACTAATTTTACTTAAATAACGCTTGTTTGAAGGTCCCATTTGAAGGACGTTGGTCTTAACTAATTAAAAACTAACTAAACACAATTTTGAATGCGGACGGATTACTCGTATAAAGGCAACACAGTTAATCGTATCACTGAAGGGGTGCGTTATTTTTAGTTATGTTTGGTTGAGTTAACATCTAATTAGATTTACCCGAAAGCAAGAAGTTAAAAATAATTAATTTAATTGAAGTTCCTGTGGTTTTCTTTTTAATTCTAAATAATATTATTTTGTATTTCTACAATAAAAAAGAAAGCGACGGTTTAAAATTATGAAGGACATCACCTTCCTTACGTCATGCCATCCTTACAAAAGACATCGCATAATTATCTCGAGATGTTAACTAAACCAACCCAACCAGAAAAGAACACATCTCGTTATCAATAAGCCAAAGTGTTTCCCAAGTACGAGTAATCCAAACCCAACCAAAAGTGTATTCAACTAGTTGGGTATTTCTTTGGAGGTTGCTGTAACAGCGCACCCCTTCATAAACGCCGATGAAAACAACTATGTTAAACTACAGTAGCGAGAAATTGATATTATAAAGCGTTGTGCACTAGAGTTATTAAATGTCATAAAGCCAACGAGGTATTTAAGTGTGATATATAACATATATACTGCAAATTGATCTAGCGTTAACTAAATAATTAATAAACGTTGAATTGTCGACGAATTGAATTGTTGAATTTAAATAATAATTTCTGGAATATAAAAAAAATGTTTGCTGTCGAATACTTTCGTTTAAATTAATATTTTAAAATTTTTTTCAATCGCGGATTTCTAAACTTCATATTAACGGAATGAAAACTATTGTGTAAAGCTGCTATTCTAGATTTAATTAATTAGAGATAAAATAATTTCAGTTTTTTTCTGAAATGTTAATTAACAGTCTAGAGAAGAGAATCGTCTGCAACTATATATGACGAAATTGAGGACTTTCTATGTACACATCATTGCTTGGTTAATATGCAACTTTCTAGAAAAGGATATAATAAGAATAAATTTTATTCAATTTCTTGCCAGTCAATCCATGCAATTAAAATATATTTAAAATGAATATGAAACAGTTTAGTAAACTAAAATGTACCGGAAGATTCATAGAACTCATTAAATTGAACGCAAGAATTTTATTCATTACAGAATTTCTCAAACATGTATTTTCTGATCATCATCATATGATCATCATCTGGTATCATAACTAGCAATTTGAATAAATCAGAATGTTATACATAGGAAATTAGCAGAACTATTAATCTTATAAAAATAATCTATATCAAATTATATAAGATTAATAGCCTTGTAACCTTGTAATAGCTTTAAGCCCTATTATTTGCTGATATTAAGTTTTGATACTTATCGCTTAGATTATTTTACATTAACTGATTTATATTTTGAAAAAGTTTCTTTAATGTTATTACTTATTCTGTTAATTAATAACAACTAGAACGAACTACGGTGTAAAGTTTGTTTTTACTAAGGAGGAGAATTATGTTTACTTCATAAACACTGATTTACGAATATACGAAGGTTAAATATTTTATCCTTTGTAATATATCCTTCTAAATAAGTTTAATTTGACAAGTATTCTATACACTAAGGTTTAACGTTTTCTAACGTATGAAACTGTGCGTAAAAGTGCTTTCAAGAACTTTTTTTCAAAGTTCATTTTTTCAGACGGTTTAATGAAGGGCATCACCACATTAAACACAATCGTTCAATAAAGTGTTGTTTCTTGCATGGTTTTATCAAATTTTTGGCCTGATCGATCCCAAAAATTTTGACTTTGTTATAAAAATTTGTTTTTTACGTTAACTCAGGAGTATTTGCACTACACTAAGTTATCTATCATACAATTCCTGTTCAGTAACAAAACTTGAAAGTTTGTTGTGATTTCGGTTTTTATATCAAACTTGCATTAAACTAAATATAAAATAGCCTCTATATTACCGTTTTTATATTCTTCCAGCTGTACATCACTGAAAACAACTAGAAAATGGCATCAGTTACTAGAGCAAACATATCTTTCCTTATATACTTTTTGCAATAAAATTTCTAAAAAGAGGAAGAACAAATATAATAAAAATTTCAATAAGTAAAACAGTCGTATTTACTTCTAAGGGTATGAAGTCCTAAAACTTCAACTAATTAAGAACATTTAGTGAACCCCATCTATAATAATGTTTTTTATAAAAGGAAGTATTTGATTTAATTTTTTTATTAAAAAAGAACAAATAACGACTTTAATAAAAGTGTTATAATATCGAAGTTTTTCCAAAACCACATTAAAGCATAAATTTTACGAAATCTAGATGAAAAATCATTCTTATTTTACTGCAGTTTTATATGCGACAGTAAAATGCTAATTTATTTTTCATTAAATACTTATAAGGAACTTTTTGAAAAATAAGTTATTAAAACATTTTCATATTCTTGAATTTTTTTACTCTTAATTTTATTTATTACCCACTGTATCAACTACTTAAACTGACATTTGCGTCCACAAACATCAATAACATATCCTTACAGATGTAAAATACAAGTTAGAAGAATCCCATTATGAAACACATTTTAAAACTATCACTTTAGCATATTTTTCATCGAAACATCAATCCAAAATTTCAAAAGATGTTTTACAGAGAGTGATTTTCAATAAGGCTATATCTTGTTATTTTGGAATCAAAATCGTGATAACTGGAAAGAAAATCAAGTGTACATCATTACCATGGAGGCTTAATAAGCTGAAGGTGCTTGGCGAGAAAAATAAGTGATGCCGCCAGAAAGTGGACAAGTCGATTTTATGCACCTCAACAAACAAAAGTAAGTGCATGTCTTTTGACGAGATTCGTGACGAAGGGCTATTCAAATGAAACAAACCGCTCAGTAAAACAAAAGGCATTTTTGGATTATTAACCTACGATTATTTATGCACAAATAATGGCTATTTGCGCAGCTGTAAACAGATTTTTGAAACGTTTTTAAATGTGTATTTTTTTTTCAATTACCTAATATAAAATATATAAAAGGTAATAATAGTATTGCGGTGGGGTTGTAAATCCAAAAGAGAGATGTTTTGTTCTCTACGCGTTGTGAAGGGTGCTGAATCAAAAAAAGTATTTTTTTTAACTTTGGCCAGTCTGTCTGTCTGAAACCACTCTGAAAATATAATTCAAAGAGCTACGAACTTCAAAAATTAGGTACATTACTTCTTAATACCCGCCGAGCGGAAAAAGTAATGTTTTTGAGTAAATAGCGTTTGCACAAAAGGTAGTTGCTATAGAAGTTTTTTATTTAAAGGAATTTATGAAAACCGGAAAGAGATACTGACTTCAAAATTGGTAAAAGCGTTCCCAAAACCTGTCGGACGTCGTAATAAAGTTAAGAAAGGACGTCATAACAAAGGGACTGCGCCTGCGCGATTGTCAGCTACCATATAAAGATTCAATATATGTTTTTGATTATAAAGTTACTGAACTTTATTTAAAGGGTACGTAATTAACTTTAAATGTGTATGGCTTTATTGAGTAGTGATTAAAAGTCATGTAGTTTTACACACCCTTAGTTTCATTTAAAATAAAGTTTATTATAAGATACTTATTTGGAAACAACTATCCCTGTGCCAAGTCTTTCGCCAAGCAGTTTGTTGGGTGTGCATAAATTATGCGATTATGACTTCACTTGGCGAAAGTGTTTGGTATAGCTTTTCTCCCAGCAGCATATCTCTCATTATTTAATCTCTATGATTTTCACGCATCGCATCGTTGGAATAAGTAGATAGTCGCCTAAGCGTAAAAATATAATTGCATGCGAAAGGCAATTTCATAAATTGAACAACATCTCGAAGTCCCTCGAATATTAAATTCCGCCATTTTTGTATTTAAGAGCAAAAATAATGTAACTCAACGACGATTTTTATTTTCTTTGTTGTTCGAATATAGTTATTTGATTTTTTTTTCTTGATCGTTTCCTGTCTCAATTGCTTCGTGATAGTAGTTTTACAGTATTACAAGTAAAATGAAAGTTTATTTTTAAAAAACGTGGCGTGATGAGTAACGGCATTCTACAACCGTGGATACCTTTGAAGGTTCAATTATCGTCTAGGCCGTACCATAAAGAGATACGTCCTGCAAAACAAATTCGCCAATAACTAACAATTGGTATTTTCTGACTGGTGCACAATTGATCTGTCATCGTCTAAAGTCCGCAATGTACGATATCGCTACATAAGGTTGCGTTGAGTGCCAACTCAGGTGTCTTCTTCGTCCCTCAAGAATATCCAGTAGCCAATAGCCCTCCTGCAACTTTAGTAACGCCTTAATTTAACCAAATCTAATCTAGAAAATGGAACTGCACATCTTTATTACTTAAACAGATAGCTTAGAAATATCTTTTTCGAAAATGTTTGAAATTGTCGAACGGAAAAGTGTGATGATGAATGGTAGGAAATGCCTCATTATGTTTCGTAAGCAGATTTGCTAATTTACATATGCTTCAGAAGATACGCCGTGCGTTGATGACAGTTAATATCATAAAGTTTAGATATTTTTGGTAATCAGAAAGAGTCTCCTTAGAAAAGTGTTAGGTTGTGATTTTCCCTATGAATGCCCAGAACCCTCTTTAGTCATTAGATAATGACGATAGTTAAATTGTGAATTCCCGAAGAACATTTTTTGAACTTTTTTGGCTCATTAATGTTTCCATCGATGTTTTTGCCTTTCTTTAATAAAAAAAGCAAAAACATCGACGGAAAATCATATTTATAGTAAATTTTAAATCTTACGCTTTTTTCTTTTATTTGTTAAAATTGAGGGTTTTTTTTTAATCTCTTCAAATTTAAATTTTTGAAAATTGCGATTAGGTTTTTAAAAAATAATATTTATAATAACTTATTAATCAAAAATTCATTTTTGCTTAATAAGTTATAAAGTTCAACTTAGTTCGTAAAAGCTAAACTTGGAATGGCGAAATCTGATATAGTGTTTATTTGTCATTATTGGATTTCATTGTTGTACAAAAAATATTTTTAAGCACCGTTTTTGTTAAATTATATATTTTAGAAGCATTGTTTTAAATTGGATACGAAAAGAAAGTCTATAAAATAACTTATGTATATAGATTGAGCAAAAACGAAATTTATTTAAGATTTTTCGTTACAAAAGTGATTGCAAACTTAAATTGCATTTTAAAAGAAGTTCTTTGTAATGGTAAGCATGTAATTCAGTTAATTTTCAAAATAATTACCAATTTACCAACGAATTAATTTTAACGAATTTACCAATTTTGTAACTGATATAATATTAGATGTGTGTTACAATATAAAGTAACTAATTTTAAAATATTTCTCTCATGTAACTTTTTAATATATACATGTACTTTTAACTCACACTTAACGATTAAACTTTAAACATCAAATATTTCATTAGAAGTTTACTAAAGTAATGAAGAGTTCAGTTGTCAATTCATTATAATTAATTTTAAAAAAATTAAAAACGCTTAAAAAATGAACATTTTTTTTATCGTTTATACATTTAGTTCAAATATTTGAAATAGTATTTTGAATAAAAATACTTATTTTTATTTTAACTGTTTTATTTTACTTGTGATAAAAAAAATGCCATATGTTTATTTTATTTAAGCTTAAAAACGATTTTTTTTATCTCTGAGGTAATATTATCTTACAATTTACGATTGTAATGGCAAGAAAGGTGTAAGAAATTTGCGTACGTAGACCAGTTTTTAGGGTGGTGTTTACTGAAGAGGGGGGTGGGGGTTCTGTGCAATATCGAAGACCTTATTAATTTTTTTTATCCTACTCGGATAGCTAGATTAAAAGGCTAACGCTTTACCAACTAGGTAACTCAGCCGATTCAGTGAGATGATGTGCTAATAACCTAAAGTTTAAGAGTTCGAGTCACGCCTGATACAAAAATGTTTTTAATTTTAGGGGAAAAAAGTTAAAGGGAAAAAAACGTCTCCTAATTGGAATTATCCGTTTTATGAGATATAGTGTTTTTTTTTTTCGCTTTTATTTGGCAACTCAGCTCCTGACTAAACTAGAAAGTGTATAGGCTACTAAATGTGTTAGAATATTCTTTTTTAATTGGCAATCAATTTCCTTTCATTCATTCATTAAACACCGTTTTAAATACTTAATAGTGATAGTGGTTAAAATACACGCATTGTTGTGAAAATATTGCTCAAAGTATTTTAAAATAAGTTATTGTAACAATATAACTAAGTGATTATATGAAACAACGGTTTATATCGAATTTAATTTACTGTTCAAACTTTATTTCTTCCGACGCCATTTTGATAAAAACTTCTACTAGAAATAAGAACGAATATAACATCAATTTTCCGGTAGTTTATACAACGGTAATGGAAAATTCGAATAGGTAAATGATAATTTTCGATATTCTTGTAAAAATTTTGATTTTTTTAAACGAAGATTTATAGTTTTACTAAATTAGAGAAATGTATTGACATACTTTTCGTATCGGGAAAATTAAAAATGGCACAAATATTTAGTTCGAGATAACTTAGATTCTTCTGTAATCATAAGCCTCATTTATTTTTAATTCTGAACTTCGACTTAATTTTTTTATATTTTGTTTTTTATAGTGTCAAAACAATGGGGTCATTTTCATGGAAAAAAAGTACTATATAGCTTTTATCAAGAATTATTTTGAATTATCTTCAAATCAATGAAAACCATGACTTTGGTGGAGTAAGGGGTTGGTTGGCGGGAAACTTTTTATGAAAGTTCGTCATATTCAAGAAACCTGCAAAATAGTATGCGAGATACTATCAATAGATACTCAAGCAGCTAAATAGTACAAGTAACTATCAAGACATGCTTTTGGTGGAGTTTGGGGCTGGATGGTGGGAAACTTTTTATGAAAGTTCTTCATATTCAAGAAAGCTGCAAAATAGTATGCCAGATACTATCAAGAGATACACAAGCAGCTAAATAGTACAAGTTACTATTAAGACATGCTTTTGGTGGAGTTTGGGGCTGGATGGTGGGAAACTTTTTATGAAAGTTCTTCATATTCAAGAAAGCTGCAAAATAGTATGCCAGATACTATCAAGAGATACACAAGCAGCTAAATAGTACAAGTTACTATTAAGACATGCTTTTGGTAGAGTTTGGGGCTGGATGGTGGGAAACTTTTTATGAAAGTTCTTCATATTAAAGAAAACTGCAAAATAGTATGCCAGATACTATCAAGAGATACACAAGCAGCTAAATAGTACAAGTTACTATTAAGACATGCTTTTGTTGGAGTTTGGGGCTGGATGGTGGGAAACTTTTTATGAAAGTTCTTCATATTCAAGAAAGCTGCAAAATAGTATGCCAGATACTATCAAGAGATACACAAGCAGCTAAATAGTACAAGTTACTATTAAGACATGCTTTTGGTGGAGTTTGGGGCTGGATGGTGGGAAACTTTTTATGAAAGTTCTTCATATTCAAGAAAGCTGCAAAATAGTATGCCAGATACTATCAAGAGATACACAAGCAGCTAAATAGTACAAGTTACTATTAAGACATGCTTTTGGTGGAGTTTGGGGCTGGATGGTGGGAAACTTTTTATGAAAGTTCTTCATATTCAAGAAAACTGCAAAATAGTATGCCAGATACTATCAAGAGATACACAAGCAGCTAAATAGTACAAGTTACTATTAAGACATGCTTTTGGTGGAGTTTGGGGCTGGATGGTGGGAAACTTTTTATGAAAGTTCTTCATATTCAAGAAAACTGCAAAATAGTATGTCAGATACTATCAAGAGGTGGTCAAGCAGCGAAATAGTACACGTAACTATCAAGATATAATTTTGGTGTACTTAGGGATTGGTTGGTGGGAAACCCTTTATGATTGTTCTTCATATTCTGTACTATGCCATAAAAGAACCAAGAATGTGTTTAGGTCAACTTTTAAAAAAAAATCTTTAAATAAATGATTATATTTTAAATTTATTGATGGTGATTTATTTATTATTTTCCTCATTGGAGTTAGTATATTACTAAGTTAACACACATTTCATTGTTTTATTGAATTAGATGATGCAGGTGGGCACCGTGTTCTACTAGATTCATCATATAAAAAATGCGATAGCACTAGCAAAAAAAAGTGTTTTAAAAGAACTAAGTTCTAAAAGAACTAAAATGACCTAATTTACCGTTACTTATTGAAATTCTTTTTGGATGACAAGTAGATTTGTCACAATAACTGTCACCTAGAACCACTTTTACATACGATTTATACACATTAGAAAAAAATTGCCAAACTCAGCACCGATTTGTAATTAAAACCTTTGAAAGCCAAAATCAAATATTTTTATTAATTTTCTTTTGCACATTAAATTAATATTATTTATCGTCTCCTTAATTTATTTGCAGTTCAAAGAATAATTACGTAAGCTTTAGTTAAATCCAAGCGTCAGTTCCAAAACTATATTGAAAACGCCTTAAATGACGCGATTATTATTTTTTAAAAAATATCAACATAAAAACATTTAACCATAAAAACCATTAACATAAAACCCACTATTTCTAAATATTTAGTAATAATAAAACAAAAAACTGTACTTCATAGTGCACTAAAAAAATAAGAAATCTAAATTAAAACTAACCAGAATTTTATGCAAAAATACAATGTCTTGCTGCTTTCTAAGTAAACAAATAATGAATAAACAATGAATCAGATTGTGCTACATTTTATGACGTCGTCAATCCCAACTTATTAGTGACAAAAATAAATTTTGCTTCAAATGCATTTTTTCAATAAAGTGTTTCTTGCCATTGTTGATATAGCAACAGTGATTGGCTTAAAATTACATTTCAATTCTAATTCAATGAGAAATTCACCGACAGACAGTAGATATAATATGTCCATTCGGACGTACAGACAGACGAACAAAAGTATGAAAGATGGGTCGCTGAGATCATCTTTCTTACAAAAAGAGAATTGTTAAGATCCATCGGATCGAACAGATTTTGGTAGGGATGTATGAACAGACAGACGGACATCACCAGCATGTCAATGCCTGTTTTTTTATTTTTTTATTCTTTTTAAAAGATTCTTAAAATAAATCCGATAATCAAAATCATAAAAACAGACATTTAACATTATAAGTGGAATGTCTCTTAGACCTAACGCATTAAATCTGAAAACCTAACTACTAAAGTATTACTTTTAAATTCAAGCTGGTTTTCACCAGGTAGGAAATGATAGTAACACTTAAAAAAATGACTTTTTAAGGAAAAATATCACCCGAATACTTATTTATTAATTAATACAATTTTAAAATAGTCTTGTAATCTGTCGATAATTACGGCTATTTTAAAACTTTTAAAAACTAATAATATTAGCAAATAACGTATTGGTTTATAAAAAAATTCTATTTTACTTTTACAACCGTTTTCGTACTTGGTGAATTTGTGCCTAAATTTTAAGCAATTTTTGCATAGAAGTTAGATTTTGAAATGAAAGCATTAGGTTAACAATGTTAATAATTTTATGCTTAGTTACACCATAATAATCATTCCCAGTAGCTGAAGCGGCTGTAGGGAAAATGTTTCGGTATTAGGGTAAACCATTTTCGTTATTTTTGGAAACAAAAATATGATAAATGGTTTAAGAGAGTACTGAAATGTGGTGAAAAATTTCACCACACAGCCGTTTCATTTACTAGGAACCATATTTTTGGTTTAACCAATTTTTAACAGTTTATTAAACTGATCATAGTTCTTGTGTTCCATTACCTCAAATAAAATATACATGATAAGTTGCCTCTTTCTGTTGCAGGCATCCCGGCATTTGTAGCTGCAGCCTGGGCGATCGTCAAGGGGACAGCCGGAGGGGCAGCAGAAGAACCCCTGGCACAGAGAGGGTGATACTTTCTTAGGCTTGTTTTACGATTATTATTGGTTTCGGTAGGGTCCATCACCCTTAAGTTTGTTTTCTAAAGTAACATCGTTATCGACCGTCACACTCACTTTACTTCAAAGAAACCACTAATCGTATATTATCTTGGGAGTGTTCGACATAAAAAATTAACGATACGACTACCCCCTTCTAGTGCAAAGCTAACTGTAATATTTACTAAAATAAATTATGCAACCTTAGACCGAAACAATAAGTTATAAAAAAAAACATTTATGTACAATATGATAGCCACACTGTTAAAAAATATGCACTTTGTTTCACCAAAAATATGGTTCCTAGTAGCTGCAACGGCTGTGTGGTGAAACGTTAAGCCATATTTTTGGTATTCGGTTGGACCATTTCTCAGGGGTTTTTTTCCAAATCCAGAAAAATGGTTCAACCAAACACCGAAAAAAAGGTGAAACATTTTACCACACAGCAGCTACTAGGAACCAATATCATGGTGAAACCAAGCACAAACAACAGTGCATTAACAGTGCAAGCATTTAACAGTGCATAATAAACATAAAGATATGAAATACTAATAAAAAACTACATATAATTATATGGTAATTTAAAATTTAATTATCTTAATATGTAATTTTAGTTCTGTAACATAAATACTTTCTGTAAATAAGAGTGTTAGTTCGCATTTTTTTAAGAATTGTCCAAAAATTATTAAATTCTCTCCAAGACTTTAAGTGTCAAGTTCCATGTCTCGAAAACATTTTCCTTTCTATCTAAACGATTTTAGCAGCTACTAAATCCAGTTTGATATTGTAAACAAAGAACCATTTAAACGCTATTATTGTCAACAAACTCAGTTTGTAAAACAAAAAAATCAATATACAAATTTTAATAGTAGTTAAACTAAACAAAATCTAGTTTCTACAAAACAATCAACTTCGTGTTTTCCGCTGAAAATAGTATTCGTTGGGATATTCTGATTTTTATCCGCATATACAATTTGTTTACCATCTATTTCTATTATTTTAGTTTAAAAGTATGTTCCTTGACTGTGGATTAACCCAAAGTTATATAAGTGATTTGTTAAATACATTTAGTTCGGACCGATCGTATCGAAATGGTTTTTTCTGATTGATCCAAACGTTTGAACAGGCTCCGTGTTTAATAAACGTATTTACTTATAGATTGTGTTTGTGTCTTTTTAGCTGTCCTTGGCAAAACAAAGACTACTATGACTATGTGTTTAGCTGTCCCGTTATGTTGGTGCTCTTGGTAAGTAGATATTGTTTCAATATATTAACTTACTAATCGAAACATCAATATCATGTAAAAACCAAAATAAAAACTCGACTTTTAAGAACGAAGGAGATAGCTTATATCACCTCTTTTACCCATTTTTTGCCTACTTTTCTTTTTTTAATAAGAAATAATTTTTTTTTAAAAATGGGGAAAAAAGTAATGAAATCGGGAGATTTCCATCCGTATATTTCGGAAGATTCCGGGATTCGGGAGATCCATTTCGGGAGATTCGTATTTCGGGAGATTTCCATCCGTTTGGCTGTACAATTCTTCCCATTTTCGTTGTAACCATCTAATTTTAAACATTCTTTTTTTGTCAGAAATATATGACATCAGACTAAACTTTTGTCCGTCTCTCTATCTGTCCTTTTGACGATTTGTTTTGACTTTCATTTTAATCGGCAAATTTTAAAATTTATCGCATTGCTAGAAATATATTGAATTGAATACCTACATTTTACACTTTGTTTGGCTGTCTGTACCATAAAAATGTCGGTAAGTATTCAAGTAAAAGGAAAGTAATCTATTCTTTCAGAACTTCTTGTTACTACTACGGTACCATTACTTATTGCTGTGAAAATGACATTCACATAATTAAGTCAAAATATCCCTAAACTATTATCATTTTGTTTTGATTTCGTACTAAAAAGCAATCAAATGCCAAAGTTTCTAGTGTCAGTCACTAGTATTTGTTCCATATACTTAGTTTAATACATAAAATTCAGGTTACCAATAACGTTTTGAAAACGCCACTTGGTAACAGACACCAAAGATATATTTAAATTCACTGGATTTCAGAAATTCACCACAACAGATATAGTCTTTTTTTTAAGATATAAACATTATTAACTTTGTAACATAAATGTTAGAGTAAGTTTTGTATTATGTATATATATTTAAATATTCTTATTAGCTCAAATAATGTTTTCCACAACAATATTTTTCTCTTTTTTTATATCAGATAAACATTTTCTTTCTTGCCAAAATCATGTGGGTGCTGATTACAAAGCTTCGAGCTTCAAACACAGTTGAATCTAAACAGTACAGGTTTGTAGAGCTTATATTTTATTTTAAAACACTCCATACTTTTTTTATTTAGTCTGAAAAACCCTTTGTAAAAATCTTCAATGAAATTCGGATAATACTCGCTCAAATAAAATTCCTTTGATATTCTATTCACAAATTTTCTTTTTTATGAAATCCATTGTATAAATTCAAAAACGTTTTCCGTAACCTGGAGTCATAGAAAGGTCTTATAAAGGTTCTTATATAGTGTTCTATAAGTTATAGTATTCTTTTTTATGGTAAGAATATAGGTAAAAAATATAAAGAACACGCCTTTGGTCGTTTTCTTGTATTCTGCACTGAAAAGAAATTCTATGTAATTCATGAAATATTGATGCATAACAGATATTTCCTGTGTTCTTGAGAAGGGTAATGCTAAAAAATAAACGTGGCCTACCCGACCGGTATGCGAATTCGTGTCGGTGGGATAAAAGCCAGGTCTTCCGACACCTCATAGCGGAGAAGTATTATATTTGTATATTTCATTTTTTATTTTACTAACTAAACAGAAAAATCTGTTCTCAACAGGTGCATTCTGTATCAGTTGTTAAAGAATTTAGTCAGCTTAAAATGTATGTTTTGACAAATCGAAGTTTAATTTTACAATAAATATCTGGAGTCTTAAAAACAAAAGAATTTGCAAGAAAAAGCCGAAAGAATCTAACTTTTTTACAGTGTGAAGAATTCTTTTGCTGGATAGACTACAATATTATTCAATAAAACTTTTATTTTTATTGTATTTTCTTAGTTAAAGTTAAAAAATATAACCGTACTCACAGAAAAGTTAATTTTGCTGATTACATTTTGAAAACCGTTCAAATTAAAGACACCATGAATACAGGAGAAACAATTACATTTTAAGATTATACAAAAAAAATTGTTTTTCTTGCTCCTGATGTACATAATCTTATGTAAATAAGATCTACAAACGATATTTTTAAAATTCAGTCACAAGGTATCATATTTCATTACAGGTATGTTTTATTAGAGTTTCAGAACTGAACTTTAATACTGAAGTTTTTATACGGAATATTTTTTACAAATTTAAATAAGCTTACTTTTCGAGAAAAATACTTACTTACTGTTTGACATCGCAATAAGCAATAGAAACTCAATTCTGCAAAAATAATAGAATTTAAGGGCAAATTTTGTAAACACCATCAACCGTCGGAAATTATTGATAATACTTCAAATATTGTAGTGATCTAAAAGCAAATAATAACCAATCATAGTTATATATTCACTGCTTTTCACAGACTAAGCAGCATCCCCATTAAAAAACATGATAATAAAAATTCTCGGAGATACTTGGAAAAATAATGTGATTAAAATGCTCTTGTTTTGAGATTTTCCCATCACTTTAATAAGGCATTTTCTATTTACAGTCTGAATACATTTTATTTGTTAGGAAATTTTTATTTTCCTCAATATACTCTCCGATATAAAGAACCATGTCATTCCCACTAAACATATAATCATAACTACATTTTTGCAATTGAAAATATGCGTTTTAGTGATTATGATGGATTTTAAATCCATTTATAACCTTTATTACTTTCTATTCTATAATATTTCAATTCAAATCATCATCTTATTTATATGAAAGCTGTCTTAATTGAAATATATTGCCTCTTTCATATTTCCTAATCATCTGTAAATAGGCCAGTTACGCGCACGACAATCTGTATTTTTGTTACATCAAATTTGTATAGTTATACTGATTCAGACATTTAAATAACTACCGAAAATATTTCTAATTATTTAAAACTTATCAAGGAAACTATGGAAACACGCTTGTCTACCTTTTACCTCAAAGATATAAAAATTATTTTGAAATAAATATTATTCATTTGTATATGATGTTTGACGATATATGTCGTGATATAATTTTTCACGATACATGAAGTTTGTCTCTATATTTTTTTACAAATGGCTTTATTCTGGTATTTAATCCATTAGTACAGTATATTATCATATCAAGAGCTAACAAGGGCAATATATATAAATAATAATGTTTGTCTATATAATATAAACCTTCTTCTTATTCATTTCGTTACCTATATTAGTAAATGTCATTGTGATGCAATGCAACACAACCAAATAAAAACACCACATACGGATGATACATCTTATAATGTGTTGATAGTAGACTACAGAAAAGCCAATCTAATGACACAAAGAACCACAAATCAATTTATTTGGCACGTAATGATGATGGAGATCATGACCTGTCTAAGCAAGATCCATTACCTAAAGCATGTTTATCATTTAGGAAAGCTGCAAAAGCCCTTCTGGTATTGATACCACTCCTAGGAGTGACGTATATTGTGGTGATAGCTACTCCAAGTGATCCCGTAGCAGAAGTTGTATTCATATACATTCAGGCTACGTTGCTTTCAATACAGGTGAGTCATTAAATTACGATGACCGGCAAAAATAAGTCTTTTTGCTAGTCTGGCTTGTTTTGATGGGGGGGGGGGGGGGTTCTGGCTGAAACTGAATATGACCGTAAAACTTCCGTATTACTCAAAACTCAATTCATGTTGAAACTGGTTTATTGCCGTTTATGTTATAAAAGACCTCTTTTAAAATCCAGTAGTTTCAAAAGTAAAAAACAAGTATTTTTGTTGTTTTGTAAAGATTGTCAATCAAGTATCAAAAATAAGCATGTAAATCAAAGTATTAGGAGTTAATGAATATACAATAACTTACAAAGTTCCCAAATTGGTACAGAGAGGACACAGTCAAAATAAAGACACGAGTTTGCCAAAAATCGTTTGATTTTTGACAGATTTGAGTCTCTATTGTGGATATGGGCGCTGTTGATACCAAATTGAATTCACTTATATAAATTTTTCTTTAAAACCCAAATCTATATTCTTATTTTTGTCACAAAAGGGTGATTAAAATCGGTTTCTGAAACTCCCACGTTATTAGATTACTCAATGCTCTAAGACTTTACTCTGCTCTCTAGATTTTAATTTTAAGTTTCACCCCTCAATTATAAGCAAACAATAGACAATTTTATCATCACATAGCCTTAAGTATTTAAAGCAAATTTGAATTATCTGAGTTGCTGAGTCGATATATTATCGTTCATACAGCCTTGTTTAGTTTTGGAGAATACGAAAATTGGATTGAACAGTAGGGTGCATCACTAAACAAGCATTTTGAAAATTTAAAAAAAAAACGGAATACTAAAAAAAATGTCTTCACGGACACTTAGTTACCGCAAAAAAGTCGTAAACAAAAGGGCTAAGGCAGCCACCAATTGTTCCACTTCCACAACGGAAACTGTCCAAAAACATTATCAAATACGGTGAATTCTGTCTTTTGTTATTTGCATTAATGGAACTGTACTGCTTCGATGATTGTTTAAAAAAAGTAAAGATCGTTTAAGAAAAGTTTTATATTGCTATTTTGTATAGTTATGAGCGCAGTACGTGCGATATAAAATGTACTTCAAAATAGTCATTATCCTGCTAATACGAGGTATCTTAATAGTGCAACCACATTACCATCATTTTCTTACTTTAAATTAACAATATGTTGCCCACATATATGCAATTATAAAAAAGAACATTTTTTAAATTGACCATAAGCATTTTTTTACCCAAATAGTCAAATTTCAAACCAATTCTGGTAGACCTAAATTTTTTGTGATCGGACTAAAAAAATTTGCAATAAGTGTCCATAGAGAAAACTTTTATAGTATTCCATTTTTGAATTTCCAATATTCGTGTTTCGCAATAACCCCTATTGTACAGGCGTGCTGATATTGTCATATTGTCGTATGATTTTATCCCAAAAACCCATTGCTCTAGGACAAACACTGAGGTAGTTCAGTTAAAAGCTCTAGCCATAACAGTTTTATTGGCTAACAATTGGATATTGTATTGTCATTTAATTGTATGTATTTTTAAATATTTTTCTAACTGTTGCATTTCGTAAATTTTAATAGTCAATTACAAACATCTATTTTTTCAGGGTTTTGTGGTGGCTGTCTTATACTGTTTCTTAAATGGTGAAGTAAGCATTTTTAATTATATTACCATAAATTGAAAATAGAATTTTAATTGAAATAGAGGAGAAATTAGAATCAAATTCGTGTATCTTTATGCACTTTTTCCTTTTCCGTAAAATCATTTCTAATTCTTAAAATACGAGATTTAACACAAAATGTTACATGCAAAATCATTTGTTCCCTTTTTTTAACAAAAAAAAGCTTTTTCTGTATATCTTTTAAATCTGTGCTGCATTTTATTAAAAAAATCTGCACCATTTATTAAAATCTATCTTGTTTTTAACAGCAAGAGCTGTTTCAATGTTCTAATAAACTAATTTTAACGAAAAACATTTCGTTACAACAATATCAATTAAAAATATTTTTTAGGTAACTTCAGATAATTGTTTATTTATATTGATAGATAATTTTATATTGAAGAATTTTTTTGTTGTTTTTTGCTGAAGGAAGATGATAATCAATTTTTTTTTTCATTTTTAGACAAATGATTGTTTATACATTCCGCATTCCATTTTCTGTTTCTAAAATATTCGTATGATTTTTGTAAAGATTGTCAGCTAAGTATAAAGATAAGTATTTGGATAAAACTAATAAGAGCTTGTGATTAGCTTTTGTAAAAACGTTGTTAATTGTTTTTGCGAATTCAGTCATATCTAATAACTTAGAAAGTTTTCGAAAACAAATGCTTGAATTATATTTTTTAACAGCTGAAGGTAAGATAACGAAATCTGAAAAATGACGAAATTCAAACTTTTTCTCATTAAAAATTGATGGTTTAAAAGTAGCAGGCATATTTTAAGATTCGGTTGACTGATTATAAGGTTCACCAAAAATGATTCTAGTATGGAATGTTTTGTGAGAAGTAGATGGAAAAATTTAATTTATATCTCTGCTCTTGTAATTTTTAAAATTCTCTGCGGAAAAATTTTGCAATTATCGACCGATTTGGTGTAACTTTAATTGGAACATTCTTAAACGGAAACTCGTAATCTAAATAGAATGTGTAGTTTATTAGACTTCTGACCGTAAAATAGTATAGTGTTAAATAGGTTTATTACGCAAAAAAAATGACCACTTCGAATAAGATGGCAAATGTTTAGGTGGGTAAGATGAACACTATTTTTTATTGAAATATATTTTTTTTAATGGATTAATATTTATTAAAATAGTGATTTGTTGGAAAATAAAGTAAAAATTCTATTTAGGAATAAGTCAAATAATCTTAAATAAATTGTAAGTAAGAACTCCAGGACAACACATCTTCCATACACACGATCTGTGTGTCTTTAATTTCTTCTTTAACCGCTCGCAGCTTGGAGACAATTTCCAGGATTTTAGTGATATGATCTTGCATCGAAGTTCCTTCTTTGTATTTGATGCTATACAATTTTCTAAGAAGATACAGCTTACTGGTTAGGTTGTCTCGTTCGTGGATACTTCTAAGCTTGTTCCAGATTTCTTTTGATGTTTTCTGTTCTCGAATGTTTTCGATTTGGTTGTCTTCGATTAGCAGGCATATCGTTGGTCTGACTTGATTGTCTTTCTTCGTCCAAGCGTCGGTCAAGGTTGTAGGAGTGTCTTCTATAATTACTGTCCATAAATCTTCTTTTACAAGGAGCATTTCCATTTTGAACTTCCATAATTTGTAATTTTCGTTGTTCAGCTTCACAACGGTCAGCGATGCGTTCGTTGTCATTTTGTTGAGGTATCGTTTTCAGTTCTTACTGTAGTTTAAAAAGTCAATAAAAAGTCCAGTGTTGAGGTAGCATGAACATCAGTCTCATAATCTTTTGTTGGAAAATAAAGTAAAAATTCTATTTAGGAATAAGTCAAATCATCTTAAATAAATTGTAAGTAAGAACTCCAGGACAACACATCTTCACACACGAGGAGTTTTTATTCGAAGTGTTGCCATCTACAAGTTACAAGAACTATAATGACGTGATTAAGTTACGCATGGTCACGCCTAGTTGACAATTAAAGTGGTGCTGCCATCTATATATTATTAATGTAAACACAAAGTAAATATACTATAAACATTTGTATTAGTTACATTTCAACATGATTTAGTCTACAGAGTGTCCCTGCAACTTTTAGGTTTTCTAGCTTTTAATTAAAAAAAAAAGAGAAAAATCCTAAGGTATTTGTCTTGATCTGCTTATACGTTAAAAAAAATCTGTTTTGCCCAAAAAACTTACCTACTGTAGAACTTGAAATTAACAACTTTAAAAAAAATGTGACTGACCAAATTAGAATGTTTATACTTTTTTTCTGTGTATAATATGATATATCTTTCAAAAAATTAAATAACTTTGTTTAAATACGATCGACTTTTGAAAATCGTAACTTTTCTCTAAACTCTTTTTTTTTTCAAAGCACACTTTCTCAAAAAGTTCAACATATATCTTAAAAACCTTTTTTAAGTATGTTAAAGCATTTTTATAGAACTGTTTGACGTACTTTGAACCAGGATGGAAGGTTTCCAATTGTAAAATTATTAATTATTGATGTTTTCCATAGTAACAATTGTAAAAATACGACAATTTTCGAAAATTCCGAATATTGTGTTTCGCCGATAAAATTTTTCTTCCTTTTTTAAATATTGCTTACAATTTGGTTCACATAGAGTTAACAAGGTTAGAAATGTGCCAAGTTAAAAATTCATATAAATATTTTGAGTCCTTTTTATGAAATGTGATTATAAAAATGTAATTTTTGTACACATTTTATCGGCTCAAAAATTATTTTAAGCAAGTGTATAATAGATTTTTTTCACTTTTTTGTGTAGTTTTAACTGGGTAGAAAATCTATGTTAATGTTTAACAAAAACTTTTTTAAAGATTACGACTTTGAACGTAGGCGGATATCTTAAGTTTGAAATTTTAACCTACCTTTCCAGACGAAAATTACCAAACTTCCATGGCACATACTTTAATAAACTAGCTGGAAATGTCAAAAAGTCATGACATATTTGTGGCGTTTACAACCCCTCATGAGTTGTCGTTATGGTTCGAATCATGGTCTCGTGATTAATAAATTAACATATTGTAATTGGAAATTTTGATTCCGAATCATGCATACGTTAAAGCACTGAATGAAATAGAAAATTTAATAATGTTTGAGAATAAAAATGGTGCAACCAATGGTGAATTTTTGGTCCGTGTTTATGTAAAACACTCATACTATGTTTAATAGATTAGTTTTCTGGAATTGATCAAGTCAGGGTCAATTGGTCAAGTAAAATACAGTAACTAGTCAAATGACTAAATGACTTGGACTATTGCTGAAATCACTAAATTACTCTAACCTATAAGAATACATACGGAAAAAAGACCAATTACTTCAGAAGAAAAAATGTTCTAATTCTTTGTTCTGGTTACTGAAGTTTACCCGCCCACGGCAGACTTCTTGCTTCGTTGTTTTTTGCGTATAAAATCTAATATAGGCAAACTGTTACTTGATACTTCCCGCATCATAATAAAACATAGAATGTTTTATAATGAAATGCAACAACTTCAAAAAAAATCCACTATGAAGGTTTAAAATATGATCTCACTTACTTCAAACTCACTTTAACTTGGGAATTTTGTTCTAAACTTGAGGTAGTCGGCATCATTTGTTTCAATAAAACGTCAAGACCACAGAAAAGGAAAAACCGCGAAAAGAATCTTTGTATTTTCTCGTCGTTGCAAAATCTTCTTAGAGGTATTTGTGAATAAAGTATACTTAAAGGTTTCAAATTTTTATTTATTTATATAGAAGAACGAAAGCGTTTTCAAACAGAATGGGCAATCTATCTTCACCTATGTGTCTACATTTTAGAATGTTATGATGAATATTTTAGGTCACAGTAAACTAGTTAAGTTACAACTAAATAAAAATATTCTAGAAGTTACAATTTTACTTAACTGAATTTTTTCTCTTTACGTAAAGCAATATTTCCATTTCTTAAGAAATTGCGTCATTGCGCGTGAAACAAGATGAATAAATTAAACTCTGAAAGCTGGAAGAAAATAAGGCACTTGAAACAAACCATCTTTAGTAAATATTTCGATCAATCTAGAGTAAATATTTCGATAATAAATAAATCCTTCAATGTTCATTAAGTGCTACTGGATTTTCATTAGTGCTATATTATATATTTTCCTAAATTTAAATATAATGTTATAAAACACAAATAATTGTATAAGTTATTGAGTCTAGTTTCAAAAGTTATTAGATTACGATCGTGATCAAACTAACCCCATCCACGTTTCCATAATTAAAACCGCTTTAATGTTTTCTCTCCTAGGTCCAAAACTCACTAAGGCACCATCTGGAGCGATGGAAGATCCAGAAGTCAGTCGGGAAGAACCCAAGGCAATCGGTGAGCCAGGCGTCCCCGCACCATGGCGAAAGCATCGCCCTCTACAACGGACGAGGGGCCAGAGAGAGCTGCACCAGCTTTTCCACTACCACGACCGTCGTCAATCTGACCAAGAAGAGCGGGTCGTCCCATCATCTGGCTGTCCAAGATGACATGCTTTAACTTACAACGGAATATCTGCATGGGCCATTGCAACCTATCGTCTATGCCACTGATTGCATTTAAGATTTCTAAAATGAATGGGAAGACTTAATTAATGAGCTGGTAGACTGAATCACGATGGCGTGCTCTAATTCGCTGGGCTTAATAGTGTTGGAAGTGGACATTTCGAACGAGGTGGAACGTGGTTTGTTTTTGGGAAAGAAGACAATGCTTTACGTAACTGTGACATCACTGTAGGCGTGCCCGTTCTAGTTTAGAGGAATTAGTTGTGGTAGTAGTTTGTGGGATTTAAGACAACGGTTGATGTAACTGTGACGTCACTATAGACATGACCTTTCTAGTTGTACATTTAAGATTTGTAAAATGAGTGAGTAGAATGAAACAAGATAACTTGCTATATTTAACTCAGCTAAACAATGACCGAAAATCATGCTCCTGGGAACTTTACAACTAGTCATCAGTTGGCAATAGGGCTCATCACCCTAAGTCTTGATGCTTAAAGACCACCTTATGATTGTTAAAGAAATCAAAGTGCAACATACTCGGGTTAGCTCTCTCCGTAGTTTTTGCATGATGGCTTCCTTGTCCCTGATCTTGTGCCAATACTGGACTTTTTTTTCTCATAATCATGTATCATAAATGGTTGAATCTATTATTTACTAACTTTACTTTTGACGTGACATGTAGTAAGATACCCTGATAACTGTTAATCCTTGCAAACAAAGATTTGCATTTAACCTTCGGATTTTCTGATGTGTTGTAAGTAACGCTAGAAAACCAAGTTGAAAAGTTTCTGGCTACTGATTACTGTCAACAAGCTTTCTTTGGTGGCAAAAAAACTACTAATTTGTGGCAGAACTATTTTATTTCTAAAATTCCATTTTAGATTGAATGCTTTACATTATTCTAAAGACCTTGATTTGTGTATGTTTTATGTATACCCTGTTCCTCGTGCCAAATACGATATCGTCCTTACTGACATGTTTGCTGCAGAATCTAAATCATACAGTTCCAGAATGTCCTTTACTCTATTACTACAATTGCAGATATTTAGAATGGTAAGTTATAAATTAACCACATCATCACCTGGAAATACCATCGTGATCCTATTAACTGTAATCTACTTTAGGAAGGCATGTTGTAAACTACTGTGTCAACACTAACCTGGTATCCTGATCTCTGCACGTTATTAACAATCAGCAATCTTGTGCCAATAATTATGTTTTTTAATAAGGATGTGTTGTAAATTGTCATTTCCATTCCACTTTGTTATTAGAGACAAAGTTATTCATATTACTCTTCAAACTGTCGATTACGATTACGTCGATGTCAATTACGAAGCACCTATAAACATGTTCAAGCCACGGCTCATGCTGTATCGTCAAATATTGAAAAACGATATCCAAACATCATTGTTTCCATTATTCATTCCTACATAGTGTTGATTTCTCAATAATTTAAACCGTTCTGCATGTTCAAGAAGAAAACATGAATATCATAGTACATTTGCAACTCTTATATAGCACACCTCCTAGTCCTTGATTTTTATATCGTGTAAATATGGCGTCTCGTAACCTTGTTTAAAGAATTAAAAGTTTTTGCTGCAATTCACAAGATCATAAAAAGGACACGGACAATAACTCCTCGTTGATCGTACAGAGTTGAGTGTCATCACTAGTATCCTCTTTATCATAAATCTATAAGTTGTATGTGAATTTCATAAAACGTTGTTAACATTTATCATCTGATGTTATTGTATTCAGCGGAATATCATCAGAATAATGTTTTCAAAATAAATTTTATTTTCCGCATTGATATTTTTAAAAAGAATTATTCTAATTTTGAATTCCTTCTATACCAGTTCAATCAAGCATAACCTCTTTCAAGTATAAAATTTAAAAGAACTTCCTTTTTTGCGTATGAACTTTGATTAGATTAAAATACACTGTTAAAAATTTTGTGCTTGGTTTCACCATGATATTGGTTCCTAGTAGCTGCAACGGCTGTGTGGTGAAATGTTTCACCTTTTTGTCGGTGTTTGGTTGAACCATTTTTCTGGATTTTGAAACAAAAACCTGAGAAATGGTTCAACAGAATACCAAAAATATGTTTTAACGTTTCACCACACAGCTGTTGCAGCTACTAGGAACCATATTTTTGGTGAAACAAAGTGCTTAATTTTTAACAGTGTATAACTTAAGAATATAATACATAAAATACATCTTATTCTTTTGATACTACAGTACCGTTTTTTTATATGCTTTTTAATTGATTAACAATATAATACTACAATATTAATGGAGTGAAATAAATACTGGTGCAGTAAAGTAATTTATGTATGATATTTGTAAATTTAAACTGTAATAAAATGTGTGTTTTATATGTTATCAATGCTTGTACATTATACATTTAAATCATGATGACAAGCTAAAGACGAGTCTAGTCTGTGCAAGAGTCTCCCCATCTCGTCCTTTCCCCCCTTCTAATGTAGACATAGTCGTAAGTACTTTAGTAATTTTTTTGAATATGTGTTAATTTAAATTGCCCCTATAGTTATGTCAGTTACATAAACGGAAGTATATGATACATTTAAAAGTAATCAACCTTTAAATATGTTTCATAATTGGTTAACTGTCATGAATTCGTCCTAAGAAAATTCGTAATCTGAGTTTCTCAAGAAGAAAAATTACTGCAATTATTAAAGAAACAACTTTTTTTAGAAAATAAAATAAGTTTTGTGCCAAAATAAAGTAATGTTGAATATCTTTTATACCATTTTAACCCTTTTAACTTCATGATTCACATATGCATCTAATGTATATTTTTACGTGTGTGTAATATTGTCTTCACTTTCAAGAATTCAAATTCGAGTTCAATGAAAAGCTTCAGAAATATCCCGCCAAAGGGACTAGTCCTTGAAAGTTCAAATAGAATCATGAAAATTTTAGGTCAGAGAAAACATTGCATTAAATCCTGTTATAGTAACGAAAAGGCTTAATTAATTGTTTTGTGAAAAATTTCATGAAATAGAATGAATTCTATATTACTATTAAATACTACTATTTAAATTATCACATGGCGGAAAATATTAGAGCATGATATTAATTTGTTTGAGCGTATTACATAGGCTTGACAGCTTCATTGTCAAGAATATAAATATTATTATAACCTCGTTAATCATTTAGGACTAAAGACCAAGTTATAAAAAGTTGGGTTTTTTTTTCATTTCGCTGTCAATTATATTATGAATACAAAGGCACACTGCACCTGTTTTTAAGATAATACTTACACAATATGCTATTTCAATGTTTCATTCACAATAAATGTTACAATATTTATCTGATAACAAATGTGTCAATTGCATTTATAGTAGCTCTATTTTATGAATATGATTATGAACAAAGTTATAATAAATTCAAAAATATCAACTTCTTTAATACATTGTAATAGATGGTTACACCTTATACATTAAATTTGTACACTTACGATGATAACATGTTTTTTTATCTAAAATATTTTATTTTTGAATGTAAATATTTTATACCTAAAAATGTGCATAGATAAACGTTATAATTTACTTCGTCATCCTACAAAGGATGACATACGGACTGTAATAAAAAATGAAATTGTATTTTCTATAATTTGCTAAATTCATTACTAATGTTTTTTAATTGTTATAAAATTTGTCCGTATGCTCAGAAACAATTTAAATATTAGCTTATATAAGTATTTAACTTACTATAAAGATAAACATAAAACATTGAGAATTCTTAAAACTCTTATCGCATATTGAAGATAAAAAAAAGTTTTCTTAAAATTACAGTGTTACCAAATCAATTAATTTATAAAAGAATCGGTCTGTGCAAATAATATTATATTAACATTTCTCAAGGAAAACGTTTACAATCACTCTCATTAGCTTTTGCTTGGATGTTTCTCAATCACGTCATACGTATTTACATGTCATTGGTAAAATCAATTATTAAATGACCTTACATTATGCATGTTTCATATTTGTATAAAGTAAATACATTTATCAGCTAACAAACGGCAGCTATTGTGAAGAAAAACTTCTAATGTATTATCATTGAGTAAATTAAAGAATTTTTTTTAAAAAACTCATACATTTTACATTAAATTAGTAGAAACTTATGATAGATATTTCATTCGATTTTGAGGATTATTATTGAATAGTGCAGTCACAACTTTTTAGTTCAAAATTAACAATGACCTTTAGGTTAATTAATTGCTATACTGTAAGATATTCATTTCATGATAAATCACGGGGTACTGGTATAGGTAATGCACTCATTGTGCTTTATATATTTCTAATTCTATGCGAATTGACATTTATTTTCAAGAATTTGTTATGTAGTTTTATACATTTCAGTAAAATGCTGTTGCTATGGCTTTTAGTTACCTGAGAAACGTATCCTGTGTATTTTCGTTTGGTCACCTTTTCAAGGTTTTATCGTTTCGTTTGGTTACTCTACGGACCGAGGTGTTTTAGAAGTATATGATGAAAACTCACTCGACTTATTATTGATACAGGTTTTAGTAAGTAGAATATTTTTGTAACTATTTCAATATAATTTTTTATTAAACTAATACAAGAATATCGATAACAGTTTAAAAATACAACTTCAGTTTTTGTTACGTAAATAGTAATTTTTACATATATTATAAAATTGTTTACATATATTATAAAAATTTTTACATTATATTATACTATTACATATAATATATAATTTGAATCGTGATCCTTTGAAATTACTAATAATATACATTATAACAGAAAGTCTTACATGGCAACCATACATTCCTTATATGGAAAAAATAAAAATGAACTGTTTTTTTTATATTCTAATTCTTTACACAATGATTTTTATGTGTCATACACATTTTATTTATAAGAAACGACTACGCTCCACGTATTATAAATATAACGGGTTTTTTTTTATATTATTTTTGCTTCAGTTAAAATATATGTGACTATATTTAATAATAACCGACAAAATTTATTAAAACATCTACCATATACTTAGTTATACAATTGTAAAATAGTGCATTTATTTGACAACTCACTTTATTTACCTCTAATGCACACGAAGATTTATGAATGCAAAGTGATTGATGGGTAAAAATATCTCCATGTTTTAAAATATTGAAAGTCCTCAATGTTTCTTGTTATTTCCATTCTTAGAAACATGGTATGTGTGCTGTTATGTAAAAATAAAATAATTTACCTTTTTTTTAACCATCAAATACAATATTCGTATACAAAGTACTAGGTAGATGCTCTATGACAGAAAAGTATTGCTTCTACTACTTTATTTATGGCTAAAAGAATTGCAAATGTAAATACATAGTTGCTACGAAAAGAATGACACTTTTCAGTTTTGTACGAAAATATAAATTACCTCAAATTTGGTATAATCCAACCTCATCAACTTAAACTGAACTTGAATTTTTGCTTAGGATGAACCAAAAGCATTTTCTTTTAACTTTTGAACTATGGCTTATTTTTCTTGACTTTTCCTAATGATTAACATTCCGTTACGGGAACTTTTTTTCGGCTTCCTTTGAGTTTAAGTTACCGAATTTCTATGTATATATCGATAATTAATTGCTAAAACTTAAATAGCTTTTGTTTCCTTATATATATTTATTTATATGATATTATTAATATATGTTATATAGTTCATATTAATATATGATTATATGATCACTAATATATGATTTACTTCTAAGCCTCATTTAAATTTTAAGCAAAGTGTTATTTCAAGTGTATTTCAAAGAACAAAATCATATTTTTCACAAATTTATAAAAATAAATATTTTATATTTCAAATAATAAATATATTTCTAAATTAGCAAACTAAAATTTGATAAGCATTAGCTAATCAAAATAAGATATTTTTGTTTTAAAAACTATTTCCTAGCATTAGTTTTATAAAAAAAAATATAAAAATTGTCAATTTAGCATTTTGAAAAGTTAGAGTACATTATATATTTCAATTATAAAATATAAAGTTTTCTTTTTTAAAAGCAGAATTTTACTAACTAATATAAAATTTGTATCTGTCAACAAACAAAGTATCTAAGTCTTATAGTGATATAATGTTCTAAAAAAGTTTGGAACTTCATTGTGCTCCTTGTATAATTAGAATGTATTTTTGGTGTAAATTTCAACTAAATACTATTTAATGTATTTTTCATGTAAATATCAACTCAATACTGTTAAGGTTTCATTGTATGATTACATTCTTCGATGTAACTCCCATTGTTTTGTTTAATTTTTAAATAAATGTTTCAGAATTTCAACTTCTGTCTCAAATGTCTCCCTTGTTTTCTTTACTCACATATTTACAGATTTAATCATTTAACAAACAGAAAGCCGAATTTAGACGGAATACTTAATTTTTAAGGGTAGTGGGGTAATTCCTAACTACGTCCAACGGTAATCGACAAGTCCATTTATAGTTTCTGTTGTGGGAGTGTATTAGCCATAACACCTTAACCCCTAAACGGTCGAATAATTTTTAAGAAAACTGTCATAAAAGTGCCTATTTTTTTTATCCCTGACGTTGGTGTTTTAACTGATGGATATTTATGATAGTGTTAATATTATTGACACGTTGGTTGGTTGGTTGGTTGGTTGGTTGGTTGGTAGGTAGACATATATATTCAGGTTTGTGTGCTTGGTCAGCGACCCGCTTATAAACCTTATTGACACGTTACTACTGAACACTCCAGCCATTGGCGTTTCAATTGGTGGATTAGAGTTATTTTTAATCTTATTTTAGCGCTACAAATGAACACTACAGCCCGAAAATATCACGGGAATAGAGGGCGGAACCTCATTTAGTCATTTTCACGGGAGCGAGAAGGAAGGGGTTAAAGGAATGCGCGTTTTTTTTTTTTTTGTGATTTTTTATGTACTTAAGAGATAAGCTATTACTTATTGTTTCATTACTTGAATCAAAACATGAATTTCAAATAGCATAAGTTTGCTTTCAATAAAACTTTTCATAGGACAAATAATCTGCTTATTTTCCCTCGTTTTGAAATAAGAAAAGACACCTATTCTCATTTCAATGTAAAATGTTAAGTTAATTATTATAAATTATCTAATTTTTTTTACTTATAACTGATTACAAATCTTAAATTTTTTATTTATGATTGATAACACACCTCATCAGTAAACTAAGATGCGTGTTTTTACTGATAAACTATAAAAATCGTTAAATAACATTTTTTCCGACAGAATATCCATTTGCATACATTTCATTTAACATAATCCCAGAAGGATTTTTTTGGAAGCAATTTCCTTGATGCACGGGATTTTCAATGTTTGAGAAAAGATTTACATTGTTTAATTCAGGTAGAATAGACTTTTTAACAGATATGTTAACAAATGAAGAGCCTCAAAATCCCTAAATTATCAAATATTCTAAATCTGGACATTTAGATCAACACGGCAGCTGTGACTCGATGAAAACGAAGTATTTGAGAATCTGTGACAACCTTTGTCATAATTCCAGAGAATATTTAACACACTCCATTTGTAAAGATAGTGTTAGAATAATTACTTTAAATATTGATTTCAAGTGACGTGCGTGGACATTTCCCTGGAAATCAAATTTATGCTCTTGGTTCGATTAAGAAATTAACTGTTCAGATAATATGCTAAAAAGCTTAAAAGTTTACAAAGCATTTTGGCAATTCCCTATGTGATGTACGGGGCAATTTCGGTGTTTTAGATAGGGTTTGTTTTATTTTACTCAGTTCGAAATTTATTAGTCTATTAGTCATGCATTATTAATACATAAGGGACTCATTGTGTCCCTTAGTGCCTAAGAATAATTGCTTGTTTAGAACTACTTCATATCTACAAGTCATACATATTTCTTTTTTATCCAGTGTGTCTATTGTCTGTTGTGTTTTTGTGAATAAATATTTTTAAAACATGTCCTCGACTTCAAACGCTTTAAACTAAATTTTTCATCACATAAAAAGTAGAATATTTAGT
This sequence comes from Oedothorax gibbosus, assembly GCA_019343175.1. Taxonomy (NCBI): domain Eukaryota; kingdom Metazoa; phylum Arthropoda; class Arachnida; order Araneae; family Linyphiidae; genus Oedothorax; species Oedothorax gibbosus. Next base: position 138,354 of record JAFNEN010000270.1, read on the forward strand.
TCTATTAAAGCTAACATTTAAATAGTTAACATGGCAAAGATCTTTAGTCAGGTTAAAACTTTTGTAATTGATCTTTAATTTTTTTTAGTCAGTTTAAGTACTTAAATATAATTGTATAAACGGTTGTATATTTTTAAAAAGTATCCCTCTGAGGGATAAGCAAATTGACTGAAGTGCAAACTTGTTTTCACTGCATAATAATTAAAGGTAAAATTTTATTTAAAATGTAGTTTCTTAAATTAAAAAAAATGTATTTCTGTATTAGATGGTTATGAATGGCTAATCCATTCTTTAAATTTTAAAATTTAATACAATTATTAAATTTATAAATTTTTAAAAATTATGTGTGATGCTGGAAAACCTGACAGCCAGGAGACGGGTTTATACGTCTGTATACCTCAGTGGGTTCTGCTTTGAGTTAACTACAAAATGTTAGTTAAATAAGAAAATATATTTATCTTCGCTTTTTATAACTAAAACTTTTTTTCTCACATTAGAACATCAAACTGTTGCAATCACAATTCAAGCTAATCAGTAAGTTTATTTAGCGAAGTTCCACATATGTGCAAAATAATAAAAGGAAATGCTATTTTAACGGAAATAAAAACATTCAATGAATAGATTTCCATTACTTTAAACAAATTCCAGCAAGAAAATTTAAAAGAAATGCAATTCCTAAACATGTTTACTACATTTTGCATGTATACGGAAGAGTTTTAGTATCATTGTGTTTTTTTCAACCAATTCATTCATTTTAGTTTTAGTTATTTCTATATCGCCCTTTTAATTATTATATTTGATGTGTTGTTATCGTGTTCTTGTATTATTGTGAATCCTTATAGTATTTTAGTACCTAAGTTTTAAGTACACATAATCTATATTCAGTTATGTAATCTTAAATGTAGTTTGATGCCTGCATGTTACATTGTATGTTTTAAACATAGTATTCTACTTAGGTCCTAGAATTCTTTCCCGTGTCAATATTGTTATTATTCGGAAACATTTTAAACAAGAGATTAAACTCACGCACATTTCTTAAATGTACGTCAGTTTAATCTCTTTAAAATGTTAAAGTTGGGATCTTAAGTTGGGATGGGCCGGAGATGGGCCAAACCAAATCCAACACACGAATATTTTAAATTATTTTTGAAACTCTTTTATATTTATAAAATTTAAAACACATTTGCAAAGCACAATTTTCATGATATAGTTTAAATAATTTTACACGAAACTCCTCTGTTATTAGTAAAATATCAATAAAATTTTGGAAGCAATGTCATAACAAAAAATACATAAATCGTTTCATTTTAAAATCTAGGTTTCTATGTGTGTTAGAAATATTAGCTATTACAGGAATAGACAGTATATCATTTGAAATGTTATTTTTCCTTTCACATAAATATCTTTACACGTTGTTGAACACAAACATACGTTACCAATGTGTCCCTAGAAACTAACTATAGCGCATGTCATAAAAAGTTTTGTGTCTTATCAACATAGCAGGAATAAATTCTTATATAGGTTTATCGTCGTCATGGGACAGATTTCTCGTTAGTTATGAAGGAAAATTTTAGTTGCCAACTCAGAAGTAATAATTTATGTATAAGATAGTTTAAAAAGTGTTCGAATGAAAATATAGTGTTTAAAATGAAATATCAAAATAGGTAAAAAGTTGTTCTAATTGATGTACTACACGCCGTACTAGGCTTAGCGTGGATTCTCACATCGTGAGTTCCAGACAGCGTCGGTGAATGGAGGGGAAAAAACCTAAATTTAACTATCCATTGACAAGGTTCCATGCTGTCATGTACTGTTTCGGTGCTTTTATTCTTTTTTCTCACTCATCATCAAAATGAGAACATGTATGATCTCAAATTAAGGAACAATATATTCCGAGCTATTATGAACCAATGATATGTTCTCAAATTTATAAAAAATTTCTCAAAATTAAGAACCAATTGTTAAAAATTTACCGAACCGATTTCGTCTATTTTGGTTCGTTTTTACACGGAATTCTATAAATAGTTCAATGTATTTCAAAGTTAATAAAATATTTTTTAAATAAAAATAATTTACAGTACGTTTAAAAAACTTTTGTATTTTAAATAAGTTCCATCTCCTTAATTCAAATTGCAAAAATTCTGTTACATTTTAATTTGTTGTATGTAACTATGAAAAGTGGGGGGAACGGGTTTCGTTCTTTGTAAAAATAGAGGCAATGGTGGAATAACTATGGATCCTATATCTTAAATATACTTTTGGAAATGTAAGTTTTGAAACTACTATCTTCAATTCCAATGACTATGTTTTCATTAACAATCGCATATGTTTAAACGGGTTATTAAGAAACTGGTTTACCAACAGCTCCCAATCTACAAATTTCTTCCCAAAGCTAATTTATTTTCAGACAAAATAGTTATCCTGTAAAAAAAATTATCAGTTTACCGATTTAAAAAATCTAAATTAATGTAAAATAGTATTATGCTTCAAGACAATTTAATAAAAAAATCGAAAAATCTTAATGTTATATGAGTGGACCATCGAAACATAATATCACGAATGCATCAACAGAAATGAGCCCGAAAAAATTCAATCAAAAACCATTAAAAAAACCAACAGCCAATGTATATCAAACGACAAATGCTGAATATTTAAAATCTAATTCGGTTTATAAATTTTAAGAGAGCTGTAAAAATAACCATTTTCGAATGATTGCTGTTGTTTCGCTTTTAAAATGAATGATTTAAATCTAGTGCCTTTTCTTAGAAAAAAGAAAAATTAGCGAGACATATATAGGTAATTTTCTAAGAAAACGAGAGAATATGTTGGGTAATTGGTTAAATTAAAAACTTTTATTTACTTTAGTTTATTATTTTTGCCTATAGGCGTCGTGAAATATTTTCCTTATCGGCACCAAGTTAATTAATTCTATAATTTCGCGTAAGGTTTCTTTAAAGTTGATTAAGTATAATATATGAAAAGAGGCTTAAGATGCTTTAAAAATGTACAAACTAACGTTGAATTTCAAAAGAAAAACTCACTTAATGAGCATATCCTGAAATTCTTTGACATTTATTTGGATTTGAAACAAAATTGGGTGTGTTTTCGAATCTATAATACTTTTTAATTCTGAAATTAATTTAAGGTATTCTTGATTAACATATAAATTGATATAAAATTTTGAAATACTTTAAAGTTTAAGCGCTTAAAATAAAGTTATCGAAATGAACATTTACTTTAGTCGCCTGGGGATACAGACATATAAACTTGTCTGGAAACTATGAGCTCTTACAACAATACGAATAACTTTGAAAAAAAATATATTTCTTAATTATTTAAAAAATTTAATGCATTAATTGTATCTTATTGTATTGTTAGGAGATTAAAATTTAATGTATGAGTCGTTTTAAAGCGCATACAATGTTTAAAATTAAAAATTACAGCCCATGACTTGAAAATATGAATTAAATCTCAATGAAATGCAGTGAGAGGCAATGAAAACAAGTTGCCAAATTTCTTATTTCTCATGCGTTTAAAATGTTTTAAACTTCATTTTACTTAGCGACTTGTATTATGCATTGTAAGAATTTTCGTTTTGGTTCTAAAGTTTATAGAGTTTTTCATATTTTTTTTAATTTATACATAAAATCTATATTCTATATATTATAACTTTTTAAATGTAAATCTTTTCGGTCATATAAAATGTTTTTAGGATAAATATTTGACAGATTAAATCAACTTTGCATTACAAAACAAACTTATTAGGTTGTTAATTCGACGCAATAGTTTTTAATTGATATATTCTCCTTCTTGTAGGTAATTTTAACTTGATAAACTTTTTTCAATTGTATTATAACTCCATACTTAAATATATCTAAAAATATTCATCCGAAACCAATAAAAGTACAAAAGGTATTTAAGGGTATATTTGAACAGCAAACATCAAGTAAATAAATACTAAGACCCGATTACTTAAAAGCTTATTCATTTCGAAAATAAATTTTGTTTCGAAAGAAAAAGCAAGTAATTTTACAGTAGAAAAATATTTTTCGGGACAAAATTTTTTTAACCTACGTTGGTTCTTGATAGTTTACCTCTAAGTGGCTCTGATCTTTTCTTTTTTTAACTATTGAATTTATCGTCCGGATTAAATGTATTGTGTGATGTTTCTTCGTAATTAAAATTCTATTTAATTACTATGAGACCAAACAATACATAGTTTCTGAAGCAGCACATTTTTAAGGAGGGCAGTAGAGTTGCTTATTTTTTTAAAAACTGTTTTTTAAGATGATATTTTTTACTTTCAATTACCTGATATGAAATTTCAGGTAATGAAAGTAATGCGATAGGGCAGAAAAATCGAAATGCAAATTTTGGGTTTACCACTTGTTTTGGAGAGTGCTTAATCTCAACTAAAACGGATTTTGATTGTTTTTCTTTGCTAGGCTGTCTGTCTCAAACCTCTCTACACTGTTCAAAAATTGTGCTTGGTTTCACCTTGATATTGGTTCCTTTCACCATGATATTGGTTCCTAGTAGCTGCAACAGCTGTGTGCTGAAATGTTTCACCTTTTTTTCGGTGTTTGTTTGAACCATTTTTCTGGATTTGGAAACAAAAACCTGAGAAATGGTTCAACCGAATACCAAATATATGGTTTAACGATTCACCACACAGCCGTTGCAGCTACTAGGAACCAATATCATGGTGAAACTAAGCACAAAATTGTTGACAGTGTACAGCTCGAAATAAAAAGCTACGGACTTAGTCTGGTACACGAGTTCCTAGAACATGCTGGACATCCTAATCAGGTTTTCTAGACTGCTTTCCCATCATAGATCCATATTTAAATACATAAAATATGCCTTCGATTTCAGACTGATCGAAGAAAAAGATAACTAAAGATTCTATGCAAACAAGATTAAATCAATAACAAAAAAAAACTTCATTAAAACTTATCTATTCAATTTTTAAAAAAAAATGATAACTTATTAGCATTGTACGATGCTTTATTTTTCGCATACTTTTACTTTCACAATAGATTTTTCTTCTTGATATGAATATTTTTAATGAGACATTTCTCTCATTACTCCAGGGTATATTAAACTTAGCTTTAGTATCAGCAAATCAAAAATAGAGGATATTAAAAGAACATCGTATTTGCGTAATTGAAATCCCTGTTGATCATCATACGTCAGAATAAAAAATTATGTTTCATCAACGCAGACACAGATAAAATCATCTTTTCAATTATCCAAAAGGTCTTAGGCAACTTATTTTTAGCTATAGAGGTGGTAAATATGTCTTAAAAGTACAACGTGTAAATAATTCTTTGGTACTCACACTTTATTTCTTTTCGCAATTTTTTGATTTGTAAGAAAATATAAGTTATTTAACCCTCAGAGGCACAAGCGAATTGGGGGCAGTATAATCTTGTTTTCAATAAATTAATTTTTAAAAAATTATGTGTGTTTTTGGAAAACCTGTTAGCAGGTGACAGGTTTATGCGTCGGTACCGCTCAAATGGTTAATAATGCACTTGATCTAGTTTTGTGCATTTTATAGAGATTAAATTAAAGCTCTGATGGGTTTTTAGAATTTTATTTTTAAAGATAGTATAGGTTTCTAGAACTATTTAAGACTTGACTGTTTACATTATACTTAGATTAATTTTAAATTATATTGAACCAAGAGCACTGTGTTCTTTTTATTCTATCTACGTATTTGAAAATATTTTTCGTTACAATTGAATAACGTCACACATTTATCGTTTGTATCTTTATATCAATATGGCTGTCTGTCAATGTGGTCTACATACTATAATTAGCATTCACATATTTAATTTATATAGATTTAAATCGATGTTGCCACCACAACAACCGCATGAGAAATTTTATTCATTTAAAATAATATTTGAAGTAAAATTTAAGAAAATAACAAGATTATTTTAACTAACATTTTTGTTTTTTTAATGTGAGTAAATATTTTTATTGAAATTTTATAAGTTTTATCAGATTAAATTTAACAAGATATTATTCGATCATAAATTTTCTTAGAAATAAAATATTGTAGTTTATTCTATTGGCTTCAAAACGTTCCATTGACAACAACTCCAGATATGGGATTCGAACTACTAATGCATTCTTTTCTTGTCTTGTATTCAACGATCCTTCAGTAAAACTTTTAGTGGAGAAAAAATATTCGAAAGAATAAGATGTTTTTAAGCAGCACCTGCTACGCTCTTCACTTTTCCCCACGGTCAGTTAACCAAAGAATTCGTTCGATGACATTTATTTCGAACTCTGACAAGTGGGAAGTGCTCACCGTAGTACCTTTAAGTAATACTCTTTTATAATTTCAAGTGTCTATTGTTACAATTGCTACAAAAAGGGTAAAATGGTCACCAAAGAAAAGTCCATACTTAGAATCCGAGATCGGAGAAAGGTTTTAAAGAGATCTATATTTATATTGTATTGCATGCTTCGAAAAGTATTTCTTATTATCTAGCAAAAATAAATACGTTTAAAAATATGTAATAATATTGTTTATGAAATTCTTTTCTACTAGGAGATTTTTATTATAAGGAATATGGTAAAGTTGTATTGTATATAAGGTAAACTTAATTTAAATGGTAAAATGATTACGTATGCAGATGATTCAGTTCTCTTGTATTCTAGTAATGACTTTGATTCCCTAAAAAGAGATGTAGAGAAAGATCTAATGACAATTAGCAATTGGTTTTCTATAAATGATTTAATCTTAAACTTAAATAAAAGTAAATTTGTGTTTTTTAGTTTAACAAATTTATATTTAAATCTTTCTCTTAAATATCATTTAACAACATGTAGACAAAATATTGACTGTTCTTGTATAAGTTTAAACTCTACAAATAGTATAAAATATCTTGTACTGTATATAGATTCTAATATGAAATGGAAAACTCATGTTTCCGAGCTATTAAAAAAACTCCGTTTTCTATTATACAAATTTTATTACCTAAGAAAAAAAGTTTCAAGAGACTTTCTTATTAATTTATATTATTCTTGGTTCTATCCCATCATTAATTATGGCAGTATTGTATGGGGAGGAGATTATAAAAGCAATATTAATCCGTTGATTTCAATTCAAAACAAATGTTTTAAAATTCTGAAAGGACATCTTTATTCAAACATCCCCATTTTTAAATTTTTAAATTTACTACCGATTCGACATAATGTTATTTTTCGAATGATTTTATATTTACATCGTAATAATTCTTTTTGTAATTTAAAAGTAAATATTTCAGCTAGACGTTTAAATGAAATTTATCATATCCCATTTCCACATAAAGAAATTTTTCGAATTTTTTTTTCATATTTAGCCCCAAAAGTATTTAATAAACTACCTACTGAACTTCAGAGTATCCCTTCTTTATGCAGGTTTAGAAATTCTTTATTTAAATTTATTTTGTCAATAGACGATATCGATTTATTTTTTAATTTATAGAAGCGAGCGGGTTTTTTTTATATATACTAGGGGGCTCCGGTTCATGTTGTTGGCTGTTCCGAAAGAGAGAAACGAATCCTGTTCGCAACCAGATAAGTATATATAATTGGTCGTGCGCAAATAGGTTTCGTACTTTTTCTTTGAAATTGCTTACATTCCGGACCGGTCGGATGGCGTAACGTCCAAAGAGCTTCTGTGACCTTAAAGTTGAGTAGACCATGTACAGATACATAAAGACAAAAACACTATCATTTACGTAAACAAAAAATGGTAAAACGTAACACGTAGGGAGATCCTTGCAAAAACGCATCTCACAACGAAAAATAATAAAACTAAAATGTAGGTTTGTTACAGAATCTGTCACTTAAACCGCTTCCACACAATATTTGTGCTCAACAAAAAAACGCACTATTTATACACCTCAGAAATTCGCCCAAACAGGGCCTTCAGCTTATAATTTATTTCTAATTCAAACTTTTAAACGCCAAAATTAACTATTTTCATTAATCTTCTTTCGCAAATTAATGATACTCATTATCACTCTCACTCATTATTACTGTCATCTCACTCTATTGTGATATTACAACAATCCAAACTGAATCATATCACATAAATATTTTAATGAAATTTGGAATGTAACCTAGCCTGATTTTTTGCTTCAAAATGATATATCCCACTTGTTTGTGCGACTTGCGGTTCGTTCTGTGAAAGTGGGTGACAGACAGACGGATTGAACGATTATAATACCTTCCATTTGTTACGTTATAAACGTAGTGTGGAAGCTAAAAAAAACATTTCGCTTAATATGTTGGCTTTACAATAAATCATAAAACAATGTTTAACAAGAGTTCAAACATCTTCAAAAACTTTCTAAAAAAACAAAAAGGAATATGTCAATAAAAAAATAAAATAAAACTCTTTTACCGTGGTGATGCGAACGAATAAAAACGAGAGATTAAATAAAAAAAAGCCATCTGCCAAGCCAGCTGAAGAAAAAAGTTTAAAGAACAACGCGATATTTTTCATCAGTTCTGAAAATTAAAAAAAAACTGTTTTATAAAAAAGGGAAATTTTGTGATTCACTTTAGCAGAATTAAATAAAATAATTAATTGTTTATTTAAATAGTTTTGTCATAATTTTTTTACTATCTTTTTTTACATAATTTATTTAATCTATAAACCTTCTATCTTGCTATAATATATTTTAAGGCAAAATCATTTTTATAATTAAATAAAATCTTGTTTTATAAAAAAAGGAAATTTTGTGATTTCACTTTAGCAGAATTAAATAAAATAATTAATAAAATAATTTTGTTATAAAAAAAATTTTGTTTATTGAAAATGTTTATCAGACTAATTGTTATGTTAAATGTTTATTTAAAATAGTTTTGTCATAATTTTTTTACTATCTTTTTTTTTACATAATTTTAATCTATAAACCTTCTATCTTGCTATATTATATTTTAAGGCAAAATCATTTTTTAAAAAATCTGTGAACCTCTTCTATATATAAACACAAAACCAATGTAAAAAGAACAAGTTAAAGAACTGTTCTTTTTAAAAGAACAGAAAAGAGAGCAATTGTTCTTTAAAAAGAACGTAACAAAATCACGCATTTCTGATGAATTTCACCGTGCCGTTTTGCAGAAAAGAAATAAGATTTTTTTTTGTGGCTGACTTATTGTAATTTTTAATTAAAAAACTTATTGGAAATTTGAAAAACAAATAAGTGGGCATCGAGGCATAAGGGAGATACACCTGCCCAAAAAAATTTGGGTTTCTGACATCAATATTTCATCATGTTATGGCTACTAACACTTTCAAATCCTATACTTTAACATAGAGAAAAATTAATTTTTATTTTTAATTAAAAAACTAATTGGAAATTTGAAAAACAAAAAAATTTAGGTCGAGGCATTAGGGAGACACAACTTCCCCAAAAAAATTTTGATTTCTAACATTAATATTTCATGATGTTATGGCTCCGGACACTTTAAAAGAGCTTACTTTTTATTAATATAGAGAGATTTCCCGCTGACCAGAATTTTGGGCATTTTGTTTTGATTATTTAGCATTGCATTGCCACTTTTTTCTTTTTGTGTATATTTATGTATTTAAATTTATTATTTTGTGGTTTTTCTTATTTCAATTTATAATGTCTTATTATTGTGTCTTTCAATTATAATTATGTTTATATAGTCACATATACGGGTTTTTTTTAACCCCCTTGTGACCAACAAAAATTTTCTGTAATTGTTTTTTTTTTTGTGTTAATAAAGTGTTTGTTTGTTTGTTAAAAAAATATTTCGACAAAACGTTTGAAGAATATTTTCCTCGAATATATTACCAAATTGTATGTATTACTTAAACAGGATGTTTATGGGGGACCTCCTTTGGGGGTCCCTGTGATCCCTTTGATCGTTGAATCTGAGGAGCCGAAAATTGCAAAATTAAAATTAACGACGAAACTAAAATGACTAATTTTTTTTTCAGTGAAAAACAAACTGTTTTCTATAATATGTACGAAGTTTATTTCGTCATAGTTATTAACGTTTATTTCGTTATCATATTTATTATTTCGTTTAGTTATTTACTTGAAGAAATTCATTTCGTTAAATATATGCTGAAATAAATTTCGTTAGTTTAACAAAATTTTTGATCGTTCCAGATAAATTTTACACGACATCATTTCGTCAAAATATATGAATTAGATAGATGAGATGAATTTTGTGTGAAGCTAGTAGAACATTCATTACTGAGAGTGTGGTAACGATCCAAAGAAACAAATCTATAAATCTTCTGAACTCTTCTCATGTTTTCCTTAACCAGCATGTTCAGTCTCTTTATGATCAATTTGATTGCAAGTATCTGTCAAATATTTAAGATTAAAATTGGCGATCATAAAGAACTTACCATACCAGTTATAAAAAAAATTCTAAAATATTAACACTGAATATCTGAAAATCAAGTTAATAAAACAAATTCAACATCAATATTTTATTAACCTAATATAATTCCTTTTATCAAAATTATCTGGCATAGTAAGTGAAAAAGTCTTTATCTAAATCCGATAGCAAATTTATTTAACTATCATTGCCTAACTATTGAACGACTTTTCCAATATATTTTTCGTATTTCTTTGATAGCTACTTCAAACACCATTTCATTTTAAACATTATTAGCATTGATTTGACAAAAATGTTACATTACTTAAACTCGAACGGCGAAATAGGAATACGTGATACCTTGTTCAGTAGATTCGCGACATAAAACCGATGATTTGTTGATCGCAATTCCAAAAGACACGAAATTAGTTATTTGTCTAACCTGGTATTTGAACCTGGTATTTGTCTAACCTGGTATTTTGATTTTTAATTTTATTAATCTTTTTGTCGCTGTCATCTCCATTAGAATAGTGTTTACAAAATGTGTCTTACGCCTCAATCAAACTCTTTCCAAAAAATAAATTTAGCTACTATATGCAAGAGGGACGCAAGACGCAAGCTATCGAAAAGTCAATTTACAGCTATGAAAGCTAATTTTACAGAAACATTACCTTCTTTTAAAGTCCGATGTGTTATATTTTATGTTACAGCTGTTTGTGATAGACAAAAAAAATCCAAAGATTAAAAAGGAAAATTTGTATTAGATATACAATATGAAAAATTTAGGAACGTTCCTAGAACATTTCGTCAACTATTGTGCTAACTCTTAAAAACAGTATTCTTAGAATACATGAGTAACACCATGAAAATTTAGAAACAATCGCACATAAAGCCAGTAACTTCCATGGAAATGTTGAAAAATCCTTAGCCATCATAACCATAGGTTTTCTGTAGGCAAAACCCCCATGTCTATAGAAGTTTTTGCATATGGTATACAAAATTGTAAACCAGATGACGTCAAAAAATTTTCAAGTAATTTCTCAACTAAAGGTTTTGTTCGGATTAGATACAGCGAACTCAGGGTTCTCTCCTATGTCATTCCATAATTGCTCCAAACGTGGACTTCATGATCGCTTGTTGAGTAAGATGCATTATATTGAATTGTTCCAAAGATGCTTGTTAAAGGATTTTTATTATTTGTCTCACAAAAACCTGAAAATCTCAGGAATTTGAAAAAGCCAGGAAAGTATCTGACATATCTGCAAAAAGTTACGGTAAAAAAATTACATTATACAGACATTGACCCACCTAGAACAGAGCAGGTACGGTAACCTTTACATTTAATAGTTCAATTTGGTTTAGTCAAAATCTTTCATTTAAATGCAGCAACTTTGTCAAACCAATAACTGTCATCCTTTTGAAAACGGAATCCTCTTTGGAATATTAAAACCAATGGTTTTCTGTAAACGATATTTTCCAGAAGAACGCTTATTGTGATAGTACAAGTATATTTTGACGGTGTTTAACCGAGGTCTGTTGCTAAGGAGTTGTAACAAGTCGATTCAAATATCAATGCAAGTAGTTAGATTATAAATAATCAATTGGATTTTAGTTTAAATTACAACATCTCGCGTTTATGACTAGCAGTTAAAAGGATTGAGATATTGCATTAACAACTATTCATAAACGCAGTTACTTCATTAAAATCGAATGTTACTATACGTTAGCATAAATTACATTAGTACTAAGATAAATATTAAATTTTGGGAAGCATAATATGTAAACCCTATACATCTAGATTTTTTATAAGAAATTAGAAGACATTTTTCATTTATCTACTTTAAAAGCAAGTGTCAATACTGTACTATGTCTGCAGTAATGAATTAATGTGTTTTAAGTCTTAACCTTAATGACTGGTGACAAACAAAAATAACATTTCTGTAAAGCAAATATATTAACAATTATATAAATTTCAATAAACAACCTGCATAAAAATTTAACTGTTTATTATATATTGTTATACACTATTCATTATTCATAGTTTTAGTTATAGTACAAAAAAATATATATATTATCAATTGGTTTAGTTCCGGAAACTTTTAATGTTAACAACAATAAGAGATTATACAAACATCAATATTTCTTTTAAATACTTTGTATTATATTAGTTTAAGTGTATTTATAAAAATTAAATGAATTTATATTACTTTTATGAACCCTATTTAAACTCGAATTATATTTAAACTAAATTTTATGTATTATTAAAAATTTATAAAGGTAATTAAAAACAATAATACTTAATTTAACAATTCAACAGCTTATTGTGTTAAAAGAAGATTAAAAATATATATAAATCATTAATCATTACTTTTATGGTTTATTCTTAAGACGCTTCTAAAATTTAGCCAATTTAGACACTTAAATCTACCGACAACATTAAAAAATGAATGATGCGTTATTGATTTTATTCCATACAAAATTTATATCTAAAACTATAGATAATTAGGTTTTAAGTTAGAAAAATATCAAGCTTGATTGATATAGTAATTATAGATAAATTGAATGTATTATTAAGAAAGAATATTTTGATTTCACACTTTTATTTTCCAAGTAGAATTAACTTATCAAGGTTAATTTTTTTTTTTAAAAAACATATTTCATGACATTTTAATTTAGATTTTAAAAAAATAATGACTTTATTATTAAATTTTTTAAATTTCTGAAAACCTATTTATCGTATCATTTCTAAATTAGTCAGTATGCGATATAAAAAAGTAAATATTTTTTTGAATCAGTACGTCAATGAAATGCTTTCAGTTAATTGCAGTAAAAATGCTTTCAAAGCCGAAATAAAGTTTATAAATGTCTAAATAAAGTGTAAATAAATTAAATAAGCTAAAAACACTTTTTTATCACTAGTGAGCATTATGAGCATTATTGAGTTTTTTCTGTTTAAGTAAATTATTAGAGGTTATTTAGGGGAACTAGGGACATTTGACTCATAAGGGTATGCCCAATGCCCTTTTCTCATTATTGGAAAAGTTTCATAAGTTGAAAGTGGCATCACTTTTTCCTTTCCGTCAGCCGACCACATGGTGAAAAAACCCAACTGAATCATTGCGTACGTGTTTAGCAATACGTTTTCATGCACTGAAAGTAAATTTTTGAAGCCATAAGATTTTTGGGTCTACATTTTTTGGTTTGAAAGAAATATTTTTTAAATTAGTTACTTGTTTTGTTCTTGCTTTGAGCTATGATAACGTGTATAATAGTTTTAATGTATTTATTTGCAAAATACTTTGTTTTGGGGTTAAGCAAAAAAAGTGCAACTAGGGATACTTGACCCAAGCCAATTAAGGATATGTGACCCAAGTAAATAATATAAAAAGAGACAGAAGCAGACCAAGTAATTTTTTCTAAAAATCGCGTGAGTCCAATCAGAAGTAAATGACTGGGTTCTTACCAAATATTTTGGGACAATGGAACGTAAGAAGATTTGTTGGGAACGTACAAGGGAAAAAAATTCTGACGAGCTTGCATTTCAGTTAGAAAAAAGAATCATTGGAAAATAATTTAAATGGTCTGAAATGGGTTAATAATTGATATTGATAAAATAGAAGCGATTATTTAACCACATTTGTTTTCACTGAAAATTAAAAGAATCTTCAGTTATGTATTCAAACAAGACTTTACTTTTAAAATTGAATAATTCCTTAATATAAGAATAATTAATGTGTTAAAAATATAATTAATAATTTTGTCGGACAAAACTGAAAAATATATATAAACTTTATATGATGTTAGTTTTGTTATAATGTTAAAGTATTGTGATAATGTTTAGTCATTTTGCCAAATATATGGGTTGGGTCACGTATCCCTAATGGGTGGGTCATGTATCTCTATACATTGTCATACATGACCCAAAACTAAAGTTTTAAATAATATATATATTTACTACTATTACAGTTAATACTTCAGAAAAATACTAATATATATTGTGTACTACTTTATGAAGTATAAATTGACTGCATTTGCACATCCATAAATAGTGTTTTTTAAAAGTTTCAAGCCAAAAACTTCAAGCTGGGTCATGTCTCCCTGGTTCCCCCTATATTTACACATTTGATACTTCAAAACAAAATTTATAGTCACACAAAAATACTGAAACACCATATTTTAAATTTTATAAAACACGCTTTTGTTCAAACGAACTGCTTGGTTTTAAAATGTAAAATTATTTTAATTTCAAAACTATTTTATTTCCTTGTGCTTCTTTTTAAATTTATTAGGCTGTGTCCTGACTACGACATCAAATGCAACAAAACTTGGCGACCGCCAAGCGATGCAATAGCTTGGCTGCAATGCTTGGCTGACTCTGCCAAGTAGCCAAGTTTTGTTGCATTTGTTGCATTTGATGTCGTAGTCAGGACACAGCCTTACAATTCTTTTCTCTGCTCTGTTTTCCCTACTCTGTAGTTCTAATTCTTTTTCGTTTCCGAAAAATGATTACTTGTGAAAAATGGTATTTAGTATTTTTACATTTTAAACATTTTCGCCCATTTATGTACATTCATTTAATGAATATTTAATAATTATTCAACACACATTAATGGCTACGCTCTTAAAAAAATAATTAAAATATTTTTAATTTCAATTACCTATCATGAACTATAAGGTTATGAAAGTATAGCGATTGGAACGAAAATGTGAAATGGAGATTTTGTGTTTTAAAGGGTGGAAGGTGCTTACGTTTTGGAGGGTGGTGATTCTAAAAAAAAGTGTTTTTCAACATTTGTGCGTTCGTCCGTCTAAAACCACTCTATAACTCGAATTAAAAGAGCTACAATCCTCAAATTTGGTACACGAGTTCCTAGTACCTGTTGTACGTCATGAGGTGTTTGAGAAAATTGCGTATACGCAAAGGCTAGCTGTAGAAATCCTCAATGAAATAAAATAACTAAAAGAGGAATCTTACCCACTCTCGTATCTGCCATTAAACTTTTTAGGTAGGTAGGGTAGGGTAATCGTTTCCGGCTGCCTATTTCTAGCCTCCTTCAGGAGCTTTAACACAGCCAATAACGCCTCGTAATTTAGAACCCTGGTCAAGTGACTAGGTCGACACCTGAGCGGGCACCCAACGGAACTTCGAGCGACATCGTACGCTAACGCCGTCGGGACTTTGGACTCCACAGATTTAACGAGCACGTCTGTCCCTGTGTACTCGGGCCCATCCGTGATGAGGATTTTTCTACTATTTCCAGCACGGATCCGATTTATAGGATGACTGGCAGTAGGTGGGATTCGAACCCCCGCACTCCTGAGAAGGTTGAATCTCTAGGCTGATGCCCTAACCACTCGGCCACGGACGGGCCACTTTTTAGGTTTTAAAGTTACTGAAATTACCTTATAGGGTATATATTTATATAATAACATTTAACTGCATTGATTTATTGTGCTATAAATGAAAATCGTTCAGTATTACACACACCTAGTGTACGTTGTTTTTTAAAACAGTTTTGTACTTATATAAGTACCTACAAATATTTTATCAAACCTTGTCAACTAAATGTAATATTTTTCAAGTAAAACCTGAAATATTAAGAAAATAATAATTTTGCATGAAATGTATATTCTAAAAACACATTGAAGTATTTTGTTGCTCAGAATCAAATTCAAACTAATCCCAAACCCATTTTAACTCTTCGACACAATACCTCAGAAAAACTTTGCTTTCAACATTCAAGCATATAAATATTTGAACACACAATATATATAAAACAAACAATGCTAATCTATATTTATATGCCATACCATGACTGAAATTGTTTCATGGAATAACACAATCGATTTCTACCAGTCTACTGAGTCATCGGATTTGGTTTTATCTCTTCGCCTAGTAATTCAGTATTTTCGACGAGAAAGTAAGTATCGTTCCTATTCATTTCATACGAAGCCTAACGGTTCAACGGAAATTGGACGGAATATGTGATTTTCCGTCGAGACTTGGGTTCCGGAGTCAGAAATGCCGCTAGTCATTTTTTTCTCACAATCAATCGAAAGCGAAAGCACTGTTAAACTTAAAATCTCTACTGATCGGTAGTTTGAAGAAATTCTCTGCATGAAAAAAAGTATACGTATGGAAATGAATGTATCTATATTTATGTATGGAAAATGTCTATATGTATCTATGTATGGAAAAAGATGTTTAATTAAAAATTATTTAGTTCCATTTAAAAGTTTAGAAATTCTTCGACGAAATTAATTTCAAAAACGCAAAATAATTATGCTATTTAAAAAAAAATTCGAATGATAACCAACTGTAAATTTTATTTGAAACCTTTCTGGTAGATATTGTGAAAAACAGCCGGTTGCACAGAAAGAAAACTTTCTTTTCATCCATATCTGCCATTTTGAGAGTGAAACTGAAGCAGACAATGAAATCGCAGTACGAGAGAAAAAGGAAAATGAGAGTTTACATCATCTGAAATATTTACATTCTTTTGTTTATACTGAACACCTATAATAACTTTTGTGTTAAATTTATGGTAAGTTCCCTCACTGTTGTTCGCCAAACAGAAAGTAGAGTAACAGAAAAATAGTTTATTTTAATGAATATTTAATAAAAAGTCATAAATATGAGTTTAGAGGTTTACAAAAAAATTATTTACCTTATAACTTGTTAAATTTATTGAAATCCATATTTTGACATACTTCAACGAGACAACAAAAGTCCTTACTTTTCAAATTTTGAATAGTTTTTTTTTATAATATGCACATATTTTGACGCTTTCTATTTCTAATATGCGTACTGACTGAAAGGTTTTCCAGCAGCACACATACTTTTTTTTAATTTATAAATTTTATTATTTTACTAAATTTTAAACATGGATGCGTCATTTATTTGAATCTGCTACAGAAATGTAATTTTTAAAATTTTAAATAAATTAAATTTTTAGTTAAAAATTTAAATTTTATTAGTATGCTATGAAAACAAGTTTACACTTCAGCCAGTTTGCTTTTCCTTCAGGGGATTAAACAAATGATCGATAGAATTAAATTAAATTTGGAAATATAATATTAGAATCGAGTAGAGTAAATTTGACCAAACATGAGGTCTAATAAGTTTTGAATTTTTTGAAATTTGAATTTTTTTTTAAATAAGTGTTTAATTAAGAATTTTACATATTAAATTCAAGTGTTTTTTGTGTTTATATTTAATTTTTGAAATTTCTTTCAAATAAAAAGTTGCCATTGTAAATCCTAACTTCAATAGTGTACAATGCTATTCCTAAGAAGAAATGGGCTCACGTTTTGCCCTCCTACACCCGTTTGAGTTCGAAAAACCACTCAGTAAATGGAATTTACAAATGGAAATACTTTTGTTCAAATGAAATACACTCCAAAATTTTGGAATCTGTACTTCGAATAGTTTTGTCTGTGCGTGTTTTAACGGTATTGTTCAATTTTTGGTCCTTCTGAAACGATTTTTTTGGTGATAATAATAGGGTACATGACTAAAAAAATTATTGGCTTAAAATATTCCTAGGCAAAAAAATTATTAGACCCGTATTTTTCTTTTTTCCAAATACCGCCTAGAAATGGAGAAAAACGCAATTAAAATTTATCTATAAGCCACACCCCCAAAACGATCCCCGGTAGAATTTGAAGGATGTGACGTCACCTGGCACAGCAAACGGGTTCGATATGCGAGAGAATCCGTAGTGAACACTGTTGTTGTATTTGAATTTTGATACTCCATTTTCCTTTGCTTATTATTGACAGAAGTGAGTAGAGGTGATTAAATGGGCTTTTTTTGTCGGCTTAATGCCAGGTGACGTCAGACCAATCAGCGCACAGTGGGGCAAAACCCCTTAAAAGCTGGCCAAAAACCAAAAAAATTAAAGTGCCTCTTTTAAGTTTCCACCTACGTGGGGTTGTTTAGAAATATCTGAAGTATCATATGTCACCTCCCCCGACTGATTTATGGCTTCTGGGAAGAGTTGTGAGGGTGCAAAGTTGACCAAATCAGGAGAGTTCATTTCCAGTGCGAAATTTCTAAAAAACGGTTGCTTGCTTTGTGTGCGTCCCAAAATTTTATTTGTTTGTAAAACTTTAAAAAATATGATGAATTCTATTACTGGTGGTATGTATAACCTCAATTAATTTTATTGGATTTTTCGGAAGTGTTTTAATATTTTTTTTTAATTTAAAAAGAATGACCTTCTTAATTAGTAATATTTTTTGTGTTAAAATTTAAAAAGTAGTAAATTTGTTATATAGTTACGCCTTGTTACCTAAAAACTGTTAGTAAATTAGGTAAGTCAGTGGATCGTCCAATTCAATAGTTCTCATTTTATTTCACACAGTAAATTAATATAGGTAAAGCACACAGCATTATACCCGTCATATTTTATGACGTCCGTTACTTTCGCTTAGCAGTAGATAGAGTAACGTGTGCTTCCCCCCGCGGCGAACCGTATCACGCATGTTTACACGCGCGCATGGACACACAGTCCCAGAAAAATAGTACGCTCGCCAAAAGGAATCACACACCCTCCTGCGAGTAATATTTTTCTAACATGAGAAACACAATTAAAAAAAATTTACATACACATATACATTATAACATACATAAAAATTATAATATTAATCTAGGAATTAATTAAACAAATTATTTTAGCATTAATTGATAATCACTAAGAGGGACTGTCAGTCCCATAGAGCTAATGCATTAGTTTTTAAATCATAATTTTTGCAAAAGAATTGCTTTGCCATGTTATCCCATTTTCACCAGGTATGGGAATCATCATAACATCAATTTAAAACAAAATTGAAAAGAAAATAACATCCGGTTATTTAATTATTAATTGATGAAGTTTTAAAATAGTGTCGCCATCTGCTGTAATTTGTGGCATTTTAAAACTAAAAAAAATATAATTTAATAACTAGATAACAGTTTCGTTTCAAAATTTATTTCATTTCGATGTTATGTTCATTCTCAAACCTGGGACAAAAGGGCTAACATGGCAAACCAATACTTGTGAGGAAGTTATGATTAGAAAACTAATGCATTAGCTCTATGGGACTGACAATCCCTCTTTATTTAAATCAAAGAGATATTGTTTAAAGAATACAATAATTTATCTTCATTTACTGCCTTTGTAAGGAAATCCGCTAGTAACAAATCAGTTTGTTGGTATTTCAGTTCAATAACATTGTCCATTAACAAGTCTTTCACAAAATGAAATCGCAAATTCATATGTCTGGACTTATTAGAAGATCTAGTACCTTTAAGATACTGTATTGCTGCTTGGCTGTCAGAAAGTAAGATTACTCTATCATTTATAAATTGTTTACAGATCATTTCAGTTAATAAATTTACAGTCCAAATAATATTCTTACACAATTCTGAAATAGAGAACAATTCAGCTTCACAAGTAGATAGACTTACACTCTTTTGTTTTTGACATTTCCATGAAATTAATGAATCGCCTAATAAAATTATACTCCCATTAAATGACTTAGCATTTTCTGCATTTCCCCATGATGCATCTGAAGTACCAGTAATAAATCCCATTTCATTACTATAAAACAATTTTTTTGTCTTTAGTCCCTTGCAAATATCTTAAGACCCTTTTTGCTAGATTTAGATGTCTTTTTTCTGGTCTTTGATTGAATTGTGACAGATAGGTCGTTACAAATGATATGTCAGGACGTGTCCTGTTTGCCAAATACAAAAGTTCACCAATTAACTCTTGATAAACAGTTTGATCAATTAAATCATCACTTAGTGGAAAACTTTTATCTTCACCCCTTACAATTGGTGTTTTCACAGTTTTACAATTTTCCATATCATGCTTAATTAACAATGATTCAACATACTTCGATTGTGAAATACTAATACCATTATCATGATTTTCAATTTCTAGACCCAAAAATTTAAAACTCTTATTTTCATGCAATTCAAATACACTCTTAATTTTTGATATAACACTTTCATAAATTTTTTCAGATGTATAAAATATTCCTAAATCATCAACAAATGAATAAAGAATTAAAATATCATCATTATCAGTCATTATGAATACACAATTATCTGAATCTAATTGTTTTAGTCCAATACGCTGTAATTCACTCTTTAATTTTAAATACCAATTTTTACCACTTATTGATAAACCATATAAACTCTTTTTCAATGAACAAAAACTTTATCTTTATCAAATATTTCCTCACAACCAGGTGGAATATTTACATAAACAGTGTCTTTTAAATCACTATAAAGATATGCTGTCTTAACATCATAAAATTTTACACTCATATTCAATTTAGCTGAACGTGCAAGTAATAACCTTAAACTTTCTATATTTACAACAGGTGAATAAGATTCGGTATAATTTTTATTATTAAAATCGGCTGCTACGAGCCTTGCTTTATAAATCAACAAACCATTTTCCTTTTCTTTTAAAGTAAAAAGTTAAAAACCCATTTAGTTTTTATTATTTTGTTGTTTTCTGGAACATCTGTGATTTCGAATACATCATGTTTTTTCAAAGATTCCAATTCGCTATCGATTGCTTCTTTCCATTTATTCCAATCTGCGCGACCTTTAGCCTCTTCAATATTATTAGGAATAAGTTCAGTTTGATTCGCATATTTTAATGTTTTTTGCTTTATTCTTTCCGATCTACGCGGCCTTGGGCTCAGTGTTTCGTCAAGGTTACTCGCGTCTGGCTCCTCAGAGTCGGAAAAATCATTTGGATTCTCAACAAAGTCATTTTTATTTTCTAATCTGTTATCGAAATTTTCTATTTCCCATAACTCTGTTTTGTTTTTTGATAGTAATGTACTACCTTTTAGATTCTCGTTAAATTTAACTGATCTCTCTTCTATTATTGCACCACTAGATATATCGCAAATTCTATAACCTATACGCTCTCTGGAATAACCAACAAAAATTCCAGTTTTTGCCGGAACATCAAATTTATTGTTTCTTTTTATTTTGGCTACGTGATAGTAGCAAACTGATCCGAATTTCTTTAAGTAATTAATTTTTGGTTTTTTCCCTGTCCAAATTTCAAGTGGTAATTTTTCTTTTCCATTTCTTGTGTCAAATTAGTTACATGAGTACAGAAATTAACGCATTCCGCCCAAAACTGCATGCCTAATTGACTTTCATATAATATGGTTTTGGCTCTATCGAGTAAAGTTCTGTTCGCTCTTTCAGCTTTATTACTTTCTGGATTTTTCGTGAATTATTCCCGATTTTGCAAATAAACTATCTAATCTCTCATTTACAAATTCACCCCCATTATCACTTCTTACCTTTTAATTCTTTTCCCAGTTTGGTTTTCATATCTAGCTTTAAATTCAGTAAACACATCATACACTTCATCTTTATTTTTTTATGAAATAAGCAAAGTACATTCCACTGTAATCATCCACAATTATGAAAAAATATTTACTTTTTCCCAATGATTCCGTTTGCATTGGTCCACAAAGGTCAACGTATAGTAATTCTAAAATATCCGAACTTAGTTCGTGATTTATTGTGGGATGATACTTTCTTGTAACTTGACTTATATCACATGCATCACAATTAAAGTTTTTTGCGTCATTTGTATTAACATCAATATCAATATTATCTTTCATTTTAAACAGGTACTTCGGGTTTAAATGACACATTCGACTGTGCCACATTTTGTAGTTATTATATGTTTCGTTAGACAAATAACATTCCAAATTATCCAATGGATTTAAATATACCTCTAGTCTATTTTCATTTAGAATTGCTTTAAACAAGAATTTATTATCTTTATCAAATATTAAAATGCTATTTCTATTGGATTCAATTCTGCATCCTTTCTTCATTAAACAAGGTACCGATAATAAATTATTTCTTAAGTTTGGTACATAGTTAACCTCAGATATGGTTAAATTAATAGGATGTTTTTGCTCGAACCGTACCTTTGCCCACAGTGCTTATTTGGGTGTCCTTACCAGCCAGGTTTAATTGACTAGTTTCAGGATGTATTTCTTCAAACCAAAATGTATCCTTAACTAGATGATTCGTTGCACCGCTGTCTAGAATCCAAATATTGTCATATACTGTTTCTTGTTTCGTAATTTGTAGTGCGGTCCCGCGTCTGGTACCAGAGGTGCCGATCCCCCCCAGAGCTAACGACGCACCCCCCCCCCCCAAGAATTTTTTTAAATCCGCCCCCCCCCCCTTCCCCCCCCCAAAAAAAAAAAACACCCCGGTGTGGTTTTTATATTTATATGGACTTATGGAGTACTGAACCTAAGTAATTTACACCACATTGTGTATAGATAGGAATCTTTATGGTGTATACATGAAACTTTATAGTAAAATGATATTTTAAAGTACCATCGAATGGGGTAACTTTGTCCTAAGAAATAAAACCCAAGTACTGACTTTCTTCTTGAATATTTTTCTACTGATAGGTCAACGCAGAGTTGCCCCTAATTGAAAAGGGAAGCACATTTTTAATAGCTTTTATAATCCGGAATTGCAACTTATTTTTAATTTTCCTTTAAATAGATTTTTTTACAGCAAAAGCTATCGGAATCTAAATAATCAGTAAAAATTCTGCTCAAAATTTATGTAATTATATTATTTTTTAAATCAATAAAAATAGCCAGATACGTGATCCAAAAACAGCTTCCTTCTTTGCAACACATTCGACATTAACAAACAAATCAGAATAATTCTATTATGTTTACAGATATAGTTTCACTTAAAAATGTTACTATTTATTAAGTTACTAAAATTAAAATTAAATATTAAACAAAATTCTTACCCTGAAACTAGGAATTGAACTTTCTTAACTATATTCAATAACCCACACATTTGACACCAGACGACAAGTATCTTCCTACTGTTTCTAACTAAAGCAATGGCGGGAAAATGGCTTGGCCTGAGTATGTATGCTAGGCCAGAAATATTATCCGAAGGTCATTCATTCATAGAACTGTTATATACACAATTCTGAATATTTATGATGTCTGCTTCAAATGCTATAACAGCGATTAAGAAATGTTTATGAGAAATAATTGTCAGCACATTGCTTTCTTCCGACGCCGGGCCTCTTAAATAGAATTATCATTTTGCAGATTGGATTGTTAAAGATTTTAGTTGCGATTCCTGTTTTATTATGAGATTTTTAAAAATTAGAAAATTTTCGGATAAGTTTTGTTAGAAATTTTATTTTCAGTTTTTTGTTGTTGTTAATAATAAACATGAAGTTCTGTTATAATTGATCACGACTTATTTAGTGCCAGTTACTGTTATTGTTTAAAATCAACTTCACAAACCTAAAACTAAAGCAATGCTCATACCCATAGACATATAACTCTCTTTTAACATCAAAATCGACCAATCAGCATAAACGTAAGATTCCAGTTTATGACCATACTGTACCATCAGGGGTGCCGATCCCCCCCAGAGTTAACGACGCACCCCCCCCCCCCCAAACTTCGACTTCGATCCCCCCCCCCCCAAAGCCAGCCCTCGATACCATACAAAATTATTAACCCCCCCCCCCCCCCCCAAAAAAAAAAAATCGGAATTTTATGTTCATATGGAGTAACTAACCTAAGGGATCTGCACCACATCTTATCTTTAAGGTGTATACAAGAAACCTTATATTAAAATAATTATTTTAATATATTTAACCCCCGTCGAATGGGGTAACTTTATCACAAGGAATAAACCTAGTACAGATCCTTCTCCCGAGAATATTTTTCTACTGGTAGGTCAAAGCCGAGTTATCCCTAAATTAAAAAAGCAAGCACATTTTATACAAAGAATTATAAGCTATATAGCTATTTTTTAATTTCCATTTAAGGGGGAATGGGCGCGCTGGACCGCGCGTCTCCAAACTCAAGTTCCTCCGTGTTAATCCAATGAAAAAAACTATTTTCTCTGCCACATTTCTCCGGCTGTACTGAATATTTTTACAAACGTTTTTTTTTTTTAATAATAAATGTAGATAACTTACAGGTCTCTATAATCGCACTTTTTAAAATTGCTTCGAATATTTATTGTAAAATTATTTATTAAAAGTTTAAAAAAATATTCGAACCAATTTCAAAAGTGTGATTGTCGGGACTTGTAAGTCAGCTACATTTATCACATAAAAAATCCGTTTGTAAAAATATTCATTACAGCCGGAGAAATGTGGCAGAGAAAATATTTTTTTTTACTATTGGATTAGCAGATGCACTTTGCTTTGGAGACCCGCAGTCCAGCGCGCCCATTCCCCTTTAAATAGATTTTTTTTGAAGAAAAAGCTATCACGAATCCAAATAATTGTAAAAATTAAATTATTTTATTAGTTTTTAAACCAATAAAAAATACCTAAAACTGATGCAATCAAAAACGGCTTCCAATTGCTTCCCTAAATTCTTGTTAATGCATAAAAATGTTTCTCTTCGTATAGCTTTTTGTCTAATAAACCATATTTTTACATTTATAATAAATCAGAATTATTTTGTAATGTTTATAGCGATAGTTTCAATTAAAACAGTTACTATTATTTAATATATTAAATTAAAGATAAAAAGTTAAACAAAATTCTTACCGAGAAACTCGAAATTGAGCTACTTAAAACTACATTCAATCGCCCATACATTGAACCCAACCACAAAAAACAAGTAACTTCCAAGTCCTACTGTTTCTTACGCAATCAGTTATTTTCGCCAGTTTAATTTGGCGGGAAAAGGTCAGCAATATTATCCGAAGGTCATTATTTCATTGAAACAGTATACAAAACAAAATTCGATGCCAGCTGCAAAATATGGCGGGAATATCTTATGGATATGATTGGCAAACGAAATGCGAACGTCAATAATTCATCGAAATGTTTTATAAACTGCGCCTGGTAGACGCCTTCGAAAATAATTTTAGATCATCTTTTTTTCTTAGTGTCGTTCTGGATTACGGTTACCCATTCATACGCTTTATATTATAGTCAAAACAATATACAAAAATTGAAGCCACTTGTGATTTTCTTGCCAATTGTTCCTGTCTTATTTTAAACCATATAAAAATTCTCCAGAACACGGGTTCTGCTGGGTATAACCATACACAATGCCCCCCCCCCCCCCCTTCCGTTGGTTACCAGGGGGGGTAGATGAGACTGTGAGAAAAAATAAGAATTTGTTGAGTTCGTTTAGTCAAAATAGACAGTTTGCTAACAAAAAAATTATTAAAAAAATCACCCCCCCCCCTAAAATTTCAACGACGCAGTCTGCGTCGTTGACCCCCCCTTGTAGGCACCCCTGCTGTACCACACCACATGCCTCTTGAAATTCGAGTTCATCATACTACGTTTGAAAGCTGCACCACTTGAAAACAGAAATTTATGCGACTGAGTGAATGGGTTAAATTGCAATTGCCAGACGATGGCTAGCCTCATCTAAGATATTGAAACCAAGGATAGTAAGGCTATTACTGACTAATTAATAGATTTTATTACATTTATTAAGACGACTAATTCAAATTAGTGTGCGCATTTCGGTTTATTAATATAGTTGGAGCATTAAGTGATAATTAATGTACCAAATTAAGGGTTTTATTCAATTAAATAACTTATAAGGTGAGTTTAATTATTAAAAAGTGCAATTCTGCAAAAAAATTCTATTAAAATCAACAATTTAGAATCACTTGTCAGGAAAAGGCCCAAGTTTCTTTTTGAGGTCTTGTGTCTAAAGACAGCTTAAACCTCAACTTGTAATTTTATAGTATTCTCAAAATAAATATCTAGAAATAGATAATAAAAATTATTACTATCTCGAGTGCTTCATGAAGGGAAGGGAGGGGGTGAACATTTTTAAAATCTAATGTCTTGAAAGCTGCCATCTAATTCTTGGAAATGGAGAGGGAAAACTGTTAAAAAATCCCACCACTCTACCGTATTCTAACTAAGATATGTAATTTTATATCTTTAGTCATCTTTATACAAAAAAAAGCCACGTAATAATTTTTAAAATCCAGATGCACATTAAAAAAATTAAACAATGTTTTTCATTATTAATATTGATTAATATTTTTGGTGCACAAACATGTTTTAAAGTGTAAACTTTGAAACTCAAATTATCAGTTATATCAAATATAATTAAAATCTTTTAATATCCTTTCTTTATTTTCCCAACCTTCTTGAAGGATAAAGACGTATAAATCCGTCAAATGACTGGTTTACCAGCAACACACATAATTTTTAAATTTTTATAAATTTAATTATTTTATTAAATTCCAAAATTTAAAGCATGGAGGAGTCATTTATAACCTACAGAAATATAATTTTTTTTAAATTAAGGAATTAAATTTTCAGTTAAAATTTTAATTTAAAACTCAAGCAGTGAAAACAAGTTTACAGTTCAGCCAATTTGCTTTTTTAGAGGGTTAACAAGCTTAAAATATTCAAATTATATAATTACGAAAATCTCACCGGTATCACTGCCATAACACTTCAAAATAAGCTCTTGGAGTATTTATAGTTATAGCACAGTGCATTTTAACTTCATTTAGTTTAAAATAGATCAAATTGATTCATTTAATAAAGGTGTATATTTGAAGCTTCCCTCCGTTTCGAAAACAACAATCTAAACAAAGTAATACTTCTAAGCGGGAAAATTGCACTAATGTTATTGGGTGAAAAATAAATATGCGGGAGTCATCATTTCATCGAGTTGTATGTTATACAGACTGCGTGAGATTTATGACATGAGAAGGCCAGCTGCAAGAGTTTTGTTTAAGCTTTAAAGAAGTGATGGGTTGTTTATGGGTAATAAATGTCAAAAATATGCGTCAGGCGCAGACGCCATATCCCATTATCCATGTTCTACTTTTCGTAATGTTCTAGGATTTTGGTTATCATTTTTGATTCTTGACGGTTATGCCCCCCCCCCCCCCTAGGTATCTGGGGGGGGGGAGGAGGCAGATGATTAGAAAAAGCAAGAATTCATTAGTGTTTTATCTTAGACAAAATAAACCATTCACATAAAAAAAATTCTAATTTTTTTCGACCCCCCCCCCCCCCCCTGTAGGCACCCCTGTCTGGTACTGCCATCTTCGGTAGTATCGTCAGTGCTGTAGATATGATGGTTCGGTTTTCTGGTTTTAGATCCGCCTCCACGTCCACTGTTGTTGTTAGGGTTTTGATATTTATTCTTGTAGAAACAATCCTTTGCCACGTGACCAACTTTTCTGCAGTTATAACATACTCGACCGCTATTTCCATGTTTATTATTCTTCTTAGAGTAGAACACTTCCGCGCTCGATCCCTCGGTATGTCGATTTCGGGTACTGGTCAGCTCTTCTTCACGTAGTATTTCGAGCACCTCGTCCAGAGACTTGTCCCGTTGAGTTTTCAAGATGTCTCGGACTCTTGCGAATCGGCCACGTAGTCCCCGAACAGTGTGGTAGACGAGTTCGCGTTCTGAAACTTCCAGGCCCAGTGCTTGACATTTCGTCGCCAGTCCGTGCTCTCTGGCAATGTAGTCATTAGAACTTTCATTTTGATGAATTTCGATGCTCTTTAATTCGTTTGCGACGTCAATTTTTCTGTCTTCTAGTTGACCGGTAAAGTTTGACTTTATTTTTTCCCACAAAGTTTTCGCATTTACGTTCCGTACTGGAGAGCTTGCTGGTCCGACAACGATAATTTTATGTAAGCTACTGCATCCGTGTTACGCTGTTCCCAGTTAGTAGATTCATCATCCTTTAAATCGTTGGGTTTTTCCTCCAATATTGCTTTATCCAGTCTTTTCAACGTGAGTGCGGCCTGTATTTTTACCGCCCATATGAAGTAGTTTTGTCCGTCAAGTTCCGGAACGTTGACTTTTTCCATTATACCAGGGTGTTAGGTCATCACACAGAGTATTTAAGTTCATCACACAGTCCTCTAAAATAGTTCACACAACATTTTTAGAGTTCAGGAGTTTAACACGTGCTTTACGTTACGACGCTTTTGGTTTCGTTTACAAACGCATTTCCATTTCGAAAAACTAATATATACTCTTCAACCACGCTCTGCTACCATTTGTTAGTAAATTAGGTAAGTCAGTGGATCGTCCAATTCAATAGTTCTCATTTTATTTCACACAGTAAATTAATATAGGTAAAGCACACAGCATTACACCCGTCATATTTTATGACGTCCGTTACTTTCGCTTAGCAGTAGATAGAGTGACGTGTGCTTCCCCCGGCGGCGAACCGTATCACGCATGTTTACACGCGCGCATGGACACACAGTCCCAGAAAAATAGTACGCTCGCCAAAAGGAATCACAAAAACTACTACGCAGTTTGAAACCTTTTACATTGTTGTTTTCAAAACTGTTTTCACCTGTTGCACGTTTTCGCACGTTTGGCTAAAAATTCAAAATATGTAAGGCATAATTTCTTTAAAGTTTCAATGGTAAATGTGCAAATAATGAGTACTATGGCTTTTGTTTTCTAAACATTGAAATAGCACTCAGTTTAATACTTTTTAATGACTATTATGATATGCAGTATAATGTAATGTCATATTTTGACAATAACTTTATGTTGGGTGCATTTGATTTGGCAGATATTCAATAATTTTATTAAATTTTTTGTGACTAGTTTAATGTTAAATTCATAAGGTTTTTTTTCAGATCCTTTTGTATATTTTATTCATTTGACATCCATAATAAAGTTGTTTATCACTTAAAAGTAGCAAAATTAAATTAGTTACTGATTTTGGATCTTTGTCGTTTTATCTTTACGTAACGGTTTCGTAAAATTTTCTGCAACGTTCTCGAAAAAAATTCCAATTTTGGTCTTCAAGTAGTTCGCATATAGATAAAAAGAGGAAATTCTACAAAATGCTTTCAAGATTACCTCCAAAATCGCCCTTCAATAATAAAGTACAGTTACTGGAACTTGAACTTAAAAAATGACAAAATGCCCGTAAAAATCTTACTTTGAAATCGAAAACACCTGCCATTCATTTTGTAAAACCTCTAAAACGATATGGACAGCCGTATATAGAGTTTTTAATGGTTAATAGAGTAATGCAAAATTTTGTTTTTAAAAACAAGAAGTGGTTAGATGACAAAAATTCTCGTGCCATTTTTTGCGAACAAAGGTTTAGGACGGCCCTCATCTGGTTTCCTGGAAAGTAGCAAAAGGCCAAAACAAAGGAAAACGAAACATTTACGTACAAAATACACTCCAGGAACTTTAGCTTCTAGCACAAATGACTTTGAGAGCTGTTGGTGAGATATATGCTTCTAAATTCGTAAAAGATACGATATTTATAGTTCCCCGTTCAGAGCATTCGAATACCGCAAATCTTTTTCTGAAAAAGAATAGCTATGTGCGGAAATTTCTGAAACTATCTCAGCTGATGGAGCCTTGTCTTTGTTAATTGAGGCTCAATTAACCAGGCACCAATATGACAATATCAGAAGTCACTCAAAAAGTATATTTTCTTGGTACAAAGTCATACAAAAAGCAAAGAAAAACAGTTATCCTGAAATCAGCTCCTATGAAGTCGAAAAACTAAAGGTTAAAATGAATGTTCAAGCTGTTTTAGACCATATACAGCTCAAAGAATAATAGACTGCACATTGAATGATTTGAGCAATTATTAATATGAGCAGTTAAAATGTTTGAAACTTATTTCAAAATAGGGATATGATGGCAGCTCAAATCAAAGCCAATATAAACAGAAATTCAAATCCACTAAATCTTCAGATTCGAATAGATTTCTTATTTCGAGTGTACCACTGAACTGTATTTCGAAGATAATGATCTAAAAAATATAATCTGGAAGAATCCTAGACCCAATACTTATACAGTTTATAGAAGAATCAGCAGAATTTGCAAAACACATATTAGAGTGCACCGAAAACCAAATATTACAATCTCATTCCTACAATAGTAATATTAAACAACCTAAGTCTACAAATTAATCATAATATTATATTTACAATGCATGGATGGTAAAATTTGTAATGCATTTACATCTTACCACGTCTCTGTAGAGGTGTTATTTTTGTGGATAAAAGAATTCAACAATATTTTAGAAATCATATAGTGTTTTCTCTACTGTTATTTATGAATTGGATGGATGGAACAAAATGGAACAATAAGTCACTATTATTTGCTAGATTATTAATTATATTTGTATATCAATGAAAATCTTTACTAATTGATTATTGCTGCAAAAATCGTTAAAACTTAATAAAATTAAATGATTCTAACAAACTTCAGTTTGCATTAAATTCAACGTTTTGAGTTTCGTAATGGACTTACCTCCGATCCTATATACATCAAAATTTACTCCTTCCTATTGAAAATAAAAAGTACAAATTCTGATCTCACAATGATATTCCTCTTTCCGTACTACGTGAACTAACCCCATTGATGTTCAGTTGGATGAACGCTCCAGGGTTTTATTTTGTCAATTGATCAGGGTTTTAAATCACAAAGCATATATTAGGCGCATTTACAAGAGCCATCGAATCCGTGGAATGAAGAGCAAACTCCGCAATTTTAATTGCAGGGTTCATTAGGCGCGTTTACAAGAGCCATTGAATCCGTGGAATGAAGAGCAAACTCCGCAATTTTAATTGTAGGGTTCATTAGGCGCAATTACAAGAGCCATCGAATCCGTGGAATGAAGAGCAAACTCCGCAATTTTAATTGCAGGGTTCATTAGGCGCGTTTACAAGAGCCATCGAATCCGTGGAATGAAGAGCAAACTCCGCAAATTTTCTCTCTTGGGGATTTTCGCCCAGGCAGAACGAAGAGGATACCAGAAACTTACTAGCGGCATACTCGGAGTGTAAATCCTCCAAAATTGCATGACTAAAAGGTTGTCTCAAATTGATCGCTTGCTAATGCCAGAAACACCATAGCCCTTTCCATGTCCATGTTGGATTAAAAAGATATAGAAATGAGCATTGAGCATGCGAATCGTATGTAAACAAAAACCCAAGTGTAGTTGTCAAGAAATGTCAAATGTCCCGCGCAGCTACGTCACGCCATGCGTCATCAAAACCCCGTTCGCATCAGCCGTGTCTCGCTCCAATGGCTACGGATCTGAAAAAGCGCGGCCGTTTTTTTGCGATCCAGGGCATGCGCAGTAAAGAAAAATGACGTTATTTGGCGGTTTTTATAAACTTGACCGCCAAAGTCAAATTATTTTAATTTAAATTTAATTTTCGAACTAAATATATAACTGGAAATAGCGCGATGTGTCAAATCTACTTCTGCATCAATACTGATGATGAGGGTTGGTGAGCATGTGAAGAAATCAATCGTCGAATATATTAATTTTCGTTTCTACATTTATTATTGTTTGCAAATAAAAATCAAATCAGGAGTTTTAATTTTACTCTTCCACTAAAAGAAAGACTTGGGAATAGCATTCATCATGTACGTAAGGGAAGTTAAACATTTTTTATTGCTATATCATTTACGATTAAATAATAAATTATGAACTTTTCGAATAATTGTGTTCTTTTTTAAAAGTTTCATTCTATCAGACAAAATTTTTTGGAAATGATCAAATTTCAAACGGTTTTTTCGTAAAAATCTTTTTTTTTTCTTTCATAGAACAAAAGATGATGAACAATTAACGTTCAAATTTTCTTATGTTTAAATCTCTTATATACTGATCAAAAGTTATTTTTTTTAATTAATTGGATTATTTTTAATTTCTCTCGTAAATCTAATTTGTGTTTTATCATAGTAACAGAAAAGTGGAAAATGAACAATTCTTGTGTCCTGTGTCGGCGGACTTCACGGACAAATAAAACGTTATTTAAGAAAATATTATTATTTATGAATGATTTTCTTTTTTACAATATTGTAAAAAAAAATTATTTAAAATTATTCATTTTATTTTTCAATTAAAACCAATGCATTTTCGAAGGAGAATATAAAATTGTATACCAAATACCTTTTCACTTCTAAAAATACTTAAATTTCATATTGTTTACATTCGTTCACCACACCTTCCATCCAAATAAAATAAAGAATAGAAAAAATAACAGTCGCTAACATAGATCTGGCAGTGGCCTCATTTTCCTAAGTATTTTGGGCGGACTTTGTGACCACGACATATTTAACGTGCCCCAGCCACCATTAGCAACACGGCGGTCTTTAGTCGAATACAAGCGCCGACCCAGCAACCATCAGAATGGACAATTCCCATATTTTTTAAAAACTACTAAAAATACATTTTTTCGATAAAATAAACAACGCTGATTTCAAATATCTAGGTTAAAATGTACACAAAAAATTGTGTTATTAAATATTCAATGTTAAAAATCGTCAATTTTTAGTTCTTGTTTGAATCGTTCTGCTATTGGCTGAGCGATTGTGACGTACATGTACACTATGTAGCGTTTGTTTACTATTTCAGTCATTGCGATTTTTCGATTCTCCCATGCTTTTTTACGGTTCACTGCTTTATAACTTTCTTATCTTTTGCGTTAATTTTCTATTCTTGTTTATTTTCTTTAATATTCATTTAATCATAAGTTATTATTTTTTTAAAAAAATATATATTTTAAGGGGATACGGTACCCAAAACATTTTTAGTAATAATAACATAAACTTGTAAATTATAGTGTTTTTATATAAGGTTTACCCTAAATAAACATTTTCCAGAGATAAAAAACAAATGTTTACAAGTAGTTTTTCATTTTTTTAAGTCAAAATTTTGAACATTTTAAAACCTTACTCCTCTTTCAATTTTGAGAATAACTCCACCAAACTTTTATAGTTTGTTTTTAGAACTATTTTTTCGAGAACTGTGCATGGATTTTAAAATATGAGCTACAGTAAAAAAGTACGGAGTGTTTAAGTGCACGGGCACCGTACACGCATTACGCGTACGGGTAGTATAACTGCGAAGGGTTGAGGCTTATTTGCAGTTTGGGACTTGGGTTCGGACCTTCACGGACGTCGTAGCTTAGCGGTAGCATAAGCGATTCGTAATCAATACGTCCCGGGTTCAAATCCCCTCTCTCGGCAGAAGCTAAATGTTTTTTTTCCCAAGCTTTTTTTTATTTCACCCAGGCAGCTCATCGTTTTAAAGTTATCCTGGAAAATTTACTTGCATTTTTTAAGTTTTCATGAATTATTTAAATTTCTAATTTTTTAAACTCTCATTACAAATGGCTAGAACTGATGTTTTTTTTAGAGAAAAACAATTTTCCCGTTCTCCAAACGAGTGTTTAGGCTTTCAATGCGCCCTACAATACTGCCCCATGTTGAATTCTGATGGTTTTTTAGAGAAAACAAAATTGCTCGGAATATCTTCATAAATGCCGAAATACGTGGAGTAAAAGCTAAAAGGTTAAAGTTATTTCTTGTTTTATCTTTCGAATTGTGTTATTATTGATAAAGTTTAATAGTATTTTGTGCTGTTGAAAGATTTTCTAATTCCACAGGTCATTCATAACAAATAATCGTTTTTACAAAACACAACTTTCCTTGTCAGATTAAATATCATAACTTATTCGTAGGATTTTAGTATTACTCTTTTAACTAGGGTCATACATTAAAACAATATAAATAAAGGTATACTGTAGAAAGCGTCGTCGTTCTGAATTTTGCGTGGTTTGCATGGTTTCGTCTGAACGTGTAAAAAGCGTGACATATTTTTTTTGTTTGCGCAACTTTTAACCATTGGAATAAAAGGAAAAAATTTGAAAAATACTGAACTTTTCTAAAAATAGTAATATATTAACGTGGAAGTCTGTAAGTAAACATTATTAACAATAATTTGAGCTATACCAAGTTGCTACATTTGACAGGTTATCCGTAGATAGACTACTTTAAAAAAAACTTAATCTAATTATTGTGCCTTTATGGCTCTGCCTTTTTTTGCCATGTGTTACCTGTAAATTTATACTTTTAAAGAATAATTAAGTCAGTCCATAAACCTATTAAATACTGGTTCTTTTTTTTTGATCACGTCGCATGGCTGAAATCCATCGTTTTCGCTGTAACGATTCTGTTGGTAAGTGAAAATATATATTTTCTGGAGCAGTTATGGACGTATTACGACACTCGGAGACTAAGCAGTAGCAATATGCCATTATTAAGTAAGAAATACAAACTTACTGCATTAAATAAAACGAAAATCGAAAGTTTTGCGAAACGATTTGTAAAATATCCCGCTTATCGCTGTATGCAACTGAGGAGCTTTGGTCACGTGTTATGTACATGTACGTCACAGTCAATTCCCCGCGGAACGTACTGATTTTCGCGCGCTTTTTAAAAGCCTAACTTTTAACTCAAATAAAAAAATAACTACGTATCGGAGAGCAAAAATTTTTCGGCACGTATTTTGTCTCATCTATTTACGTCGAATAAAAAAATAAAAAATAAATGCCAACAAATAACAAAAGCCGCAACCCTTCCGATGCGAGCACGACGCTTCACACGACTGAGCTACCGCGGCTCACATCCATTAGTATACATCGTTGGTTAGCATGTAAACGCCTTATTTTACGAAGGGGGGTTGATTGCGGAGTTTGGGTTCGAAATCCTGCCCGAAAACTTTTTCCCCTAACAGAGGGTTAGGCATTCCATGGATTCGGTGGCTCATGTAAGGCGCGTTTACATGAGCCATCGAATCCATGGAATGCCAAACCCTTCATTAGGGGGAAAAGTGGTCGAGCAGGTCGCCGAGGGGGAAATTCCGAAATGTTGGATATACAGCTCTATGGGAATATTTCGTATGATGTTACGCTCTCCATACTGCGATTTCATTGGTTGTTCTGTTTTCTTTGACAAAGTGTTGAAACCTAAGAGTTCTATAGTAGGGTAGAGACTGAACCTGGAAACAGCACCATGGACCAACAGGGAGACAATATAGGGTGGCATATGGGGCAAGATGGCCGAGTGGTTTGGATCGCAAGCCATAACGCTAGCAGTCCGCGCGCTGTAACAGGTACGGGTTCGATTCCCCGCCTTTGCCCTGGGTGTACTTCCTTTCTCAGTATCAAAATTATAAATTAACTAGCACTTTTCCACTCTATTCGGGCTCCGTAGTGACCCATGGCTGCCGATGGCAGCTCAGTACGAGTCGTTCATCTCCTACTATAAACTCTTGGTTGAAAAGCCATGTAAATTCACGGGGAAAGCAGTGTACGTCACTTGAAACACGCCAATTTAAGATATCGTGTTTTACATAGAATAGGATTTTTTTTCATAGAATTAAAAGCAATTTTAATGTTGTCTACATGATCATATTTTATTTAAGTATTATAACACATTGATTTCGGTAATGTTTTTCCGACTGAAATTCTCAGTTCATTTCTTGAAAAAAAAGGACTCGGTAAATAAAATGTCTTAACGAATACCGTAACGGTAACCTGTGGGACCTTGGACAAATTGATTGTATGTAAACAGTAGTCAAACGTATCGTATGAGAAAATAACTTTGATTTGACCTAAAGACTTAGGTAAAAACAAGGTTTTTTTAAAAAAAATAAAATACTAGGTTAAACAAAACGAATTGCTTTAAAAATTGCCATAATCCACGTGCGTCTCAATTTGTGTTAATTTATTTTGTTCTTGTTATATAGTTCGCGTTTTAAATATTATACCTTCTTAAAAGTTTGAGTTCGTTTAAGTATACCAAATAAGCGTCAAATTAATTAAATCTTATATCAAAAATATATTCTATGGTTATATAATACCAACAAGTTCAGAAATTGTGCATTTCTTCGAAAACTTATGAATTTTTGCTTGGTTCTATGCAGGACGTCTTTTTCAAGTTTCATTTTCTATAATTAGCATATGAGCTGCAAAGTTGTTATAACTGACTTATGTTTGAAAATAGATCTCAAAGTATGGAATAATTGTTAAATTTAATGCAAGGAAATTCATAACTATTCTAAATTAAATGTCCAGGGTCATGGATTTGTTTTTTGCTGGATATGAATGTCTAAAAGTCCAAAATACTGTTAAAAGCATATCTAATATCCATAGTATGTAATTGATATTATCTTCAAACTATAGTTGGTGTTTTTACTTGTTCGGGTTGCAAATTGCCATAATTAAGATTCTCATATGAAGTAACAGTCTCTTTTTTAACTTTCAATCGCGTAATATGAAGTATAGGGTAATGAAACTATAGTAATAGGGTCGAAAATCCAAAATAGAGGTTTTGTGTTTCCTACACATTTTAAAAGGTGCTGAATCCGGAAAAGTGGTTTTTGAACATTGGTATGTATGTCTCGGTAGAGATTTACTGTACGGTCCCCCTTGGCAAAACTTCCAAAATCGCGTCAAAACTCCGTATTTTGGCGACTTTTTTTTAAAAACCACGATTCAAAGAAAAGATCCTATGGGAATATTTCTTATGAAAACTCAACCAACTGTCCGATGGGGTTGCCGGAAAACGTTATCGGTGCAAAGTCAGAATTAGAATCTTCATTCGAAGTCAGAAAGGGTGCCAGAAAAAATTATTTATCGCCAAATCCGAAAAAATCGCGCCAAGGAGGACCGTACAGTAAATCTGATCCGTATGTCTCAAACCACTCAACTTCAAATTTGGTACATGAGTTCTTGGTATCTGTCGGCCAGCATAATAATGTTGTGGAGAATATTGCACAAGGGGTTGCTGCGATAGAAATTTTTTGTTTAAAAGTATTGCTAAAAACAAAAGGATATGAATGCTTCAAATTTTGTACACATGTTCCCAGTACCTGTCTGATGTCGCAATAAGGTTTTCGAGAAAATTGTGCACACGTAAAGGGTAGCTGCCATAAAACTTTTTAGGTTTTAAGAGTTATTGAAATAACCATATAAGATATATGTGTATGCTTTAAAAGTTTGTATTGACTGATTGAGCAGTAAGTTAAATTCGCGAAATGTTACACACCCATAGTTTCAAAAGCATCTGTGTCACTTCTATTTAATTCAATACCATGACTGATTTATTTAACCTAAGGCCTTTTTTGTGCTGGACTTAAACGAAATATCTCATAGACTATGTTGGGATTTTTTTGTATGACTGAAATATCAGATATTTTTAGAAAAATCTAAACTAAACAAAATACTATGCTCAATTTGAAATCAATACAAACACCAACTTTATAACTTCATCATAATTTTAGATACTATATTACTCTTAGCTCATTACCTTTATGGTTTCGGCCCTCTTATTACTTGAGAATGACTACTTTTCGTTTACTTAATTTAGCCTTTAAGTTTGTCTAAATAACTATTGAATTAAGACTGTATTTAAAAAAAGATACGCAAAGGTTAGCTGGATATCTTCCAGAAGCAACCCATACTATGTTTTATTGAAAAATCTGCCATTCTTGTCTATTTATTGCCTTTTTTTTATGGCAAGGGGAAAATAGGGTCCCAAACTAGTTCTATCTTCTTCATTCCATTCACTGTGATAAGAAAATTGCTTTGTATTTGTTTTGTAAATAATTCTAGATTTAAATCACTGTGTTATGTTTATTATCAATTAAGTTTTTATTTATAATTACTTATTTTTCCAGGATCAAAATGTCACACACCTTGCTTAGGAATGGTATTCAAAAATCCTTGCTCCCTTGCTTGGTGCAAACAGGTAAGTTGTTCAATTCAAGTTCCATATGCACATAATCCTTATCCTTTAATATTTTCATTTGTTTCTCAATAACCCTGCAAATTAAGAGGAAACCATGGACTATTTTTGAGTTTTGAGAAGTCTCTTGGATACCAAATAAAAGAATGTAATCCCAGATTTTTTTAGATTTGAAATTGAGCTGTATGTTATTGGGAAAAACACTTACACTTTCAGCATCCAAATCAATCAAAACTATCAAGAAATTGAAAGCTTGTATTTGACTAACAAGTTGTTAGCATAGATTAAAAAAAAATATATGTATTTTTTAAAAATATTTAAAATGTTTTTCTAAGATATAGCTTTATTATCTGTATCTAATAACTCTAAACTAGTTCACCGGGTTTTCATTTTTTTAAACCTTAATTTGAATTGTTTGATGAGAATTTCCCTTTAAATAAAGGAAGAAGATTCTATATTTACATATAGTGTTCTTTAGAAATCTGCAAAAATAGTCAGATTTCCTTAAATTTACTTAAGCATTTATTAATTTAAAAATAAATACTAGGTAATTTTTAATAATTGCTGTTAATGGGACAAGTA
Source organism: Oedothorax gibbosus (assembly GCA_019343175.1). Classification (NCBI taxonomy): domain Eukaryota; kingdom Metazoa; phylum Arthropoda; class Arachnida; order Araneae; family Linyphiidae; genus Oedothorax; species Oedothorax gibbosus. The sequence continues at coordinate 176,901 of JAFNEN010000270.1, forward strand.
GCAAAGGTTTCCAATTTTAATATGTTTGAATAGATTCTATATGTTTAATATAAAAATCCAAGAATTGATGTTCGATATATTTTTATTCATTGTTAATACAATAAAATATTTTGCTATTTTAAAGTAAATGTCATTCGCCATTTCGGCCTTCCAAAAATTAGTATTTATATAACTGTTGTAATTTAATATCAATTTGTTAAAACTGAACTACTGATTTTTGTTAATTACATTTAACCTTTTTTTAGCAAAACTTACCACGGCTGTGCAAGCGAAACCGAAAAAAATAGAAGTGTTTATTGATGATAAACCAGTTTTGGTTGATCCTGGTACAACTGTTTTACAGGTAAAATATCAACATCACTGATGAAGTCACTGTCATATGTGTAGTTGTTTACTTTTTTTCTGTTGCAAAATTTGATTTGTTTCCGGTTTTGTTAGTCAGTAAAAAAAGTTGATATATTATCTAAAATTTTCCAAATAATACTTTTTATGTGCCTATAACAAACATTTATGTTGTAATTTAAGCAATGCATGTTTGACACAGTAGGGTTTGATATGGGTAATTCCAAACTTATGTGCATATCTATCTAAAGATTTGTTATGCTGGCAATATCAGATTTTTACTACTACATATATTTGAATATGGACATTTATTCCTGGCATATAATATTTTGTAACCATTTAATATTGTGATTTTGAAGTTTAAGCCATAATCTATAATAATAAAAGAAAGAGTGAACGTTTAACAATTAGGACGACCTGGGCGCGCAGCGCCCTCCACGTCCGGTAGGACAAGATATTGGAATGTCGGATAAATGTAGCTGGCAGCCGAAGCAATGGAAGGTGCATGGTGGGACTAAGGGCAAAAGAGCTTAAAGAGCGCCGACATCTTGTCAGACTTTGTGCTGGTGGCGGCTAGGACAGCTGCATTCTTAGTAAAAGAAAGAGTGTGTGTGTCTGTGTGTTTGTTTTCGGATCGTAAAAGACGTACTTATACTGTCCTCAGAAATTCGAAATTTTCAAGATAGATTCCCTTTAATACCAACGTGTGCACCTGAGGCTTAGATTTTTCATATTTGTTCAATTTTTAGAGAAAATTCGAATTTTCTGAAAAAAATACACCACTTTCGCTCAAATCCGATCATTTTTTCTCTTTCCTGATGCCATCGGCTGAAAAAATTAAATAAAACTTTTAACGAAAACATTTAAAATTCAAAATGTTTATTTTATTCTTTTGCCATTACTTTCAAAAACTAAATTCATTATTTGAAAAATAATTGACATGTTTCAAGTGACGTAATTCCGCCAGTCTTCATTCCCGGATTTTATTGTGGGTTTATTTTATGATTTTTTCATTGATTTTTCTGTTGACTGCATGTATGCATATTTAAGCAATAAATGTACAGTTAAGCTATTACTGAACTATGATGTTTAATAAAGGCCATCACACTAGAGCTATTAGTGTTTTATGTCTTTATTTTTTCGCCAAATACGTTGCCAATCTCGCCAACTTATTAACTAAAATTCGCCAAATAGGCAATTTCTTTTATAAATAATTTATAAGCTGTTCGGTTGTTCGAAGGTCATTGTGTTAGAGCTGTATAATGGGTGTGTTTGTAGCTTCTATTTTCTCGCCAAATTATTTCCCAAAACGCGCCAAATGAGCTAAAAGGTTTTATGTATTTATGAGAGAATTGTGATGACATTTATGACTGCATTTTATAGCTTATTTTTCATTTTGGAATTTTAAGGCAATGAAACGGGACTTTATACTTTATAACAAGCGGGAACAATAACATAAGTTTATGATCCTATAACAGGTTATATGGTAAACATATTTGGAACGATTTGATATTTTTTAAATCCGTGCGAAGAACGGGTATAAATTTGCTAGTATTAAAATAATCCTTTGTATTACTATTTGCTTGATTAAAATGTATATTGTTCAATTCAGTATTGCCTGTTTTATTGTTATTATTTTCACATGTTGGATTTTTCTATATCATAGTAGTAGAATAAAGGCTGATGTCCTAATTTATTTTGTTGTACATCAGCAAACAGAACAGTACAAACCATTTGTTTTATGATGTCACTTATATTTTTCTTAAGTTATGAGGTCATAATATATTTTTCTAAAGTTTCTGCAAACTATTCTATTTTTTTTAACAGTTATTAATTAATACTTCAAATTTTTTTTAGCATAAAAACTTATTTGTATATATCTAACATTTAAAAAAAATATTTTAATGCAAATGCATTCGAATGTCCTTTATGTTTTATGAATATGCTAAATGTATTTCATTCTATACATATAGGCTGCTGCAATGGTTGGTGTTGAAATACCAAGGTTTTGTTATCATGAAAGGCTTTCCATTGCAGGAAATTGCAGAATGTGTCTAGTAGAAGTGGAAAAATCTCCAAAGGTACTGTTTCATGCTTGATACTATTACTGTATTTGTTCGTTTTCAGTTACTGTCTAATACTAAAAAAATGAATGGATGTATCAAATTTTGTACAATTTCTGGAATTATATCATTTTTAATGTTTTATTATATTAAGTCTTAAAATAAAAGACTGCAAACGCTTGCTACTTACTAAAATTTAATCTCAATATACTTCTAGTTCAGTTATATTTAATTTCTGTGCCTAAGAAGCAAATTTCCACTAAGGTATAGTGCTTGCATCAAGAAATTGCATTATTTTTGTAAGTAACCAAATAAAAATAAATTTTTAAAGATAAAAAATAATTCGCCGAGACCTTATCGATTTACATGGAGGTTAATGGAAATATTTGAAATGGAAGCTGTTGCAAATTTCATTACAGCAAAATGTTAACATTTTGTTATTTTATTTAGCTTGGTGTAAATCTAATATTTCATAGTAAAAAAGTTTTACTGTGTCTTTTAATTTATTTCATATACTCAATAGCCTGTTGCCGCCTGTGCCATGCCAGTTATGAATGGATGGAGAGTTAAAACTAACTCCGACATGACTAGAAAAGCAAGGTAGATTTAAATTGTATTTGTTTATGTAACCTTAAACATTCCTGTTAGCTCAACTATTCTTTTTTAATATTAATTTCTATTAACTTGAAGCAGAACATATTAGGACATATAAGAGGAAAAAATTCCTTTTTAAGACAAATGTCTATAATATATATATTTAATTTCTAAATAAGAATCATTTTATTGTTAACAGGGAAGGAGTTATGGAATTTTTACTGATTAATCATCCACTAGATTGTCCTATTTGCGATCAAGGAGGAGAATGTGATCTGCAAGTATGTATTTTTTCTAATCTTCCTTTTATGCAAAAATATATTTTATATTACATAACTTTCTAAAGTATTAACTGACAGAAACGAAAAAAATACTATTTTTTTCTAGTTAGGTTTGATTTTTTTGTATAACTAAAATTAAACAAATAAAGGAAGGTTGATTTTTGATTCATTCTTTTGGCTGTAAATTTGTACCATTAAGGTTTATAGGGCTGATCCAAAGTATTGGGGTGTTTGAATTGCCAAATAGAAAAACTCATCTGAATGGCAAACAATACATATAGGATAAAAGCTTTCAATAATAACTCTTTATCATCAATATCTGGATTAAAAAAGTATATTTATTGAAATATCTATTGTAAATTTAATCTATCATAATTTTTTTATTATGTCATCAAGCTGCAAGAAAGATCTGCTGTGCTTGAGTCTTTATTTTACTGTACAGTATAACAAACTTTCAAATTACATGAAAAAAATTTAATTTTATAATTAAGAATTCGGAAACAAACATTTGGTTTGAACCATGGTTTAAACCAAGGGTACCAACCAATTTAAACCGACAAGCCCGGATGCAAATTAAATTTGTTATTGATATAAAAACTCGCATTCACTAGCTTTTTTTTCCAGAACAAAATAAAATAGAACTTATAGATATATTTGTATATATTACTCATCTAACTTTTCTTCTCGTAGGATGAGTCAATGGCGTTTGGTAGTGATCGCAGCCGCTTCACTGATATCTACTACTCAGGAAAAAGGTTAAATATTTTACATAATCTTGATATGAGTTTGAGTATTTGTACTATTGCTACTTTTTTTTCATGACCCCTTGAAAAGTAAACTTAACTTTGTTAAGTATACTATTCTTAATTTGCATTTTATTCTTAAATTTACATGAATCAAATTTAATAAAGATGATTTGAGTTTAATATTGTTGATTAAATGTATTAATATATTATTAAAGGAAATATTTGCATACATCCAAAGTTGTGTTTAAACTTTTTTAATCATGCATACAATTCTTGTTTATTACATAGAAAGCTGTTTAAAAAGCCCTTAAATCATAATTGGTTATTATAAATAAACATTTAAATGCATTAAAAAGAATCAATATAACCTGCACCTAGTAAGAAAAAATAATATAACATAAATTATTATCCTTTTTAATTTTAAACCACATCAATTTTCCAATCACATTACAGGGCAGTGGAAGATAAAAACATTGGACCACTGGTGAAGACAATCATGACTCGCTGCATTCACTGCACACGTTGTGTTCGCTTTGGTAATGAAGTTGCCGGAGTGGAGGACTTGGGAACTACAGGAAGGGGCAGCGACATGCAAATCGGCACTTACGTAGAAAAAGTGCTGGCGTCAGAGCTGTCTGGGAATATAATTGATCTGTGTCCTGTAGGGGCTCTGACCTCAAAGCCGTATTCTTTCACAGCTAGGCCTTGGGAAACAAGGTGAGTTGGTGTTTGGTGATGTATTTTAATACGACTTGATGCGGCTGGGGAGCCTAGTTGGTATAGTGCTTGCCTTGCTTGCGAAAGGTTCTTGGCCCTCGCATTGCCAAAGTAATTGCCGACCTATAAATAGTCTATGCAGAACATTAAGTCTGATGAATAATATCCTATGTAGAGGGAACTATGCTACAAAGTCCCAATGCTATGTACGATGGCACTCCTAAAAGTTGCCTTGTGTGTACCCAGGTGTCAGCTTGTCACTTGACTGTGGTTCTAAATTAGGACACTTGTCACCAATAGCCCTTCTGTAGCTCTGGTGTGAGCTTAATTCAATTCAAATGACTTGATAAATATTGTGTAAAAATAAATGCTGTAGATTCCAAGTGTTGGTATTTCTTCATAAAGGGCTTAGAAGATGTTAGTTATTTTAATTTTGATCATGATTGTTTTTAGAAAATGCCCATTCTAAAAAAATTTCTTAAATGTCTTTTAATTATATTTTATTGATTTGCAAGTATCAAAATCATTAACAGAACCAAACAGTATCAGGAATGACAACACAATAAAAAGATTAAAGCAAAATATATATTGAACATGTAATGATAACAACAAAATCAATTGTAAAATAACTTTTTTTTAAATTTATTTGTTTGTAGAAATAGCTAAATTATTGTGCAGTCAAACATCATTAAAGTGAACTCTCTTAATATGAAATTTTGTTTAAAGATCATTTGCAAAGAAAAGTTAAAAAATAAATAATTGTGTTTATTCTTTTCTCCTTGCATTTATATACTTTGTTTTCAATCGTAGTTAAGTAAACAGAAATGTATCTTATATTGACATTACAAAATGGTTATATTTTTAAAAAAAATTTAACTTAAGGCTTTATGATTGAATTTAATTCATATATGCATAATTCTCATCACATCGAGAGATCGAATGGGGAAAACCTATGTCTGTATGCAGTTATTACAACACAATTTTACAAGTACTATATATTTCAATACTCTCTTTGCAATATGAAAATGAAGAAACAAAGAAATACTGTTTATACTGATAAAAACTACTGACAACTCGTTCACTGAAAGTTTTTCTGTGTATTAGTTTTTTTTCCATGCTTTAACATTCACTAATTTTTTGTAAAAATGTCCTTTGGGTTAATTTGTAAATCTGTTAACGTGAACTATTTCACAACTCATTAACATTATTTTGTATTAAATATTATTGCATCAATTTTTAAAAGGTTTGCTTGTGTATATTTTTCACTATATCTCTATTTATTTTTATAAATGTCACCTAATATAAATTGTTAATTAACTTACTGTAAAATATAGTTTTGGTACCTTATTTAAGCTAGGTTTATTAATTTAAATCTCTTATGTCTAATGTAAGCAAATTCATTTTTAAAACAAATATGTATGCATACGTTGTTCAAAATCAATTTTTAAATTGTTTCAAATAAGTTCTTTTTTTAATTAAAATATTTTTTCAGGAAAACTGAAACTATTGATGTACTAGATGCTGTTGGCTCCAACATCGTTGTCAGCACTCGGACGGGAGAAGTTTTGCGCATTCTTCCTCGATTAAATGAGGTAAAGTTTTGTTTACAATTCTTGTAGAAGTAGGACTACATCTTAATAAGCCAGAATCAGATGGAGTGATTTTTTTTTTACATCACATTCATTTTTTCATATCAATAAACAATAGAATACTTTTGAATTTCATGCTATCCATTGTTATAATTTTAGACAGTGATCCTTTTTTTTTATTAAGGTTATTTTACGTTTTTTTTTAAAAAAAACAATTTAAGTCTTAATAGTAATTTTTAAGTGCTAGTTAAGAGGTAGTCTGTCTTATACACTTGTATCAATGCTTATGACTAGTAGCCTTTTAGTTAAGAATATTTACTTCTTATCTAAGATGTTCCCTCTATTTTATTATTTGAGTATTTCAATGAAAAAAAAAATTGGCCCCAACAAATTTGTTCCCACCAACTCAGGGTTGTTGGTTTAACACACTGATTTATATTCATTTATTTCTACTTGTTGACAAGTAATTTTAATTTTTTAAATCTGAAATATATTATTATTTTATTTACAGTTTCGTATGTGTTTCTTGTCTCCTACATTTAACAGAAATAGAATTCAATAGTTTAACCTACTTATAAATATTTAAAATGCATTAGAAATTCAGTTATTTATTTTACACCCTAACTTTTAAAGCACCAAAATTCAATTACATGTTCAGAGATCTATAGCTTCCTAAACCTGAATGAGCAAAAGTATCTTTTTAGGTTTTCACTATATAAAATTTATAACTCATTAATTTAACGAAAATACATTTGATACAGAACCATTTGCAACCATTGATACCATTTTCAACAGAATTATATTCCTGGTGTATATGGTTCAAGCTCCTCAGTACCTAGAATTTTTAATAAAAAGTTATAAAATTTTGTTCTTTAATGCTTACAAATTAAACAAATTTAATTTAAATTGCATGTGTACCTGAATTTGTACCTTGTGTTTCAGGAAGTAAATGAAGAGTGGATTTCTGACAAGACCAGGTTTGCATATGATGGACTTAAAACTCAGCGACTTGTGACTCCCATGAAGAAATCTAGTTCTGGTTCTCTAGCTCCATGTGACTGGGAAGAAGCACTTTTGGCAGTCACCAAAAAGGTATGTTCAAAGAGTCTTGCTCTATTTGAATAAACCCTGTGTAGTCCAGTCGCCAAGCCATGTTACCTTGAAATAGGGTACAACTTTTATTTTATGATTGATTCTAGTACTATTTGATGTTCCTATTCATAATATGAGGGGTGCCAGATTTGCACCCTTGGGCAACTTAAATTATTCAAGGTCAAAGGCCACAGAGTCCATAAAACAAAACTCGCCCATTTTATTGCAAATGAAAGGATGTTGGTTGACGAAAATAAAATTTTTATTGTTTAGTTTATTGTGCTTATTAAAATGCTTATTATGTGAATACCATGTAATATAACGGAACTAGCTGGTGTTGCACAGATGTACCCTGAACAAAGGTGGAATTGTATTTTATTAAACTTTATTTTACTGGTCCAGACCTCTGGCATATTTTATTAATTTGTGAATGAAAACCCTTTCAGAAATCAAATCTAATGTAAACAATAAAGTAATTCCTATGGAACAATCCGCTCATGTTTTGTACTTGCCACACTTGAACTTGACCACAAAATTTAATATTTGTAGTTATGTTAATTATCCATTTATATTATGATATTATTCAACAGTAACTGACAACTTTTGGTTTGGTTATGAATAGGCACTAGTCTCATCAGCACTATTTGATGAATTTGGGGACATGAACCCCCTTTTCCAGAAATCACAATTAATGAATAAATAAAGAGTGCAGGTCTCATCAAGGAGGAAATTTGTAAATGCAATTATTATAGATGCTAGTGCTCTTTTTTGGCATGTTTATTGGCCAAAGGTAGGTACAAACCTACATTGATGATGTCAAAGCAGTAATCATGAAGCATGTTACAGAGCAAGACACATTCCTTGTATTTGATAGGTACTTCGAGTAAAGTCTAAAGAGTGAAACACGATCAAAAAGAGGAGTTAAAAGTACTTCCATGCTAAAGTGCAGACACAACTCTCCTAAGTCGCAACAGCATATTGACCCAATTATGCAATAAAATACAACTAACAAACGTAATTTGGAAGAAACTATTACAACAAAGTGAGCTTCTTCCCAACAAAGTTGGTCATTACTGAAACAATACCGACAGAATTACAAACTCCTGGCGTTGTAATTTTTAGCCCAAATTTGGAAACTCACCATGAAGAAGCAGACATTATATGCGTACAGCAGGCTAATTGTCTGTCAAGGACTGCAACGAACAATATCAGGATTTTATGCGATGACACTGAAGTTTTTATTCTGCTGGTAGACTTTTACAGAAAGCTAAGTCTTAAATGCGCTATGTGGATGGAGTCTGTTGACAAGGTCAAACTTTCAGATATAACCCAAGATAGAACCCAATTCAGATAGAATCCAAGCAAACTCATTGTTAGCCGTACATTTTCTCAATGGCTGTGGTACCACTTCACAATATTTTGGAATTGGAAAGTCTAAAGCTCTACAAGTTCTGAGATCTGGTATTGAAGTTACGCATTTAGGTTGTGTAAAATCTTCAATGGAACAATGTATAGCAGAGGGCACAAGCTTCATTTCTCATTGCTACGGCTACAAGAAACAAGTTCACAATATCTCAGATGCTTGATACAAAGAGTGGTTCTACAAGAATGTTCCTCTTAAAATTAAGAGACTCCCTCCTACAACAGAGGCATTCGAACTCCATATAAAGCGATGCCATTTGCAAGCTTACTCTTGGAACGCAGTAGCATCTTCGTTCCCTCCACCTTTGAATCCAACTGATTTTGATTGGCAGAGAATGAGGCAACACACTCTTTGGTACCCATTCACCTTCCAAGTAACAAAGAGTTGGAACCACCAGAACTGCTGAAAATTATATTGCATAGTATTTATAAAGCTTGTTAAACAACTTATGTTTTGGTGTAATACTGTTGCGTTGACAGTAAATCCTGATAAGACCCACCTGGTTCCCTTCACTAGAATGAGAGCTAATAAAATCAATAGCATTAATGCTCTAAAGTTCTTCGGAAAAGCCTTACTCTTGTAGACGAGGTAAAATATCTTGGAGTTATCTTTGATAAAACGCTTACTTTTTCAAGCCACCTTCAACACTGCATCAATAAGGCAAAAAGGGTCTTTTGGGCATGTAGAAGGGCTATTGGAAAAACATGGGGATTATCTCCTAAGGTAATGTACTGGATATACACTGCGATTGTATGTCCCAGTGTCTCGTATGGGGCCATTGTCTGGTGGGGAAAAACTCTTAATAACACTGTTAGAATGCAACTTACCAGTCTCCAAAGAATGGCCACAATAGCCATTACAGGGGCAATTAGAACCACACCATCTGAAAGCATGGAGATTCTACTTGATTTGTTACCCCTTCCAAAGAAAGTCGAAATGGAGGCAGTCCTGTGTGCTGATAGGCTTAAACTTACTGGTGACTGGAAGACTGCCAATGAAACAACTACTTTTAAAAACCTTGGAACTCATGTTCAAGGGCATCTTTGCCTTAATGCAAACAAGGACTGGATTCTTAGGCGATACAGTTTTGCGGACAGCTATTCCATACATATTCCCACACGTACGGAATGGGATAGCTGCCAGATTAACACTAAGAGTGCTAATGAGGTCTGGTTCACAGACGGGTCTAAAACGTCCTCAGGAACAGGCGCTGGGGCCTATTGTGTCTCTAATAACACAAAGATTTCTTTCTCTCTTGGGAACCTTGCCACAGTGTACCAGGCTGAAATTGTCGCTATTCTAGCCTGTGCACACAACTGTCTTGACAGGAATGTTAGGGACCAAAAGATTAGGATCTTTTCAGACAGTCAGGCAGCATTGCTTGCACTGTCCAAACAATGTTTCTCTTCTAGCATTGTATGGGAATGTCACCTGTCCCTCTTAAGTTTGGCTCGCCTTAATAAAGTGTCCTTATTTTGGGTACCCGGGCACAGAGGGATTGAAGGAAACGAAACGGCTGATATTCTGGCAAAAGCGGGATCTAAGACCGCTTTCATAGGGCCTGAGCCCGTGCTAGGTCTTCCACATAATTCTGTTAGAAAGACCATTAGACGGCTGTTCCAGGCCTATAATTTTACAAATTGGCAAATGGCAGCCGATCAAAGGCAGGCTAGGGAGCTTAATCAGAGTGCTCCATGGCGGAGAGCCAAGGAGTTACTTAGCCTTAGCAGGAAAGAGATTCGTGCAGCTATTGGTTTATTAACAGGTCACTGTGCTCTCAATAGACATCTGAGTATAATGGGTGTGAAAGATGACCCTCTCTGTAGGGCTTGTCAACAGGTTGAGGAAAGTTCGTTTCACGTTCTCTGCGAATGCGACAACTACTCTGCACAAAGATTTGAGTATCTTGGGTACCATTGTATCGATGCCTGGGAGGTTGATAACTTATCAATCAGGGATATTCTGAAGTTCATTTCAGCAATCGGCCTGCTTCAAGGTTAAACGATGGGGTTAGTACAATAGACCAGTGGTCGCGGTGCTTGGCCCTGACGGGCCACCCCACTCAAGTCATAAGTCATAACTTATGTTTTATTTTGATCATTCAGCTCAAGCAGTACAAAACATGAGCCGATTTCTCCATAGGAATTGCATTGTTGTAAGCTTAGGATTTATGGCAATTTTTTTATTTTAAATTTTAAAGAAATTTAATAAAAGAAATTATGACATCCTGAGAGGTTGCTGACCAGTACAGAAGAGGTCTGGTTGACAGAAAATAAAAGTTTACATAAAATACCAATTACCATTGTTCAGGGTATACCCATGCAACGCGGGGTATGTAAAAGCTAGTACCGTTATATTACATAGTATTCATATAATAAGCATTTATTAAACAATAATAATTTTATTTTGGTCAACCAACATACTTTTATTCGCAATAAAATGGGTGGTTTCTGTTTTTTTTTGGACTCTGTGACCTTTGACCTTGAATAATTTAAGTTGCCCAAGGGTGCCAATCTGGCACCCCTCATATTCTGATTCAGTACATCGAATAATACTAGAATCAATTGTAAAATAGAAGTTGTACCCTATTTCAAGTTCCAAGCATATTTTGACATTTGGCGACTGGACTAGTGTGCTTTAAGTGTAGTATAAACCAAGCTTCTTTGGACCATCTGGTCACCTGTTTGGATTTGAAGAAGAGTGACCATTATAAAAACCCTACACTGGTTTGAGACTTTTTGTGGGCAAACAATCTTATAGACATGGTTTAGACTTGATCTAGATCAAGTGAAATAAGAAACAACAAAGTATTTAAATAATATTTCAATTTATAAGGTTTAACTTAGTAATTACTTTTTTATGTGTGATTTTAACAATTCAAAAAGAGAATTCAAAGTTAAAGGGATTACAATTAACAGTCTTCTTTTTGTGTTTCTTATAACAGTATAAAAAAACATTTGTCTGTAATTTACAAAACATTTTTTTATATGTTTGCATAGCAATACTAGAATATATAATTATTTTTATATATTGTTTTATCTTGTACTAGCAAACTTATACCCGTTCTTCGCACGGAATAAAAAAAATATCAAATAGATTCCAAATATGTGTACCATGTACCCTGTTATAGGATCATAAACTTATTATTGTTTTCGCTCGTTATAAATTATAAAATCCCGTTTCATTGCCTTAAAGTTCCAAAATGAAAAATACGCTGTAAAATGCACTCATAAATGTCATCACAATTCCCTCATAAATACATAAAACCTTTTAGCTCATTTGGCGCGTTTTGGAAAATAATTTGGCGAGAAAATAGATATAGCTACCCACACCCATTATACAGCTCTAACACAATGACCTTCGAACAACCGACCAGCTTATAAATTATTTATAAAAGAAATCGCCTATTTGGCGAATTTTAGTTAATAATTTGGCGAGTTGGCAACGTCTTTGGCGTAAAAATAAAGACATAAAACATTAATAGCTCTAGTGCGATGGCCTTTATTAACCATCGTAGTTCAGTAATAGCTTAACTATACATTTATTGCTTAAATATGCATACATGCAGTCAACAGAAAAATCAATGAAAAAATCATCAAATAAACCCACAATGAAATCCGGGAATGAAGACTGGCGGAATTACGTCACTTGAAACATGTCAAATTATTTTTCAAATAATGAATTTAGTTTCTGAAAGTAATGGCAAAAAGAATAAAATAAACATTTTGAATTTTAAATGTTTTCGTTAAAAGTTTTATTTAATTTTTTCAGCCGATGGCATCAGGAAAGAGAAAAAATGATCGGATTTGAGCGAAAGTGGTGTATTTTTTTCAGAAAATTCGAATTTTCTCTAAAAATGGAATAAATATGAAAAAACTAAGCCTCAGGTGCACACGTTAGTATATAAAGGGAATCTATCTTTAAAATTTCGAATTCTGTGGGCAGTATAAGTAGGTCTTTTACGATCCGATAACAGACACACACACACACAGCAGACAGACTCTTTCTTTTATTATTATAGATAAGTAATTATATTACATAAGTTATCAAAACTTATTATAATAGTTTGCAGGCATGAGAATTTTCCGCTTTTTGGCGGATTTCCGCTTTTTCCCGATTTCTGGTCATTTTCCGATTTTTTGACGTTTTCCTCTTTTTTTTTCTCAAATTTTTGTTTTTGTTCGTAAAATGGAAACCGAATCGTAAAATTATTTTGATCGCCTTACCTCAACTACTGCAAAAATACATCCTGAATGTCATTTATTTTCACGGTAAATCTTCTCAACGCTTAAATTTTCTTTTCGGCTTGGTGTTTTGGTCGCGAGGAAAGAAGTCAGCCAATGCGAGGGTTATGCCTTCAATTTTAAGTCAAGTCAAATCTGTATATTTAGTACGCTTTCAACTTAGCCATCCACATCGGCATATGCTTCCGATTTAAGCCAATGTTTTTTATTGGAAAAATAACAGAAAACTTTCGAACCCATTATTTTTATAATGTAGTTATAGTTCAAGACATATCGTTCAACCAAACTTCAATGCATCGTAATATTTGCTAGTTCGCGGCGAAATTTCCGTACATGGTTCGTACCCTTCTTGAAAAGTGCTTGAATTAAAAAAGTTCATTTACAAGTCCTTAAAAGCGCTTGGGGCTCTGCTCCGTACTATTTATTGCAAAATCAGTTCGGATCAAAAAACTTTCTGAATGTAATTTCCGAAGCATGTGATAATTTCCGAAGCATGTCATCTTTAATCTGCGTTACGTGATACCATGATACTTTCTAACTCATATTTCTGAACTTAATCTTTAATAAATACTGCTGCATAGGCCGAAAATTTTCGGACAAAATAGCATCTTAAAAAAAAGGGATTCGGCTCATACACGAGACGTCAAATTTTCCACAGCATTAACGCCACCGAAAAAAACATCAATTTTCGGTCTTTATTAAAGAAAACTAAACTTGAATTTCATTAAAAAACAAGTTTAAATTATAAATTTAAAATATATGAAGTAAAAAATATATATAAAATTTGAAGATGAATTAAGATTAGATTTCACTAAGATGTCTTCAAATATCAACTAAGCGTCAATGCATACCCCTTTTAGAAGAGTAACACTTTCACCTGATCAAAAATTTGCGGCCTCTTGCTTTACTTATTTTGCTGCCTAGTAATTTTCACGCATTATCCGATGATGCCGCGTCGCCTAATAATGATTGACTGCGTGATCAGAAGCGTCTCTGCACTTCTGTAGCTCTGGTTCAGGCCAAGTAGGATCAACCAGATTCTCCTAATCGAGTGTCCGTGACATTGCGCTAGCAAGAACACCTTGAATGTTAAAAGTTTTTTTTTTGTAGTGATTCATACTTCAGCCTATACTCGGTTCCCTAATTTTAGATGGTTTTTGTTTATAAAAAATAGAGTCGGTGTATACAAGTATATAGACAGTATGCTTTGAATTGCTTATATATTCAGGTTTTATGGTGTTAGTAATTTCTAGTCTTTGAATTTTTCTGAAATGCCCCAGAAGAGAACTGAATAAGTGCTTAATTTTTTGCCCTAACAAATTCATGAACCATGTAATTGTTTTAAAGAGAAAAAAACAAAATATAATTTTTTAATTTGTATGTGAACTACGAATATTATAGTGCTTGTTTGTTGTGTGTTTTTGTAGAAAAACATGATTCAAAAACAATGTGTAAGATTTTTTTTAATGTTAACCCTGTTTTCATTTTTAGTTATTTTATGAAATTGACATAACTTCAGTGTACGATAGTTATTTTTTTTATCCGTGTCTTTATCTGAAGGATATGTATAAGAGAAGGTTTAAGGTAGAATTTGTAGCATCTTCTTTCTATCCTTATTTCAGTAGAAATATTCATATGGCATTTTTATGGCCTAAACACACAGAGAATTATTTATTGCTATTATGATAAGTTTTTTTTAGGTACCCATTAATGCCCCGCAAATCAACATTTTAAAGATTTAAAAAAAAAAAATTACTGGCCCTTAAAGTAGTAATTACTATACCCCCTCCTACTTAATATCTAGAAGATTTCAGTCCCTTCACGCTTTCAGTTATTTTCATATTTTTGTGTTCTCATGCCTGAGTTTGAGTAATATTAATTCATCTTTATTACAGTTAAGTGCTGTTGCACCCAATGAAATAGCTGCTTTAGCTGGAGGTTTGGTCGATGCTGAAGTAAGTAGTACAACTAAATTGCAGAATTTGAAATGTGTGTGGTGATAATTTTCATATGTTAAAGCTGATTTCAGAAAGACACATTGAGTAGGAGCTTTAAAAGTTGTATAACATCAAATTTTAATTTTTTAACTAATATTAGCACAATTTATTAATGCAAATAATTAAACTTTCTCCTCAAGAAATAAGTTTCCCTTGTGTGTAATTAAAATAATCTAAACTTCACAATAAATGGTTTTCCAATGCTGCAATTTCAGTGGTATAATTAACAATTCTATAACAGCTATGTAGTACATTCTGTTATGTAGTACACAGCTATGTAGTACACACGAACTCGCTTAACACAAAATTTTGGCTTAACTCTTTGAGGGATACAGACATATAAACCCGTCACCTAACTGTCAGGTTTTCCAGCAACACACATATTTTTTTTAATTTATAAAATTTTACAATTGTATCAAATTTAAAAATTTAAAGCATGGAGAAGCCATTTACAACTTGAAATCCATATGCAGTGAAAACAAGTTTAAACTTCAGCCAATTTGCCCTCGGAAGGTTAAGATGAACTGAAAGCATTTCCTCGGCTATAAAGCTTTGAGCTAATGCTAAAAAATCTGTTAATGGGAAATCACTTTAGGCGAAATCCTGCTTAATCCAAATTTATAGCTTAATCCAAAGTAATTGCTTAACCCAAACAAAAAAAATTCAGAATTTGACTCCTTTTTTTTCTTCTTAGTAATTCAAAGTTTTGGACGAACAAATTAAACAAAACATGAAAAAAAGTAACAAACGAACATTATAAAAATAAAATGTGTTCTACTTCTGAGAAAATCACGAGATCTCCGATGATTCGTCAGTTTTAATCCAATTGCCGTTCCTTAAAAATGTTTCTAATTTTTCTATAGTATATACTATCCCAAATGAACTGTATTAATTGAATCACTAATTGTATATGTGTATTATTAGTGTATTGCATTATAAAATTATAATAATTTTTAGATGTTATTTTTTAAGAACTATTCACTGGTTCAATTAAAAAAAAATCCTGATATTTTAACATAATATTCAGTTAACACGAAATACTTCCATGCTTCCTTCAAGTTCGCGTCAGCTGGGTTTGACTATCTTACATATTCTAGTAATGTATTTCACATTGTGTAACAATTTTGGATGTGTAAAATTATGGTATCTTTATAAAAAATGAAACTTACAAAAATTCTATAAAGCTTATTCATAAATTTAGTAAACAAAAAATTTTAGTAAAAAAAGTTATAAAGCTTTTCGCCAATAGCCACTGTGTAGCTCTATCTGTGGAAATTTCTTTTAAACCGAACTGAATACATTACATTTTATTCTAGGCCATGGTAGCTTTAAAAGACTTTTTAAATAAGATGGGTTGTGAAAATCTATTTACTGAAGAAAAGTTTCCTACAGAAGGTTCTGGGTAGGTTCATTTTTTATATATAAAATATGTTTAATCCAATTATCTTAATGTTAATTTTTGATTTCAAAACTTTTATGAATAAAGCATTACAATTTTTTTTTTAGAAAATTCTTTTCATGCTTTATTATATTAGTCTAAGCCTTGAAAAACAATTTAACCGTTATATCTAATTTCATTAAAAATTTAAAATTGCAGAAGTTTAGTTGGGACCAAAAAATTTAAGTAAAAAAAATTGAAAACTTGCTTTTCAGGTATTATTAAATTAAAATACTTCATACATTCCCATAGGTCTGATTTGAGAAGCAGTTATTTGTTGAACAGTGGAATTTCCGGAGTTGAAAATGCAGACCTAATTCTTTTAATCGGCACAAATCCCAGGTATGAGGCTACTCTTTTCAATGCAAGAATCAGGAAGGCGTGGATCCATAATGAGTTAGATGTTGCCCTGATCGGACCTAAACTGGATCTTACTTATGATTATGAGGTTAGGAGTTTTATTATTTTCTTTATAATTTTAGACTTTATAGATTTTAGTACTTTTTTTCAGAAACATACTTAACTTTCGTAATGTATCAATAATTTGTGTTAATGTTTAATAATTTTTTTAATTGTCCCATCTCTTTCTTTTAGCACTTAGGGGACTCAGCCAATTTGTTGGCTGACATAGCTTCAGGAAGGCATGAATTTTCGAAGGTGAGGGATTAAACTAAATTATATTTCTGACCATTGTACGTGTAATTATATTTAAACTTTAAATTTATTATAATTTTAGTTGCTTTAACTTTTTGTCATAGTTTCATATTATAGTCAATATTTAGATGTGGATATGCCAAACATATAAAAATAAAATGATTTTTTTATTTTCTTGTTAATATATATTCACTTATCTAACAAATTTAATAATTAAAATCTGCTTATACATTCAAAAATGCAATATATTCGCACATCTTTAAAATTATCATTTGAAACCACTTGCAACATTTGAATTTTCAGAAATTGGCTTCCGCTCGGCGACCGATGATTGTTTTGGGAAGTGAAGCTTTGCAGAGACCTGATGGAACTGCAGTGCATACTTTAGTACAGAAAATTGCACTGCAGTGTCAAAAGTCTGAGGATTGGAAACCACTGAATATTTTACACAGGGTAATTTTGACTTTTATTATTCATGAAATATTTCATTTTAGTTAAAGAAAATGTATACCGATTTTTAATAAACATCCAGAAAGCTGGTTCACACAATAAGACTTATCTGGAAATAGCATGTCTATGAATTTGCTATTACAATGGAGGGTAAAAAATGTGTGCAAATCAGGAAAAAGTATGAGTATTTCAGGATTTTGCAGATTTCCTGAAATACACATATGGTCTTTTCCTTCTCTATTTGGATTTCACTACATTTAGTTTAGAAATTGTTGTGTAATACAAACAAAATTAAAAACACACTAGCATGTTCATAGCTGCATTTTTAATAAAATGTGCACAAATAATAGAATTATTAAAAATACAGTAGTTACAATGCAGTAGCTATGACTTAAACTCGTCTAATATTCCAGCTAAACTTAACTACAAGAGAACTATTCAATTTTAATATTATTATCAAAAAATAATAGGCTTTCTAAACTTGAAAGCTTTAAATGTGCTTTTTTTTAGGTTGCAAGTCAAGTTGCTGCTCTTGATGTTGGATACAAATCATCACCTGAAGAAATTGAAAAACTGCAACCAAAGTTTTTGTTTCTTTTTGGAGCTGATGAAGGAGTTATTTCAAGAGACAAACTGCCTAAGGATTGTTTTATTGTTTACCAAGGTAAAATATATACATATTTTAAATAATTCACATTAAAATTTTTATTAACCAACAGTAGTTTCAGAATTTACACATATTTTCGGAAAACAGTGGTTATGTAACAGCATTATTAATCTATTTATATTTTAATTATTAGTAATATCCAAGGTAGTTCAGTTTAAAATAATGCTTTCCACGGCACGCATAGACATCCGAAGTTAGCACAAGCAAATATTTTATGTTTCCAAATTCTACTTAATATTGAAACAGATTATTTGTTGTATCCGGCTATGTATAGTTTGTGCATAAAATGTGTTATAATTATCAAAAGGTATAATAATCAAAAGTTTTATTATTTAAATTTATATATATTGCTTTCATAAAATATATTTTATGAAATTCTGTAAGTAATGCATAAAAATAAATGTAACTTAGATAAGAATATAAAAGGTAACAAAATAGTGTATAAATATTAATTTATAAATTTTATAAAAATAAATGTAACACAGATAAAAAATATAAAAGGTAACAAAATAGTGTATAAATATTAATTTATTACTTATTTTATTAAGTGTCTAGACAATTACCAAGTATTTTTGTGTGTGGGTGTTTTTAATTCAATGCACTTATAAGTAGTATTGGTTGCAGTAAAATCTGTCTGGATATATATTTTTTATAGTTTCGAAAAAAAAGGAGTTTGGAGGAACTCAAAAATTTTCACTTAGAATTCATCTTCATTGTAGAGAGTTTCAGCTGCAATTTTTGGAAAAAAATGGGTGTTGTCATTTCAATGGTCATCCTTCATATATTTGTAAATGGATTGGCCTAATTCTTTTCTTACTCTTATTATGAGCACATCTTTACCAGGACATCATGGTGACAAAGGAGCTGAAATGGCTGATGTCATCTTACCTGGAGCAGCGTACACAGAGAAACAAGGGACTTATGTCAACACAGAAGGCCGACCGCAACAAACTCTGCAAGCTGTCACTCCACCAGGAATGGCCAAGGAAGACTGGAAAATTATTAGGGCTCTGTCAGAGGTAAAATGCAATTTAGTTTTGTAGGTCTCTCATTTAAAAAAATGTTGCAATGTCCACTCTATTTCCAAAAGTGTAATGAAAAGAAAGAAATTTTCAACCATGAAGTTTAAATATTCAATGAATACATTAGAATATTTTTGTCATAATAAATACAATTAATCTAAATTTGTGCAATGTTAGATGTCAATTTTTCAGCTCAATTGTTTATTGCCTTGGCTAAACTAAGGGAGCTAAGGATACTAGTCGGTAAGGCTTGTGTCGCATGTGAAAGGTCCCAGATTCAGACTCGGGACATTTCCAAAATAACTGCCAACTTATGGACAGTCTGTACTTCTAAAAAGTTAGATGAATAATACCCCATGTAAAGAGGTGAATGTTAAATATTCTCCAAAGTCTACACGCTGCATATGATGTTACTCCTAAAAGTTGTTAGGTGTCTACTGGGGCCTCGGCTCCTGGGTTGCATGTGGTTTAAATTACAATGTTCAGCGTCAATAGCTTTGTATAGCTCTATTGTAATTGTGATTCAATTCAACTCGGCTAAACTGAAGTTAAACTGTAGACTCAAATGAATTTATAGTTTCATTTATCTATGATATTATTAAAAAGATTATTCACCCGTTTGCAACTGAGATACAGAGTTTTAAATAAATTGTTTAGGTGGTTTAAATGCCACTGTCATTGTTATGTGTTTTCATTTTGACTATAATGAAATATTTTTTTAATGGCCCAAAACAGACTAGATGTAAGTGGATGAACTACTTGTCGGTTTCGAATGTATAACATATGTTAAAACCACTTTTTTTCTTAGATTTGTCAGCATTAGCTGATTATTAGCCTATTTTCTTTGTCAACTAACACTAATTTGTAAATTATTAAGCATGATTATCATTTATTTTCCCTTTCGAGTTAAAAACTAAATGTTAATGCAAAACAAGCATCCAATATCCTATTATTTGTTATACTCGCCGCAACCAATTAGAACACTTAGGGATGCATTTTCAGAAAACCGTTTTTCAATACGTTTCATCCCTAAAGTGTAACAAATAAGGGTGGCAGGAACTATGAATGATAAAAAATAAACAAATCAAGACTTTTGATTGGTTAAGCAAAAACATGGTTTATAGACAAAGCACATTTAAATTTTTTAGATACACTAACTTTTTTAAAATTTATAAAGGTTCAGTGCATATACATTTTCTATACATTTGACAACTGCAACTGACTTTTTGAGAAATTTGACAAAGTTATAGATTAACAGCTCTATATGTTACTTCCTTTTTTGTTGCTTTAGAGAGTAAAAATAATTTTTTCTTAATTTTAAGATAACTAAATAATGTAAGGTGATATTCCATTCTTAAAGCATGGCTTAAAAAAGTTCCAGTAGTTAATTACATTATTACATTAACTTTTCATGCATCTAAGCTTCAGTTTTCAAACACACCTGCACTAAACTGCAAAGTATATGCCATATATTGTATGTTATCTGTTTTGAAGCAGATATGCTACAACCAGTGATTAAATGTCTCTTAAAAATTGAAAGCAATGCTTTCAATTTATAAGACACACACATATTTTTATTCACTCGAAAATATTGTTAAAATTTACAGAAAAATTTTAGTGCATTCAATAAATATTTATTTTTATTTCTTAGGTTGCTGGCCATAAATTGCCCTATGACAACTTATCAGAAATTCGACATCGCATGACCCAAATTGCACCGCACTTAACTCGTTATAACCAAGTGGAAGAATCTAATTATACAGCACAGAGCTCTGATGTTATTGCTGTAAGTATATTTTTACATTAGGCCAGGATAACCAGGTTTATTAGAGTGATGGACTGTCATTCCTTAGGTTGTGAGTACCCTCCAGTTATGGTCAGTAGGGCGGCCCTCTATCCGGTTGCTCTCGAACAAGGAACTGACATAGTAAACTTGAATGAAGAACTTTTGCAGCAGACTTAAAAGAGAAAGCGTAGTGGTGCTGGCCTTAACCATTCCGCATGAGGTAGAAGAATAAGAAACTTAATTGAAACAGAATAGGTTTGCTAAGAGATCCGAGGAAGAATGCCAGAATTTAAGTGTTTTAGCACATTTTCGCTTTTTTTCTAGAATAAAAAAAATATTTACAAAATAAAAACTGAATGATAAGGGTCTTTAGATATTGTGATTCTGTTATCATTAGGAGTTTGGGCTGATTCTGATTCTAGGATTACCAAAGTTTGGCTATCATAGGATCGCCCTGAATTTTTCAGCTATTCTTCTCTCGATCATATTCCATTAAATCAATTTTGAAAGCAAAAAGAAAACTTTAAATAAGCAATTTGTATAGTTATAAAGCAGACTTTTTCTTTTATTCACTGGACATTATATACATAAGAAATGCTTTAAAACTAAACATATAAGTTTTTCGGTTCGGGTTTGCTGCTGTTTTCAATAACTGTTTAAAATAAGAGGGTATTGAATCATTTAAATTCCTTATCTGGTTTACAGTATTGAGTTATTTTGTATGTGTTTGGAACTATCAGTGTAATTTTAATGCATTTATGTGATAAACAATGAATGTAAAAAGGGCTAAAAAATTAATTCTGTTAAAAATTTAATTTTGTGTTCTTTAAATTTTGTTGAAATTTTTTTTGAACTTCAAACATCCCTGATTATAACACCTGATATTTTCTTCTAGGACCACCAACTGAGCCTGGATGCAACTGCTTTAGACACCAATTTAAAATTTCTGAAGGATTTCTATATGACGAACACCATTAGCAGAGCATCAGCAACAATGGCTAAATGTGTCCAGGCTGCTGAGAACTTAGTTCCATCTTAAAATATGAATTAGAAAAAGTTTATTTATGCATTATTTCTGTTACATTATTGGACTTGCTCTTAGATTCCCTCTGAATTGAATTGGTAATACCTGCATCAACCTATTGTATTATAATTATGCAGAACTTACTTAGAAATAAATATGTTTTAATATTTACTGTAATGTTTTCCTATTTATTTTAAAAGTATATTTCTTTACCTACTGGTTGGGTCTTGTTTGATTTGATTCAATGATATTTTAAAATATCTTATCAGCTCAAATGATAATGAAAAATAACATGGACTATCATCTATCGCAGGTCAAATGACAAAACCATGAACTGCAAATTCTAGAAATTGGGACTTTCTGAAAACGGCGGACTTATCAGTATCGAGTTTGCCATCTCTGTGGTTTTGTCATTTGACCGACGATATCTAAACGGACCTTCCAACCGTAGCTCTAGTGCAACATTAATTTAACCAGCCAACCTGTCACCTTTTTGGATTTAACTCTGAAATAAGCATTTTCCGGATTCTGAGCGGCAACAGAAAGTATAATATGTTTCCTTACAATAATCTGGCAATTGGTACATATGATAAAAAAAATTCAGAAAGCAGTTAAAAATCCTGTATTGCTGGGGAAATCCGGAGAGTTGGCAGGTCCACCTGAGTAACTAACTGTTAATTTAATATTGATTGGGTGCTCTAATAGTAATGAACACCCTTAGATGGGTGAAAACCATTGCATTAACCAGAAACTAAGAAGTGAGAAACAGCAGGTAGCACAATGTATGAAGAATTTGCTTTTTATTCTAAAAGTTTCATCAACTTTTAACTGTATTAATAAATAATGGATTTTATAGATCGATATCTGTTTGATGCTGATAATTAGCATCTGAATCGCAAAGTCACTAAAGGATTGGATTGAAAACCATGGCCAACTAGCGACCATCAACTTTTGGCAATGAGTGAATGGGATCACACAAGCTTTACAAATTTTCTGGTTGTTATGTAAGGGCATTTGGAGAACTTAGTGAAAAAATGAACTATGCGACAAAAAGGTGAAAATGAGCTTTAAGTTTTTTAGTTTGCACTTAGATACATTAAAAATGGCACTCACAAAGTATAAAAAATATGCTTAACTTAAAGTTAATGAAAAAAAAAAGGAAACTTGTTATCTTTAAAAGATGGAATAACATGTTCATTGACACAAAATTATAATTTTTTCAAAAATCACATAGCATGTTCTTCCCCTAAGCTCTTCATTTGATGAAACAAGATATCGACTGATGGAAATTTGACGAAATATACTTAGCCACATTAGTTAAGGATTAAGACTATTTAGAAAATTATATTTAAATTATTATTTAATCCAGACAACAATGAAAATTTCTCCATAGAAATTAATTTGAAACAATGTGATAAATACATGACAAAAAACACTTTTTAATTCCAATAAATTTCCGTAAGAGACTTTTTGTAAGAGATTTTCCTTATTCGTAAGATTCCTAAGAAGATTTTTTATTTAATAAAAGTTTTGAAAATAGGTATCTTGGAAAATTTGGGATCGTGAAACCGTTTCATTAAACTTATTGAAAGTATATAAGGCATAACGCGAGTTTGGTAATCTAACTCTACTCTAATCTAGTGGGTTTAAATATCTAAGAGCTATATTTATGAAAATGATAATCAAATTTTGATATAACAGTCAAAAGTTATAGAAAATTATATTTCGAATTTATTGGTCTGAAAACCATGAGTATTTTGTTATTTAAATTCGTAAAAAAAGCCCGAACAAAATATTTTAAAAATACTTACTTAAAATAGTTTTTAAAAAAAACCCATAAAACTTTAACAAGAAATTCTACTAACTAGAGTTCAGAAAAATAACAAAGTATCATAAATTGAATAATTGGAAATAATCTGCTCAGAGCTCACAGGTCATAAACATAAATGATTTTCTTTTGCTTGAACGTTGAAATTCACTATTTAATTAAGAGTGTGCCGATAGCGAAAAAAAGTTTCACCTAATAAATTAAAATGATTAGAAGAAAGATTATTTAAATTGGACGTCGAGTAATAAAATTGATAAGTTTATTGCAAAATTAAATTGTAATGTAGGATAAGTAAAGAAAATTATTAATTTTTCTCTCATAGTATAAACTATTATTGAAAACTTTGTTTTATTGGAAACTCTTTTGCATTTAACCCTTTCAGTCCCAAAAAATTACTACACTACAGAAAATTCTGATATTCATAAAATAAGCTCATTTTAGGTTAAATATAAGAGTTCCATAAGAAAAAAAAAATTATTTTTAATTTTATAATTGATTTTTGAAATGATGCCAAATGGCATCATTGGGACTTAGTAGTGTAAAAGAAAACATGGTTATATTCAATTTGAAGCTAGAAACTTATAAAATAGCAATTAACTTTTTATTGCTTTAAGAAAAATTTGCAAATATACAAAAAAAAAAATTAATACAAAAAATATGCATCTTGTGCAATTAAATATTGTAATACGAAAATAAGGTAAAGTATAATTAATTATTGAATATTAAGGAATACAAACATCAATATTTCACATAAATGGAATGAAAGCTAAATATTCCACATTTTGGTGCCGGAAATAATTCAATTGGGAATTTATAAGAAAACATGTGTAAATGATGTATATAGGCACCTACATTATTTTTGATGATAAGATTTAAAACAATTGTTATTCTTATTCAAGCATAGTGCCACATTACATTTTTCACACATTACTCGGGAATAATTCTTGACGCAGAGTTTACAACGTCTTTTTTTACCAATATGTATGGGCCAATGGCCAAGATTGTCAAACCTCACATCTGACACAGGTTGAGGCTTCCATATCACTTTTGGAGTACTACTCTTGCCCTTTTTTGACGGTCGTCCTCGGACAGGTACTTTATTAGCCATTACCAGAGATTTTGCAATTTCAGATTTGAAACTGTACAAAGGCATGTATTTAGACTTTTCACCCGATATTTGCCGAATGTGCTTTCGATACAATAACCAAGCATTAACAACACATATGTCTAAAAGATGAAATATGATCCGAAGGTAATATCGTTTCCCTCTTACGTCAATGCGATATAATTCAATCAACATATCCATGAGATCAACACATCCCATACCGTTATTACAAACCTCCACTATCTTGGGTCGGTTAACGTCGATATTAGTAGGGAGGCAAAAGGCCAAAATTACAAAATTGGTGCAACCCGAGAGGTAACCAGAACCGATGTTTTAAACTTTTTAGTAGAGTTGTATAGATGATATTTTGAGTGTAGGTCAATCGATACGAGTGGGAAAACCTTTTCTGGACGCCATTTTGGAAAATGGCAGATGCAAATATTTGATTGTTCATATTTTGGAAACTATTCAACCTAAAAACTTGATATTGGTGTCAAATCATGCGTAATTGTTGCCAAGAAATAAAAAAAAGTTTTAACTTTCAACCCCGTTCTTTCGTAATTCAATATGGCGTCTCCCGCCATATTGGATTCTATTATATTTAATATCTGGCGTTCTATTCATCATAAATGAATAATTTTTTTTCAAATAGTGCAATTTTAATTAATACACAACTTAATCATCTTTTTTATAAAGAAAATCATTATTAAAGATGACGGTTTCGCCATATTGTATTTTATTATATTTAATTACGCAGCTTTAACAGAAATGGAAAATTCTGAAAGTTTTTATATTTGTCATACATCTCCATTAAAGTACTTTAAACTTCATACCAAAGTCCCTTGATGTATTAAAGTAAGTTTTATCTGTTAATCAAGATGGCATTTTCCGCCATTTTGGATTTGCTTACACATTTAATGTTTTTCTGTTCTTATTATCTTTTTCTGTTCTTAAAGTCGAACTATATGTTTTTTGGGTCAAGGATTTCAATGAAGTAATTCATAGATACAACCAATTTCCTATATCTTAAAATGATCACAATTATATATTATTAAATAAACTTTGTTTTTAATTATTTTTCAACTATTACAATTGTTCTTTATAACATAAAAATCCCGACATTTCTGGTATAATGATTGTCTTAATATATAATAATTAGATATAAGATGCTTAATATTTAGGCACTAGATAATGACACTGATTAATCATCAACATCTTCAACTTCAACTGTATAGGTATTATAACAATGGTCAAGGGAACATCCACAAACTTTTAGGCATGGTAGAGCGTTTGATGTACACACAATTAGACCTAGTACATCCTGTAGTACAACTACAGTGTACAAGCTGCTTATATATGATGGAGGAAAGGAATCGTTTCCTAGCAATTTGGATTTCAACTTCCCATTGTCATCATACCACCCGCAATACAGAACATCAGGCAACAGTGGCTTTGCCTATAGAGATTTTTTTCCACGCTAATGCCTGGTAATTTGAACGTTGAATGTGTAGCTTCAAGGAGGCATATGTAGGTGGAAGCATTTCGGGTGATTTCTGACCAAATTGTAGTACTCGAAGCTCATTTATTGAGTCTTGAATTTCTCCGTTGTGTACAGAGCGCGAGTAAACAGCTATGAAACATTTTTCAGCCGATTTGATTGCACTATCGGACAGTTTTTCAATGCCAATATCTGCAAGGAGATTGGGATTTTTTCAATAAACAAGTATGCCACCCGATGTTAAAAAATCACTCATTGGATTCCACGAGATTGGGATTTTTGCAATAAACTTCCCACGCAGTCTTCTTTCCAATGCCAATTAGTTGACTGGTAGTATCACAACCAGTTATTGAGTGGAATCCAATGAGTGATTTTTTAACATCGGGTGGCATACTTGTTTATTAAAAAAATCCCAATCTCCTTGCAGATATTTTCATTGAAAAACTGTCCGATAGTGCAATCAAATCGGCTGAAAAAAATTTCATCGCTGTTTACTCGCGCTCTGTACACAACGGAGAAATTCAAGACTCAATAAATAAGCTTCGAGTACTACAATTTGGTCAGAAATGCTTCCACCTACATATGCCTGCTTGAAGCTACACATTCAACGTTCAAATTACCAGGCATTAGTGTGGATAAAATCTCTAGAGGCAAAGCCACTGTTGCCTGATGTTCTGTATTGCGGGTGGTACGATGACAATGGGAAGTTGAAATCCAAATTGCAAGGAAACGATTCCTTTCCTCCATCATATATAAGCAGCTTGTACACTGCAGTTGTACTACAGGATGTACTAGGTCTAACTGTGTGTGTACATACATCAAACGCTCTACCATGCCTAAAAGTTTGTGGATGTTCCCTTGACCATTGTTATAATACCTATACAGTTGAAGTTGAAGATGTTGATGATTAACCAGTGTCATTATCTAGTGCCTAAATATTAAGCATCTTATATCTAATGATTATATATTAAGACAATCATTATACCAGAAATGTCGGGATTTTTGTTATAAAGAAAAATTGTAATAGTTGAAAAATAATTAAAAACAAAGTTTATTTAATGATATATAATTGTGATCATTTTAATATATAGGAAATTGGTTGTATCTATGAATTACTTCATTGAAATCCTTGACCCAAAAAACGTAGTTCGACTTTAAGAACAGAAAAAGATAATAAGAACAGAAAAACATTAAATGTAAGCAAAAACAAAATGGCGGAAAATGCCATCTTGATTAACAGATAAAACTCACTTTAATACATCAAGGGACTTTGGTATGAAGTTTAAAGTACTTTAATGGAGATGTATGACAAATATAAAAACTTTCAGATTTTTCCATTTCTGTTAAAGCTGCGTAATTATATATAATAAAATACAATATGACGAAACCGCCATATTTAATGATGATTTTCTTTACAAAAAAAGATGATTAAGTTGTGTATTAATTAAAATTGCACTATTTGAAAAAAAATATTCATTTATGATGAATAGAACGCCAGATATTAAATATAATAGAATCCAATATATCGGGGACGCCATATTGAATTACGAAAGAACGGGGTTGAAAGTTAAAACTTTTTTTTTATTTCTTGGCAACAATTACGCATGATTTGACACCAATATCAAGTTTTTAGGTTGAATAGTTTCCAAAATATGAACAATCAAATATTTGCATCCGCCATTTTCCAAAATGGCGTCCAGAAAAGGTTTTCCCACTCGTATCGATTGACCTACACTCAAAATATCATCTATACAACTCTACTAAAAAGTTTAAAACATCGGTTGCTGGTTACCTCTCGGGTTGCACCAACTTTGTATTTTATCACATTTCACTACGTCTGCCTCTCCACTATATGGCTGTTGGACGATGTTGACCACCTTTTTACTTCCTGCACAGGTTTGACACCAACAAAGTTCGAAAGAAGTGTCACGCATTTGTTGTCCAACCACTTCACAGCAGTGATATTCTTATCGTCAGTTGCATAGGTGAAACTGCCTCCCCCGCGTTTTTTAAGATCATTCTCATCCTCAGTAAAGGGACTTTTGGGGAGATTCTTATGTAGTCGTTTAGGGATACTGTTTTCTTTCACAGTCACTACCATCAACAGATCCCGCACATGAAGTTCAGCAGCAAGGTGATACGAGGTGAACCAGTTGTCAGTATACAGTGTGTAATTTTTTTTCACTGGAATTGTCTGCACTAATTTCATAACAATGTCTCCACTGATCCCAAGTTTGGTTTTTTCAGTTACCGTGTCTTTTCCGGTATACACTTGGAAATCATAGAGCATTCCACTACTGCCGCATAACCCAAACACCTTGATACCCCACTTGTGTGGCTTGTTCTTTATATATTGTTTTAATTTATTTCTACCTTTAAACGGAATCATAAATTCATCCACATTTAAATGCTCTTCTTTATCAATCTTAAGCATATTGTCACGAAGTGCATCGAAAAAAGGCCTCACGTTAAACAACCGGTCGTTGTCCGGTTGCCCATATGGAATATTGATGTGGAAGAATCGGCGTAGAGTTTGGAAGAGGTCCCTAGACATAGCATCTGCAATGATTGGGAATCGTGTAGATTAAGGTGATAGTTCGTCAACCGGCGGATTTTGAAAAGTTTCTTGAAATTCGGTGCAAAAACTTTTGAGATTTTGCTTTTTCTAAGGAACAAACGTGTTTTTCTTCTTAGAGCCTGTTTTCTGCGTCTTCACTTGAGGTGTCTGTACTTTAACTTCATCGTCTTCCCCTTCATCAGCTTCAAATTCAACATCAATTTTGTGTGATGACCCGTTCACAATTGGGATAATTTGATCTTCAGCATCGCCTGTATTTGTACTTCTCATATTTTAAACAATTGTATCAAGTTCTTCATCAGAGTTTTCAAGTTCTACATCAGAAATATCGCCGTTCATGACAATATACACTGCCTTATCCAGTGACGAAATTTCTGTTTTTCTCTTCAGCATCGTTTACACTATACATAAATTTAACTTAGATAATTTTTAAATTAAAAAAATCATTTTCTAGAAAGCATGCACGAAGAGTGAAAGGAAAAAGATTAGCATGAGGTATGAAAAAAAAACCCAGAGCATGCACGAAGATATCAACGTAAGCAGCAAAGTCGCCAATAAGTGTTGAGTTGTTCCCAGCAAGTCCCAACGATGCCATTTGGCATCATGATTTTTCAATAATGGAAAACAACAATTAAAAATAATTATTTTAACATAAAAGAACGTCTATTTATATATTTTAACCTATCTGAACATATTCTCAAAATTTTGTTAGTAATTTTTTCAACCAAAATAGTTAAAATAGTAATTTAATTATATCAACTTTTCCAAAATGAAGTGAAACGCAAAGTTGCTATTTTCAAATTAAAAAAATAATAGTGCCGGCATCTATTGGGATTTAAAAAAATATTTTCTAATAGAAAAAAATTGAAGAATCGAATGATGTGCTTTTGAATATCATAAATAGCTATAGACGATCGGAAAAAAATTTCAAAAGTGATGATGCCAAATGGCATGACTGGGACTGAAAGGATTAACTAAAATTATATACTACGAAAAAAAAATTCAATTGCTTAAAAATGTACCGCAATTTTTTTTTAAATATACCTTGTTACGTTTATATGTAGTTTTCAGTTAGCTTATTTCATGGTGTTAAGTTGAAAATAATCAAAACTTATTTAATATATTTTACTTATGTTCACTTAACCAGAATGTTACAGTTGTTCTTCTCAAGATCATTAAGTACATCACCTAGTAAGAGAATTTTTTGAAAAAAAGAAATTCGAATTTATTTAAGTTTGATAAAATAAAGATAAATTGTAAAAGAAGAAAAAATAAGTAAAGAATTAAATGAAACGAAAAAGAAAGTCCGACACCCTCATAACACTAATCATGGCTTTCCCACCCAAAGGATACGGTAGTAGTAAAACGACTTTTACAGAAAAGTCAGCAGAAAAACGTTCTTTTTTATTTCAGGTTTTTGAGCTTCTAAATATAGTTTTTACTCAAGAACATTTAAATGTCTAAAGGATCATAAAAATAAAACTATAAAAAAACTTATTTATAATTATTATATATAAGGTGAAATTAGGTATTAGCTGAAATTAAATATAAAAAATATTTTGAATTTTTGTTTAAGTGTAATATTTACTAATTTTATGATAAGGAACTTGTTATCTCTAAAGGATGGAATAACACGTTCATTGAAGCAAAGATCTAATGTCTTTCAAAAATGTGACTTTGCACGTTCTTCCAATAAGCTCTTCAATTTAAAAATATTTTTTAAATAATTATTGTATGCTTTACTTATGTTTACTTAACCTGAAAGTTCAGCTATTCTTCTCAAGATCACGAAGAACCATCTAGTAAGAGCCATAACCACACCCTAACCACCTTAAAATAAAATAAACTAGAATTTGTTAAGTATGATAAAATAAAGAGAAATTGTAAAAGAAGAAAAACATTTGGGTTAAGAATTAAATGAAACAACGTCTAAATAAAACGAAAAAGAAAGTCCGCCACCCACATAACACTAATAATGGCTTTCCTACTAGAAGGATACGGTCGTAGAAAAACGACTTTTACAGAAAAGCGAAGTCGGCAGAAAGGCGTTATTTTTTATTTCGGGTTTTTGAGCTTCTTAAATATAGTTTTTACTCAAGAACATTTAAATGTATAAACGATCATATAAATAAAACTGAGGAAATAGTTCATTTATAATTATTATATATAAGGTGAAATTAGTTTAAATTAAATATAAAATATAGATTTTGAATCTTTGTTTAAGCGTAGTATTTATTAATTAGAAGATAAGGAGGAACTTATTATCTTTAAAGGATGGAATAACATGTTTATTGACACTAAAATATCAATTCTTTCAAACATATCACTCAGCACGTTCTTCCACTAGCTCTTGAATTGTAAAATATTTTTTAAATACTTATTGTATGCTTTACTTAAGTTTACTTCACCTAAATGTTATAGCTATTCTTATGAAGATCATTAAGTACATCATCTATTAAAAGAAAATAACACTCTCATTTAATTAAGTATGATAAAATAAAGAGTAATTGTAAAAGAATAAAATTTAAAAAAAAAGACTTAATTGAAGCAACGCTTAAATTAAACGAAAAAAAAAAAAAGAAAGACCGACACCCACATAACACTAATAATGGCTTTCTTACCAGAAGTATACGGTAGTAGAAAAACGACTTTTACAGAAAAGCGAAGTCAGCAGAAAAACGAAGTTCTTTTATATTTCAGGGTCAGAGGGTCTAAATATAGTTTTTACTCAAGAACATTTAAAAGATCGTTAATTCAAACTATAAATGTAGTATATTAAATATAAGATAAAATTCTTTAAAATTAAATGTAATTTTTTTTGTGTGTGATAACATATAATAGCATCATAATAGTATATAACATATATAATTCCAAAAAATATTTTTTTTGGTTTAAATTAATTATTTTAAATAAAAAGCAAAATATATCTTTAGTAATATTTTAAGCGATAGTTCATAATAATAAATATAGAATATACAAATATTTTTTTAATAAAAATTAAATAAATATTTTTCTTCTATTGTTATTCATGATTTGTTTGCGAGGTCTTTATCACACAGACATAGTTTTCTTAAAAAATAGAAATTATGTAAACTAAAACCTTAAAATTTATAATTAAAAATATTAATGTAACATAATATAAATTTAATGCAGATCATACCTTACAATAAACATTCAAAAACACTTTGAAACTTAGTCTAAAATTAAAAATTATCGTTTTGTCAGTTTGGTATTGGCTACTTAATAAAAAAGTTTAAAAGACAAACAAATTTTAAGTATACCAAATACATACATTTAATGTCTATTTTTAAACTAAAAAAACATTATGAGAAGTAATAAGAAGAAAAACCGTGATGACGAAGTTTTAATGAATTGTTTAGACAAAACTTCAATATTCGTTTTTAAATGAGAGCAAATTGAAAATGCTTTGTATTTTATATTTTAACTAAAAACCAGAGAATTTGCATTTAGATGTACGTTAAAATACCCACAACTTGTTCTGAAATATAATTGAACATTAAATGTAACACATTTTTACAATTTAACTAATGTACATACTAACACAAATAAATAAATAGAGTCTATAAACATTAAATCAGAACTAGGGGAAATTAATTTGGTTTAAAAGTATACGTGACACACGTGATTACACAGTAAGATAAATACTATTTTCCTATTAATTTATAAACTTTAATAACTTTGTATATTTCTAAATAATGCATCATGCATAGTACTTTCATTAATATGATTAAATCGCGATGACAAATTCTGACATGAAAGCTACGTGAAATAAATGCACAAATAATTCAATTTTGTCTACTATTAAATAAGTTTCATTACAGTTGAAATGTCACAATGTCGCATGTGATGTATATTGTTTGAAATAAATGAGTCCTAATTCTAACTGTTCTTGTGAAAGCTTGTACAGAATCTATCTCTCTAAACAAGTATTTCAAAAGTATAAACTATGTATAAATAGTATAAGGTTGTTAAATGGTGTTTCTTAAGGTCTTGCTAGATAAAAATAAGTATATTTTGCATAATAAGCTCATTAAAAACATGGGTTAAAATTAAATATCTGTCACATCAGGATGGATTTACAAGTAGTTGATATAATTTAAAAAAAGATAATCGTTTAACTAATTTTTAATATGCTTGAATTTTTGTGCGTGAGATTTTAACATTTTTCCTCTTTACAATGTCATATTGTTAAAATCCTTAGTTAATTGTTAAGTTATTGTTAAATCCATAAGTTAAAATCAAAAACACTTTATCACCTAATAAGTTGATTTGTAAATACTTAAAATACATCAATTACAGCAAATTCTGAATTGAAGTAAAATACTGAAATGGGTGAAAGAATTTACAGTTCCTTATTTTGCACCAATAAACAGTTTTTGGTTTCATGATATATGAAAGAGTGAGATATAGATTATTGAAATGAACTTTACTGTTTTATGGGCATCTCATGAAATACATTAAATAAATATACTTTACTTCGAATTGTTTTATTACCCAGCGAATAAATTTATAAAAACGCACTTTCTCTATTTTTGTTTAAATAAGTCAAATAATCAATGTTTTACCAAATTTTATTTAAGAGTTATTATAATATTAAAATGTAAGAATTTCAAATTATTCCACAAAGAACTTCTCAATTAAAATCCCTGCTTTGAAATACAACATTTTACAACAAAAGTATCCCAAATCCATCCTTAAATTTCTTTTATTAAATTCGAAAAATTCTTACTATAATCGTATTAAACTTTAAAAATTCTTGCTTATTTAAAATCCAAAAGGAAACAAGTATTTTTAAGAATTTGGTTAATACAATGGATTCTAAAATGGGCATGCTGCAGGTCTTGAATGGCAACAGAAATACTGAATAAAAACTAATTAGTTCTAGAGCAGCGGTTTCCAACCTGGGGGTGATCGCCCCTAAGTGGGTGATTTGTGTTATCAAGGGGCAAAAAATACTTGAGGGGCGATCGCGGGGGGGGGGGGGGAATTAAAATAATGCTGTACCTTTGTCCAGTAAAACCATTCTCCAACCATAACCAAACCAGCCAATTTTTACATTCAACTCTCTTAAATTTTCTAGAAACCAGTAAAAATATCTTAGTTAATTATTTCACTTTTAATCTTTAAAAATATGTGTTATGTTTTTTCTATTTTATTTAAAAGTGACCGGATAAAGCTTTTTTGGTTGCTTTTAGAAACGGTAGTAAGTGTTATAAAACTGTTTTATAGTTACACTTTAACTCAAATTATGATTAGACATAACATGAAAATTAAAAGGGGGCGATGGATGTTGATCAACCTAAAATACGAGGCGATGGTCCAGAAAAGGTTGAGAACCACTGTTCTAGGGCCTCAATTGGTGAAAAAATGGCACCGTGAATCAATATTACGTGGAAATTGTGCACCTATTAGTACACTGATTGAAGAAAGGGCATTAATTAAAACTGAAAGAAATTATGTCATCTAAAACAAGCCAATTATTCCAAAGTAAGCATGATGTGTCCTCAACTTAAAAGTTATACTTATAGGAATTTTATGAAAATTACAAACACATTTAAATTTAATGTCATCAAAAAGAAAACGTTAAAAGAATTTTTTTTGAAAATGTTTAAACTCAAATTAAACTGTTAATACTCAATTTCCTTACTATTCCGGAACAAACACTACAATAAAATGCCATCAGATTCAACATTTTACTCTAAAACATTTCCACGGAGACTCTTAACCCTTTTACAAGAAAAGCAACAACAAAAAAAATTAATAATAAATGTTCTGCTCTTCTTTCCACATCTGAAGAGCTTAGTGGAAGAACGTGCTAAGTGGCAAAAAGTGAAAACGAGAAAATGAGCTTTAAATTTTTTTAGTTTGCACCTAAATCCGTTAAAAACAGTACTTGCAAACGGTAAAAAATATAACTAACTTTAAGTTTATGAAAAAGGGGAAACTTGTTATCTTTAAAAGATGGAATAATATGTTCATTGCCACAAAAATCTAAATCTTTTCAAAAGTGTCACTTAGCACGTTCTTCCACTAAGCTCTTCATTTCTAAAATCACAAGATGCAATCTTCTCTGGCCAAGTTAATCCGAGTCCAATCGAAAAAGCCCAACCCTTTTCCTTTGGCACTCACACAAACCCCGAGAGACCGAAGAAGATTCATATTCAAGGCACGAGAGACGTAAGTCAATACCCTAAAGCTAAACGGGCCAATACAGTACGGACTTATTTTTAGGAATAATAGGCCGAAAGTGGCGCCCTCTGAGGGATGAGCTTTACAGACAAAGTGTAAACTTGTTTTCACTGCATCGAATTCAAATTTTAAAAAAATCTAGTTATTAGCAATTTTTTCCCTACTTTTTTAAAATTATATTTATGTAGAAATCAAATATGTATTTACCACATTTGGCAGAAATTTCCCACATCGAGATTCGACATCAGCCTGTATCTAACTTATTAACCGCAGTTTAATCGCTAGGTAACCCAACTAAGAGCGGGTCAGTTTAAATTAGGAACCACCAATTAACGGAAAAGTTTCTGTTTGTTTGCAAAAAATACTCATCAAGTAGATTTTTGTAACAGCCACTGTTACTTAAAACAGCTTCCACACACTATTTATACACTTTAAAGAAAGAAAATCGGCAAACACTGAATTAAGCTAGTTTTAATTTAAAAGTTTAATCGCCAAAATTAATAATTATTCAATAATTTTATTCACTGATTTAATTAATAGTTTTTTTCGTTTGCAAATTTAGTTTGAAATTCGAAGAACGATAATCACAAAAATATTCCGTCAAGTTTTATTTTCATTTTAAATAAAGTTTTTTCGTGCGTTTGACGAAGAGGCAACAGTAGAAATATGTATTATAAAAAAATGGAATTAACTTGTTATTTAAAAGTAGATTAAATTTTTGCTTTTTAAATTTTAAATATGTACTTCCAATTAAAATTTTAAATGAGATTTTGTATACGGCGTTGTCTGATTTTTTTGGCTTTAATATGACGAATCCTTCTTGTTTGTGAGTGTGATTCATTTTGTGAAAGTGGATGTCAGTCAGACAGACTGACATAGAATTTATAAAAGTTTATACTTTGTACGTTATAAACGTAGTGTGCAAGCTAAAAATTACTATGATATAAAACTGTAATAGTATGCTTTCTATTTCAAAGTATCCGAGTTAATTTCAAAAATCTACAAATCTGCACCAAAAACTAAAAATATCTTTAGTGTGCCCCTATATTATGCAAACAGTTTACTAAATTATTTTATAACATTATTCGTAAAATAAAGATTGCGAATTGTTTTTTTAAATATAAAATTTTAGGTTTTTAATGAAAATATAGAAATTTAGTGAATATATAGGCATGTAAGCAATTATGCAAAGATACACAGATATTTAGTATCAATGACCTGCTTTCAGTAGAATATGACTAAATGCCCATATTTTCACATTATTAAAAGTGCTTTTTCGTTCATTTAATTTCAGACCTTAATCATGTTAACTTGGAAATATTTTTTACGAAAATTAAATAAATTGACTTAGTTTGTTTTGCAACTGAGTGCTCCATTTATTCCTCGAGTAGTGGCGTGATTGCGCAACCCTTGCAGCACGTATCAAGAGAATTAAAAAAGTAATAATGTGTTCTTTCGTACTTGTTACTTTTTCTCGGCGAAATTACTTCTGGACTTAAAAAGAATGTGATCACATATATTTTATTGTATTTGCTAAGGAATACTTTATCGTAATTGTCTGTTTAAATAAATGTTCTTATTACATTTAACAATGTAAAAGAAACAATTAATAGCTATAATATCATTTGGAAAGTTTTGCATAAAATAAATTTAATGCAAACGCTTTTTACATATTTTTCTTATTTAAATGGATGATTACCACGCTCTTACAATGAATAATGACATCTGAATAAATCTAAACTTACCTACGAGTCCTATACTTTACGATGTGAAGTATAATTTATTACATGTAGTTTTTCTTAATATGTATTTTAAATGCAACAGCGACTTTAGCGAAATATGTTCCGAAATAAAAAAACTAAATATGAGTTAAAATTATTTAATCTACGACAATAGCTGACATCAAATATACTAAAAATAATGTTGCTCAAACGGTTTTAAGCAAAGAATATATATTCCGTAAAGTGAAAATAAACAATATTAAGAGTATCTACTTCCATCAGAATAACCTAAACTCCACACCCTACCAAATTCTTCGGATTTCTTGTAGCCAGCTGCACCCCTACACCAACAGGGGCGCTGGCATCTCATCTTCAGAACAACGACAAAAATAGAGTGGACCTCCACTCTAATTGTAAAAAGGCCGCTGAAAAGGGGGCCATGATGAATTGTGTCAAATCACTAGTTTGACGAGAAAGATTGCTACATTTGGCAACTTATCGCTGCCGTTTGGGTAGTTGTCAAAAGTACAATTTAAAAAATTATGTTCTAAAGTTATTTTTTCTGTAGTCCCTGCAACGTATATGTTGGTGCAAATACTGTGTCTACCAGTCTAGAATGTTAAAAAGAGAAAGCTATGTGATTATTTTGAATGGGCATGTTTCACGTCATGACCAGTTCTAGCGATATAGTTTTCGTTCTTGGTTCTTCTGGAATTACATGTGTTATGTGAATACAGTACAATATTTTCTTACCTCACTATAACGAATTTTGCATAAAAAATCCTTCCAGTAGAACTAAAGCTTTTCTCTGTGAATCACGTTAAATTGCTGTCCCATAATTTTGCTTAATTTCTCTACATAAGACAAAAAATATCAATCTAACTGAAGTTTTGGCAATGCTTGGCATACTTGAAATTCAATCGAATTAAAACCGATAAAATATATTAAATAGAAGGAATAAAAACACGTTGCACGTAAAGAACTCTAAAATCGATTGCTGCAGACAAAAAAGATCTCCCTCATCTTGAGAGTGAAATTGAAACAAACTATGAAAATACAGGAGACGCAAAAATGGGAACAGGAGAGTTACATCATCTAAAACAACCCCATTATAAAAATTTCTCCGGTCACATGTACGTGGAAATGAAAACCAAGTCATGCGACCAATGTCGGTCCCCTTTTTAGATCTATCAACACACAGCTCACTCTATCCAAAGTCTTTGCCTCAAACTCCAACCTCACCATCCCGCACCGTGGCGCCAGTTTCCGCGTGAGGATCGATCCGACCCAAACACACACAACTGCGGCCCACCAACAGCTATCTGCAGGTTGGAAAAAGCCCTTGCCCCAATGGCGCCCAAATGACAGAGATACCTGCGAGCCGGACATGCGGCACACGCTGTGAGGTAGGTGGCAAAATTCTGTTTGGAATGAGATGTTCTGTGTTCTAATTTAGAATGGGGGTTTATTTGGTAAGGGGAGGGGTGTTGGTAAGGGGGCGGGGGGTTCAAATTTGGAATGCAGAAGAGATTGTGTCAGGTTGCTTTGGTATGCGGTGAATGTTGGGGGGTTAGTTGAGATGAAGGGTTTGAATTTCACAAGAATATATTTTTCATTTATTTGGTAAAATATTGGGTTACGAATTTAATTCAGTTGTAGATATCATGTGTTGTAATTTTATATTATGAATAATACTTTTATTAATGAGGTGTTTTATTGTGAGTAGCTGTTAGTGTTATATAGAAATTTTCATTGTTTAAATGTATTTTATTTTGTAATTATATATTAAAACTTCTATTCAAGATTGAGTTAATTAGAGTTTCGTTTGTATGAATGTAGCATTAATTGTTTCTGGATGCAAAAGTCATCAATAACTGTTTTTGCAAATTTAAGCTGCACATTTTTAAATGATGCTATCATAAATAATTATTCAAAATTACTATTTACAGAAAGTAATCAAATGTTTGCCCCATACAGACATTTGAATTAGCTATGTGCAAACGTAGTTGAAGTTAAAAAAATGTTTAACATCTATAATTTAACACACAAACCTACGATAAATTGTCAAAATAAACACAAAATTTATAAAGAAATATTTTATGCTGATTTAAAAAAAACTGCCTTTGGTTTAGTTCTATGTGGTAGATTTTGAAAATTTTCTAGTTGTCGTATAACTAACCTATAATAATATTAACTACATGTGTGCATATTTTTAAGAGAAAATACTTTTTGCAAAATTATCATAAAATATAGTGTATGATTAAAAAATAAAATGCAAATTTTTTAAGTCTCTAAAAATTGAATCTTATCGAAAATTGTCTTTTTTAATACTTAAATTTCTTGTTTGCAAACAAAATCTGTTCCAGAATAATTGTAATGGTATATTTTTAAATTTACAATGTAAAAAAACCTCTGTAATTTGTCATAACAATAAAAAAAGAAAAAGTTCTGCCATCACCATGTGATGTGAAATTTGTAGTACGGTACCCTCTAAAATGTTTGCTTCACCGGCAGTGACTGGATTTTCACATCTGCTCTGTTTAAACGCTACTTAAGTAAGTTGTTTTATGAATTAGTACGTCATGAAAACATCAATTTGTTGTAAAAACATTACATCACTGTGATATAAAAATTGAATGCGAAATGCGCTATAATTTTACAGAAATTTTTTACTGTGTAGTTTTGCATTTTTATTTTAAATTGGAAAATATTAATTCATAAGTTTTGCACCGATAATTCATTTTACTGCTATTTCCAAATTTAGTTTAACGTATAATAAGTTAAAAATACATACATTTATTTAGCTTTTATTTATGAATAATCTATTTATTCAATTATTAAGCATCTATTTATTCCATTGCATTTAAAACTTTATAAGAAACTTATTTAAACTTTCGAAAAAACTACTCAATTGAATCATCCCCATAGTTTGTTTACAAAGTTGTAACTTTAAAAATTTGCGGTGGGAAAAACAAGTCAGAATTTTTTTATTTAATTTTTTTAAAGGCGTTCTCTTTGAGTTGTTTAGATAGGTAACGTAAACTAAAACAATAGAAATTTGTTATATATCATAGTTTTTTTTATCAAATGATAGTTTTTGTATCGAATATGTTTACGTTACCGATTTTTCATAAATATGTGGCAAAGACGTTATAGAGAGAGAATCGTTTTTTGCTATATCTTGAAATTTTAATGGATGATAGATATTATAATTTAATTTTGTCATCTGATCTGTAACTCCTCACTACACCTTGTAAATAGGCACTTTTTATAATATTGATTCTTCTACGTCTGTATAACTCAGAGGGTTAGAAAAAACGATTTTACTATCATTTCGAACAAATAAGAATACAAAATGTAACCACGGCATCAACGCAAACTTTAAACAATAGCCTCGAAAACTCAGAAGTTAACTAAATGGAACTAAGTCATGCAAACCAGCTGTAAACTTTGTTGACTTAAAAAGATCCATATAATTTTCTTTTGTAGGGTATGTTAAACAGCAAAACACGCATCCTGTTATTTCTGGCCAGAATACATGTATGATATTTGCATCACAACAAATTTCAAGCAATTATGAGTAAACTATTCAACGATGTATACTGATTGGCAAGAAATATTGTTATTAGCAAGTTATCACGGACATTTTGCGTTAGCACTCAAACAATTGAAAAAAAATTGAAAGCAATTTTCGTAGTAGTTTTGCAATGTACATATTTATAACATAAATTGGTTGTTATAGAATTTCGATATCGAATACTTTAAAAGGAAAAGATTGTTTATAGTTAAAATTCTGTATAACTGGTTAAATCTTTGAGCCAAACTAGGTGACTTGGGGAATGTTCTTGGACACCTACCAAGTTTGCCAATGCTCCTATCTAATGTCTCTTGTGAATTTATTATCAATTTCAGAAATGTAATTTGATCATTATTGATGAAACTCTGAAGTTATTAAACCTATGGTGTTGTTTTATAAAGATATTCATTTGATTTGACTTACAAATTGAGCTTTCGTACTTTATTCAAAGTTTATAATAGAACAAAAGCTTTAGCCTGCGAATTTTCGAAAAGAACATTTTGATCGTAGTTTTTTTGTCTATCTACAAGAGTTGGGATAGACAGAACAATAAATCTTGATATGTGTCGGTGATGCATTTTGTAAAACGAAAGTTTTGGATGTTTTTGTGTTTGTGCTCAAAGCATGTCTGGTTAGTATGGATTTCTTCGTTTCGTTGAAAGGATTGTCAAGTATAATATCTTTTCTTTCTCTAGAAACTGTCTTTTCTAAAAACTTTTATATAAATCACTGTCTGTCAGCGTTTTGTTATCTCTTGCTAGGCTATTCTGTTTATATTTATTTAGATAATTAATGCATGCAAACAGAATAAATTAAATATGATTGCGTGTCGTGTTATTATAAGAGTTTAATTAAAATCAATCCAAAATAAATTACTTCAAAATTTTGATATTCATCTTAAGCTTGGTCATAAGAACGTATAATAATATATTCTCTCCGCAACATGTATAAAATACTTAGGCATTGAAGTAGTTTTAAAAGAAAAAATCAATTTGCTTTAATAAGTTTTATGCTCTAAATAATCAAATATTTCAAATAAATTTTATTGAGTTCTTTTAGATTGTTGGCGTTTGGCACTTGGGCGTTTGAACCACAACAGCTTGAATAATATCAACAAGATCGTCCAAGCAATGTCACTATATGCTATACCAAAAAGCGTATGGTGTACGTATGATCTATCACATCTCATATACAATATGGTTCTTGAATGCTCTCGCAATTGACGCTAATAACCACCAAGATACACAACTATAGTAGTACATACTATTTGGATTACATCGTGATAGAATTTCTGATTGTTAAGCACCGATTTTAACGTAATTTATGTGCCAGTTTTTCTAGAAATAGCCATAAATTTCAAAATTTTATTTTATTTGATTTTTTATTGATTTTCTACTTTTTATTTGGAAATGATTTTAAGATCATGATCATTAATGATCAAAGATAAGCTCCTTTCTGTTTTTAAAAAAATATTTTTTGTAACAAATTAAATTTTTAATTTATAAAGAGGGAACAACCATATATTTCCCCCATTTCTAGACCCTCTGGGAGGCAATAATTTGTATTTCAAATCCGTTTCTTGAATACAGAATAAAAACGTTTAGGTTTAAAAATTTACTTTATAAGTTCAATTGATTAACTTGTAAAATCTAAGTATGATTGTTTTGTCGCCCCCGAAGTGTAACGGTTATAGCTCTGGACTGCAGAGCAGGAGGTCTGGGTTCGATTCCCGGGTAAAACTTGGTTGTAAATTGTACCTATCTCTAGTCTTGGGTGAAAACCAGTTAGACTGTGTGTCATAATAAATTATTTATTAAATTATTATTCAATTGATTAACTTGTAAAAGTCAAGCATTCTATTTATAGAATCAATTGCATTAAAATGCTGATTATTAATGGACTTTTATTAAATCATTAATGGACTAACTAGTAAATATTTTTTAATTAAAAATGAAATATGATTATTTTCGATCATCACTTTTAAATTGTGCAGTGAAGAATGGAGAATTATAATGATAATTAGTTTTATTCAACCAAGTCGATAGCCTATTATTTGTCTATTGTTATATTTTAATTTAATCAATCAAGATGGAACCCTTATATTAATAGAAAATGATTGATTGCTTCACAGAGGTCAACAGTAAATAACTGTGTAGTTAAAGTTTACATACTTGATTAAATTGTAAAATAAGTATGAGTTTTGCCCCCAGAAATGTCACCTTTATAGCTCTGGACTGCAGGAAGCAATCTTTGTTCTAACTTTGTAAATTTACTATCTCTATCTGGGTGAAAACCAGTTAGACTGTGTGTCATAATAAATTATTTATT
The DNA here is from genome assembly GCA_019343175.1 of Oedothorax gibbosus. Taxonomy (NCBI): domain Eukaryota; kingdom Metazoa; phylum Arthropoda; class Arachnida; order Araneae; family Linyphiidae; genus Oedothorax; species Oedothorax gibbosus. The sequence continues at coordinate 219,875 of JAFNEN010000270.1, forward strand.
GAATTATTATTCAATTGATTAACTTGTAAAAGTCAAGCATTCTATTTATAGAATCAATTGCATTAAAATGCTGATTATTAATGGACTTTTATTAAATCATTAATAGACTAACTAGTAAATATTTTTTTAATTAAAAATGAAATATGATTATTTTCGATCATCACTTTTAAATTGTGCAGTGAAGAATAGAGAATTATAATGATAATTAGTGTTATTCAACCAAGTCGATAGCCTACTATTTGTCTATTGTTATATTTTAATTTAATCAATCAAGATGGAACCCTTATATTAATAGAAAATGATTGATTGCTTCACAGAGGTCAACACTAAATAACTGTGTTAGTTTTACATACTTGTAACTTACAATTGTCAAAAGTTAGTTTCACTCTCAGAAATGTCACCTTTAAGATTCTTCGATCGTGAAGCAAATTTTGTCACTTTGACAATATTTTCCCTGTGAGGCCCCTCATACTCTGAAACTACAATTTGACGACAGATTTTCTCGGAGCTTGCATTTATCTCTGAGAGTGATGATAAAATGTTGACTATGTTAACGCTTTAAGTTGTAAAAGACTTGTTTTAAGCGTTGAGCTACAAATAAAAGTAGTTACAACACTTTTTCAGGGACAACTATATAAATACCACATAAAACTCCATGTGATTTCTTTAAAAAAATTGAATAGATGTATAACTTTTTAGAATATATTTTTATATGCTCGTTTAAATACACTTTGATGGTTATATGTTTACAAAGACCATTGTTTTTAAATTATTGTGTTACCGATAGTGTGATGAAAGTAAAATATTAATTAAACTATGAAATTTGTTAAACCACATATTTGAAAATATATTCTACAATAAATATAATTAACCAATATTTATCTGGTATTAAATATTCATTTTAATCAGCAAGTAATTATTACTTGCTAAACTAAAGTAACAGAGTTAAATTAAATTATAGTTTCATAAATATTATTTTAATAAATTCAAATTTGAACATGCAAGACACGTTTGCTAAATTTTCAGCACAAGCAAACTGTTTATGTTTTATTTTATTATGTTATATTTTATTTTAGTTTGTTATATTTTATTTTATTATGTTATATTTTATTATGTTATATTTTATTTTATTCAATCGCAACTTCATCAAACTAAGCAGCGAAAACCATTTTTCCAATTATTTCCGTCTATTGAAGTTTGAGGCGGTTGTTTGTTCGTTAAAATTCAACTAAATGTTAATTTTCAAATTCCCATATCTTTTCAAACTCTTAGTACGTGACCTGTGTTTAATACATTTACTTTTAAATACTTCTTTTCTTCTATTTTTATTTTATTGCTCCGTTCATTGTAAATGGTTGGTAGCACAAACCTTTTAAATAAATAATCTCACTACATTTAAAGTAATTTCATTTGTATTTTTGACAGATTGAAAGGTTTAAGTGCAAGTGCAAATCAATATCAATTACTTCTCTTCAACGCTCAACAAATATTTTTATTCATTTCCTTTCACGATGATGGTTTTCTTCAATTCCTTAAATTTATTTTCTTTGAAAACAGAATTCGAAAAAAATGCTCCTTCGCTTGGGGATAAATATTGTTGAATGCATATATTTTAGCTTATATATTAATATAACTGCTAATTATGGCAGAAGTTTAATAACTTTTATTTAAAAATGTCGTGCATATCCTCTAGAATTATTATAAATTTGTTTCCTTATTCGATATTAATCATATACCCACAAAAACATTCCCTCCATAACATGCATAAAATACTTTACCATTGAAGTGCTTCTAAGAAAAAAAAATCAAATTTCTTTAGTACATTTTATATTCTTAGTCATCAAATATATTTCGCTAATAATTTTCATAGTTCTTTTGGAAAACTTGAACAGATCAAAAAACAAAAGATAAAAAATAAGAGAAAAATGGTTCATGTTATCAGACCCCTACGGCCTAAACCCAGGACGTATCAACTACATTTTTACTATTCCATAAAATATTGTTAAATATGTTATTTATGGAATTTTTTGTTGATGTTTTATTATAAGTGTATATTAACTTAAAGGATTCCCAAACACAATTATAAACAGATTAAAGATTTTATCACCCCTTATTCAGAAAAATTACTATTGCGTGACCCAAATATTATTAACAGGTAACTATAAATTGAACGATTATCATTACTTATCCCAAACTTCCCATATAGATAAAATGACAAAAGTGTAGGGGAGTCCGGGGATAATTTTCCACTGGGAAAAGTTTTCCACATAGGGAAATAAGCCATTAGGGTTAACTGGGTTTTTACGTTTATTAAATCTAACAATAGTTGAAAAACTTGCCCCATGCATTTTTGGAAGGCTGGAAAAACATATCCTGCATATTCGGGATACGTTTTATAGCTCAATATGTTTACATTTAAGCACTTGCTTAAAAAAAACTATATCTACTTTTTAGAGAAGTAGCATTGATAGTTTGTCTATTAAAGTGTAAGGAAGACAATGATATCATGTTTTCTTTAAAATACGAAAGTAGGAAATACATAATAAAAAAGAAAAACACGTAAAACTGGTCCCACTTCACATTTCTATTAATAACTCTTGAGTAATTATATTAATAAATTTATGCCTACACAGAATGGGCTTTCTCTTTTAAAAGTGCCGTCTACATCAATCTCTACTCGGTAAAGTGACGCTTCCCCCATTTAGTTATCAAGTCAGAAACACGTCACTTTTCCCTATTAAGTTGTGAGTAAACACAATTACGTATGAAAAGGGTAGAACTTTGCTCGGAAATGCTAATTTCCGTTTTATCGAATAATGTGAATTGGGTCCTTAGTAACGAGATGAACAACAAATGTGTATTTGTAGTGAGACTGAATTGAGGTTCAAAAAATCCATGGTTATTCGTCAGAAAAAGTACTTTTTGACGGTATGTATTTTTATATTAAAAACTTAAACATTTGGCATATTTTAAAGTTAAAAAATTTTTTGGACGTATTTTAATCATTTTAACAAGACCGTGATGAAAATTATGTTTCACAATTTCAGTCGATTTAATTTTGTTTAATGAACGTCTATCTAAATGTTTTATGAGCGTTTATAATTTTAATCTTTTAATTTACTATCACAGTGGTACGGTAAAAGCACTGACATCATGTAACCTACCCTGTGATGTACATTTACCTATGACGCAAAAATCATTGTGTGGTACCGGCGATTTGCTTCACTGGCAGTGATCGGATACACGCATCTTTTTTGTAAGTTGTTCATGTGACTCTTTGCGAAAACTTCAATTTTCTGTAAAGCAAACATTACAACATTGCGGAGCAAAAAATGACCACAAAATGTTCTGTAATTTTACAGATTTTTTTTACAGTATATTATTCGTTTTTATGACTGAATTTGTTACACAATTTAAAGTTTATAAAAATAGCAAAATTATAACATTGAAACGCAGTTCTATTTTATAATTACATACCATGATGTATGCTAGAATATTTATCGTCTAAAATTACGTAGAATATTCCATTAAACATGCAGTTCTTTCTTTACAGTTACATTTTGTGGCAAAGCAATCAATAACGCGGTGAGTAACAAAATGCCCCTGGCTTATCATGTCTTTTGCAAGCCCTTTAACTGGAAGATTGCCAATTACTAATTTTTCTATCCTAATTAAGTTATTAACGAAACAAATTATCCACGAATTTATTGATGAGGACTTTATGGCCATTTTTATGGATAACGCTTAATAGTTTAGGAATTACTCTCCGAGAAAACAAATCACACCAAGCAGAAACATTCGCTTTTAGAATTAAACAATTAAATATTCATAAATAATTGATTGCTTTGAAAACTACAACGTAAAACTTTGGTGTAGCTTGGTGTAAAGTTATTCCATAAAAACTGATGTAAACTATTTTTATAGAAGTTGTAACCTTCAATATTATTTTGTAGTAGAAAAGAATAAATTATAATACCTATTTACTAAGAGGTTCACACAGGCCCATATGTAACAACATTAACTACTTAAATTTCTATTCTGTTTTTAATGTGTTTTGTGCACACTGTAAAAATTTGATGGAATATTACACTAAAGTTTTACAGTGTATAAAACAAGTTTGTTTTTGTAAAATAGCAAACAAGGTTTATCGGGACTTTAGGGGCCATTACTAATTAAATATTATTGTGGTTTTACTTCTTGCAGATTTTTTCAAATCTTATAATTTCGCAATGCACATTTCCGACATTTTTGTAGAACCTGCAATACGTATTAGCATCACAAACTGTTGTAAATTTTTTTTATAATTACCTGTAAAAAAATAAAGCTTACTGGTCAAAAACCGATGACGAAGATCTGCCAAAGGACGGTAGATTTTTTTAAATTTATGCAATATCATTAAGGTCGTAACAACCCTTCAGAATTATAGTCGAAGCATTTATATGTAAAATATTTATTAAATTCTACATACATCTAAAATAATATGGACAATTTTACTTGTTTAATTATATAAATCAAATATTTCAGAATAGATTTCCAAATGTTTGGTTTTGAGAAGAAAGTTTGTCCAATAGAAGTTTATGAAATAGGGTGAAAAAAAACTTTTAACTGCATCACTTGAAATATTCAGTTGCATTATTCTGCTTTCTAGATAAAAGACGATAATTTTTTTGGAAAAATATAAAAACTGATTCTTTTTTTGTTAGTTTCACATATCTAGAGATTATATAAATATGAAGTATTTTTGTAAAAAGGTTCCCCTGCATTAATTTGAGCAAAAATTAGCATACAAAAGTATTACAAATAAGGAAAATAAATGTTCCTTTTCAAAATAAAGTATATCAATACTATTACAATAAAGTACTTTCAATATACAGAATTCTTTGAAACATATATCTTTCTCGATCCGTTACTTTACTACATAGAGTGACCATAACATTGCACCGGGTTATTGTTAGACGAAGAGCAACTAGGCCTTGACGTAATGGATATATAATGGGATCATATTTCTACAGATTGATTGCATCCTAGTCTTATCGGGGTGCGATTTCCCATGTGTATCCGTATGACACATTTCAACCTTACCTGCCGGAGGGAACGCTATAAATCATTTAAGTATCAGCAAGTTTAGATGAATGGCCGAAATCGGGGGATGTCTGTCGACATCCACTGGTGAAAATCTGAAATAACTTTAAATTTGCATTAAAAAATATCTCGGTGAATGTCGGCTTTTGACAGTTACCACTGGCAACCCTTTGGTCATTCACTATAACAAATATTTGTAATTGTTATAGTGTAAATAACACTATAACAATTATTCACTATAACAAAATGCCATTAATCAAGCTATTGATTGTTCTTAATCACACAAGATTGCATTGCCCAATAAATTCCCTGGGCTAATTCCATGTAACTGTAGTGTAAGTCCCAATTTAAGAGGAGATTACAAGCTTTTTAAATTTGAAAAATATCAAATTAAATAAAGTACGAGGGCTGTTTTTTTTCAACCTCCGATGGGCTGTAACAAAAAGACGGGTCAATATACAAAAAAGATTTTTTAACATAAAGTAATGAACAATACTGCTTATTTCTTCACATAATCATCTTGGCGATTAAGGCATTTGTTATACCTGTAAACAAGCTTTGAAATACCCTCTTCATAAATTGTAGCCGCCAATGATTGGGAGGGAGTTGTGACGGTTTCGTTTAAAAAAAGTAAATTTGGAAGCTTTACGTCAATTTTTTTTCTGTCTTTCAAGCCACTGCTAGTCCATAGTTCAGTTATGGCGAACCTTTGAGTTTCCCTAAACACTTGGTCAACTCGCTGAACAATACCGTCTGTAGCGACAGACTTACTTCCTTGGTCCCCTTCTTCATGAACATCAGTATTGTTCTGCGAGTTGACCAAGTGTTTAGGGAAACTCGAAGGTTTACCGTAAGTGAATTATTGATAAGCATAGTGGCTTGGATTGTAGAGCTTCCAAGTTGACGTGGAGCTCAAAGAAACCGTCAAAACTCCCTTCAAATCATTGGCGGCTACATTTTATGAAGAGGGTATTTCAAAGCTTGTTTACAGATATGACAAATGCTTTAATAGTCAAGGCGATTATATGGAGAAATAAACAGTATTGTACTTTACTTTTGGTAAAAAAATCTTTTTTGTATCTTGACCCGTCTTTTTGATACAGCCCATCGGAGGTTGAAAAAAATAGCCCTTGTACATTACATTACTTAGTTTTAAAAAGTGTAGATCAGCTGTTCCGCTAGTTTTTTCCCATTTAGTGTTAAAAGTTGTAGTTATAATCACTTTTTATAAACGTGACTTACACTACAGAAAGGATAATTTTGCATGGAATTAGCCACCGATAAAATTTTTGCATTATTCTAACCTTTTTTTTTCTTCATTTTACGGCCATCTTTACACAAACTTTATTATAACCAACTTAATAATATCCCGACACAAACTTTAATTACAACCACTCTGAGTATTCAAATGAGCCGCGTTCACTAACCGAAAGAAGATAAAACAGTTTTCTATATTCCTTTTATGGTCACATTTCCCTCGTTTCTCTTACCATAAAAAAGTTCCTTTCCACTTGTTTTCAATGTGCCGGGATATCAAGTGATGTTTTACGCAAAGTACACTTGTGCAAGAGTAGCTCATCCATTCTCGATGAAAAGAGTCATGGCGGTGGAATGACAAAACTGTAAAAGATAGCGTGTGTTCGGATAATTTTATTTCGTATTTTCTGAATTCGGATAATTGGAGGTAAGAAGGTCGTAGTTCGTAAAATTAGGATTCATATAATCGGAGATAGGATGATTACAGTTCGGATAGACAGGTTACTTTGTGAGGTTCGGATAATTGGAATTTGGATTGTCGGAGTTCGTATAACAGGTGTTCGGATAGTTGGTGTTTACATAGCAGGGGTTTGGATAATTGGAGTTCTAAGAGTAGTAGTTCGGATAATTGGAGTCGATAATGCTCGATAGTATTCTACTCTATATAACTCGTTATAATACACGATACATTCCTACTGTAAGTACACTAAATCTGTGCAATGCTGAGAATACGTTTGCATAGAATCACATTTACTCCTAATTTAAACATCTCAATAAATAAATTACGCTAAAGGCATTTATTTTGGCTTCACGCCAAATCGGCCTTTCTGATTGCATTGCTTTCTATGATTTAGTTAAAATTTCCAATTGTTTATTTCTAATAAAATTTGTCATTCTTGAAAAAAATTAATAAATAAAATAATTTAATAATGATTGCCGGATATAGACATAATCATTCAAACGAGTTTCAATCCACCAAATAATAATGTGATTTTAATAATCTCGAAATTAACTCTGACAGTTTCAAGCATAATATGACAGCTAAAACTTATTTGCAAAGAAACTGTCCTTGTCGAAGTCTTTATTGTGAAGTCTATATAACTACTATCAACACATTTTATTCTTGCTTTGCTTAGAATGTGTTAAATGAAAAAAAATATCTAATTTAGTTGGAAACGCTTTCACCTTTCACGCTAGCCTGTATGCAAAGCTATAAACATCCACGTAGTCTGATAATTTAGAACCCCGGTCAAAAGAGAGTGGTCGATACTATTGTTTCCTTGTGTTTTTGCTTCTCTAACCAGAGAGACTCTAGGGGTATTTAAGTAACTAAGTAATTGAGAATTTTACGGTGATAGGAAAATGTGCAGTGAAACTAGAATTATCCGAATAAATTGAGACCGGGCACCATTCGAATGATCAAACACTCGGATAATTATATTTTTCTTACAGTTAATAATAGAATTTTAAATGCGACCGCGACTTATCATCTCAATAATCTCAGCGTTTCAAAATGGGTGGACGGGAAGGACTATCGAATTTTTTGAATCCGCGAATTCGGATAATTTTGCTAAGTATATTTTAAATTCGGATAACTGCAGTTCAGATAGTTAGAGTTTGGAAAATAGGAGTGTGGATTGTCGGAGTTTGAATAATAGGAGTTCGCATAACCAAAGTTCCGATAATCGACGTTATACTGTATGCATTTAATAAAAAAAAATGGCGTAAGTCTGAGTTGCAGGAATATCAAACAAAAGCTTGAAGTGTCTGGAGCTTTTACTCGAACTCTATATTTTTCTTTATTTCAAGCTCTTCCCATTTCAAAGTAGTATTTTATGTTTTACTGTTAAAAGAACTTTTCTAAACCGTTGTAGGGTTTCAGTAACTACCACAAAAACATTTGCAAAAATAAACTTCGTCGTATGTATTCAATCCAAGAAGCTGTCGATTTTTAAACTGGTAGGTGTTGAATGTTTATTTTAAAGATTGTTTTATAACATGTTTAATACTTATCCGTTATTTTTTATTAATTTTTAGATAAAATACGCAACTATAAACAAATATTTATATTTAAGAAGCTTAGGAATGATGTGCGAGTGTGTTTCTTTTCGGTAGAAATTATATATCAGAGCAAGCAAAATGAAAGCCACTAAAAAGAAAAAGTGGTTTAAGTATTTATGCTAATAGAAAGTGTATAACAAAAGTGAAGTAAGTGTATAACAAAAGTGAAGTAAGTGTATAACGTAAAGTGTATATAAACAGACTATAACATTCAATTTGACGATTATAAAGAAATATGTAATATTTCCTTAACAAACATGAATTTTATATATATAATTTATTTTATAATACTTTAAGAAACTAAAGTTATGATGACTCTTGTATTATTTCCGATTCAACTAAAATTTGGAGTAACTATTTTAAGTTGCAATAATTATTACTTAAAAAAAAAGGTTAAAATTCGTAGTTTCTGTATTTTATGAGCCACGTCAGAATTATCCAGTCTCGAAAATCCAAATTCGAAAATGTAAATTCTGACTTTCAGGAGTCTCAAGGTTAAGATAATCGTTTTAAAAGATGTATATCTTGAGAAACTTATCAACGTTGCAATCTTTTTTCGCTCCCGGTTTTCAAATTTGACTTCCATCTATATATTTTTATGATGGAATAAGTTTTTATCTTTTTGCAATTAATCTTTTGTTTTTTGTTTGTTCAAAAACTCATAACTTTTTTGTTACAAAATATTTTTTTGTCCTAAGAATGTTATTTTTTACAAACTTTGATAATTTTAAAGTTTATTTTTAATATTTTACTGTCCTTTTCTTTTGAAGAACTAAAATTAAAACAAAATTCATGAATACTTACATTTTTTTTGTCCTTAGAAAGTTATTTTTTACAAACTTTGATATTTTTAAAGTTTATTTTTAATATTTTACTGTCCTTTTGTTTTGAAGAACTAAAATTAAAACCAAATTCATGAATACTTATTTTCTATGCTAAAAAATAAAACTTTATATTTATAATTTTTTTTTCTTGACATTACTTTGCTATTGTTGACAGATTTCGCAACGATGATTGATGATATAGGAATAACAACAACTTAAGCAAATTTAGAACTTCACTTGTTCAAGATGATCTACATAAAAACTATAAAAGTATGGATAAAGTTTTGAAACAACTTATAGATAGATTTTTTTTATAAGGCACATTTTTTTGGATGTAAGACACTTTTTAGGTTTTACAATTTTAGTTTCACAAGTACAAAGCTATTTTTATAGATCTAAAATTTGTTAACGTATTCACTCGCTGAATTCTCGTATATTTTAGTACCGTATTGAAAAATAACTTGAATAAATATAATCACAAAGTTGAGTGTGAGAGAGTGAGAGAGAGTGTGAGAGAGAGTGTGAGAGAGAGAGTGAGAGAGAGAGAGTGAGAGAGAGAGTGTGTGAGAGAGAGTGAGAGAGAGAGAGTGTGAGAGAGAGAGTGTGAGAGAGAGAGAGACCTTATGCTTGCAAATTTGAAATATTTTGGGTCAGTGTTCCTATTTTGAAAATTCTTTTACTGTTCATAATTTTATATCTTGACAAATGCACAATACAAACTTATTTATTGCGAAAATCTTTATTAAGTTTGACCTTTTTAAAAAACTTATAAAAGTACAATATGCTGAGTTAACATATATATATATAAACAATTCACTAGCGTTCCTTGAAAATTTTGTTCAACTAAAGTGACCAATTTTTATCAGCTTACTGTTCCAAGAATTTGCAGTGAAGGTTTCTAAAATAAGAATCTTTAATATGCAATTGGGTATTTGATGAAATACTTAATTGTGTTTTAATGTGATGCATATATGCAATAAAAACACAAAACCAAAAACAATTCATTAATTTGTCGAAAATGTTATGTCTGTGACCGAAACGAAAATTATTTATGAAAAATAAGGAATAATTTGGTGCAAAAGTTTTCTGACAATGTGCAGCACATTGAGATGAGCTATGTCTATTAATTCTTCCTTTCAGGTACTGTACTTTTTTTAAAACAGGTATAGTTATAAGAGGTTAGGTAATTTTGGAATTCTATTGTATATGAAAACACTGCTGCACGAATAAATGGAAAATTCATTCAAAATTCATTTGGGAAATTCATTATCCAAGTGTCGACGACACTGTGTACATAAATAACAGTCTATTTCTATAGTTCTAAAAAATGCCTCATCATCAATAAATTACACCTTACAATTTAACCCCGCCCCCTATTGCATGCCATCCAATACAAAATCGATAAAGGATAAGTGTGGGAGTTATTAACGAGGCAGGTCATTGACAGGTAGTTATGCCTCACTGACAGATGACGCCATTCAGCCAATGATGCATCGCCACGTAAATGATTTCTCGCATGACCTCATAGTCTCACCAATCGCATTATTTAAGGACTTGATGAATAAATAAGCATTAACGATGACCTTGGTCTGACTTTTTTGGGGGGCTAAATTTAATCGTCCACTGACAGGCTAATGCAGCATGGTATAAATAGTCCATATGAAATTGTCTTTTTAGGAGAAAAAGTGTTTTTTGGTAATTCCTCCTTAATGGTATTTTTCGTTAGGTTGGTTATGATTCGTATTTATAGGCCTTTGAGTTCAGGATTTGCTGGAAGTTATCCAATACTGCAGTCGAGACCGCAATTTCTCTTTATAGGGCGTGTCGGGGTAATTTTAAGACACAATTAAAACTACGACACATCTAATGCATAATTAAAAATATTTTTTCCTAAAACTTTTAATTATACTAAAAATTTGTTACATTAATACAGGCAATTACTTAAAATAATAATGGAGGTCATTAACCTTCTGATGGATACAGACGTATAAACAAGTCACCTGACTGTCAGGTTTTCCAGCAATTTACTTATTTTTTAAAAATTTATAAATTTTATAATTTTACTAAAAAACTCATCGGCGCAACAGCACGTTAGTGGGCCAAGGCCTGCCGTGCCCATTTCAGCTTACGTGACCAAGGGCTCTGGGATGCTAGGCACATGTCCCTGTTCGGTGGTTAACTTAACGCGGAACCCCCAGTGTTTAGTAACCAACATGCTTGGTCCTCATTTTATCTACCCACTCAAGAGATGAAAGGATGCGTCAACATCGGACCCCCAACCCGGGACTCGATCCCCAGACCTGTGGCCTGGCAATGCGAAGCGCTACCACTAAGCCACTAGGCCTCTTATAATTTTACTAAATTTTAAAATTTGAAGTATGGAGGAGTCATGTATAATCATCTGTTACCAAAATATAAAAAAAATTTAAAAAATAAATATTTTACCTAAAAATTTTAATTTTAATGTCATGCTGGGAAAACAAGTTTACACTTCAGTCCATTTGCTTATTTCTCAGAAGGTTAAATGTTATACACATACAGTTAAATGCCTTTATTCTTTCAAAAAGAGGAACTCACTATAGTTTTCTTCAGAAATCGTAAAAAAATCCAAACTTCAGTTATTTTGAAGTGAACTTCATTAACTATGAAATCTTCATACTCTGAAACTATGAAAACAAACTATGAAATCTATAAAACTATAAAATAAAACTTTCAGAAACAAACCAAATACCTCAAGATAAAATACGTGTACTCAAATGATATATAGTTCAATACAAACTGACCCCATGTGGTGCAGGAAACGGAGCGAAACAGCCAAAGACAATTTTGTCTACGACCTAAATTTATGTAAAAAAAATACTTCAGAAAAACTGCATGGGACATTGGAGACGCCAGATATTTCACTTGAAAATAGTTTACAATATAAAAATGTAATGGTAAAAATTGTATGCTTTGTTGTAAAATATTTTGGAATATACTAATATAAAAGAAACATGTTATAATAATGATAGAAAGTAGTTATTGAGGTAGTACAAATAACTTTTTTAATATTAAAATACTTTGAAGAACACATATCAATCATAAATATACTTTAATTTAGACAAATATACTTTATTGTAGACAATTTTTGTATTTATTATAAGTTGAAATATTTAACTTTTCCCTTATAAAATTATTGAATTATGATGATTCACTACTTATTTTATCAATATCGGTATTTCAGCATTTCTATGTATTTCAATATTGTACGACGATGTAATGAATATATTTTTGACACTACTATAGTTTTAAATCTCTCAAAAATTCAAACGAGTATAGAAACATAATGCGTACAGAAGTTTTTCGACATACATAAAATAACAAGGTAGTTTATCATATCTGAGTATTCTTAATGCGTATGTATCTATGAAAAATGTACTTGCATATTAGAAAAAACGTTCATATACGTGTTTTGTTTATTATTTTAACAGTTTTAACAATTTTTCGTGCAATAATCAATAATAGTTAAGAAAAGCATTACAGCTGCAAAAAAAATCTGTTACTCAAACAAAAAGATTGCCTATTAATGATATGAAAGGTAGAAAAAAAATTTCGCAGCTGTACCACACATACAGAATTGAATTCACAATAATCGACACAAATAACATTACGTATCAGTAGCAAAAAGCAATACAATTCCAAATTTTCCAAAAATACGATCACATTTTATGCAAATTTAATGTCTCACATTATGACATAGGTGTGACATAATTGTAATTAATGCAATTAATTACAAACAAAAAGGGATTTAAAACTATGAATTGTAATGGAGCCCTACACGTGTGAAAACAAAAATCGTAGCTGCCCAAAGCGAAAATCTCCTATTTTTTTTAAGAAATCAGCAAGTTACTACAAAAAAAACTAAGTAAGGTTTTTTCAAACCATAAACCGTGACGTAGATCCACTTCCATGCAAAATTTCATCTAAATAATAAAAATATATTATCCTCAAACAATTTTTAAAGACTTAGAAACCAAAAAAGAAGACAATTTAATTGATTTTCATCTAGAAATTCCTTTTATGAGAATAATTGAAGTGATATTAGTATAAAAAAGGCCATATTTCCTATAAATCTAATCAATAAGCTTATATACGACGTTTTTAAAAATATTTTTTGTAATTACAGCCTTGTTGGAAAACAGTAGAGAAATGCTGCAAAATAATACCCACATAAATCATAAACTCATCGTTTTGTCAAATAGGAATTGGTTTTTCTACAAATGCTTAATCAATGGTACAATAAATCGAATTTTCAATTCTTTGAGGGCAACGTTTTACGATCATCCGGGCTTGTGGATGGTTGAACAAAATAACTTTTTTTTTCTCTCGACCCAAATTATTTTATTATTTACATATTTTTTATTTAAATGTTTGTTGTCGATAAAAACGAGGTCCACAGTAATGAGGTTCTAAATAATTTTTATGTGCTCAGAATGCAAATGACAAAAGATTGGAAGTTTGTTATTAAAAGTATTGATCTAAAAGTTATTTTTATAAAATGTTGTAGGCTGTTATATTGATTATTTTCTAGCTTATTTTCTGAATTATGTACTGTTATACTGATTAGTTACTTAGCAGTATTGTAAAAACCGTGTGTAGAAACGGTTCTGGGTAACAGTTACTGTTACACACCTACTTGTTTTCCAATAAGAATTTTAGTAAGTATTTAAGTAACAAGAAAGTAGGCTATTTTAGTTATTAGAACTTCTTTTAATGTATGGAGATCTACAAGACAAATTCTAACACATCAAACTTTTTAGGCAGACTAAAAAGAAGTCTTGTACTTTTGTCTGTCTGAAAACACTAAAAGTGTCATCTATCAAGCCAATATTCTAAACTTTTTTACAAATGCACTAAGCGATTTTTTAGTTAACAATACTTGGGGATCCATCATTGTTAACGGATGTGTTTTAGTATTTTTTAATACCTCATTAGCTTTGCAAATTTATAGGAATACTAGCTTTATAAACCCGGCGTTGCACGGGTAGACCCTTAATAACATTGATTTTTTATGTAAACTTTTATTTTATACCAATTGTTGCCTCCCATTCTGATTCTCCCTGTCCGATTGTACCCAGGCCCTTCCATGAGTTAGAGGGCTTTTCCATAGGCCCAGGTGTTCGCCTTGCATGCGAAATGTCCCAGGTTCAGGTCCGGGCATCGCCTAAATAGCTGCCGACCTAAAAGCGTAAAGCCAAAAAATGCCGAAGAATAACACCCTGTGTGGAGGGAGTTTACGTTAAATATCCTTCAAAGTCCCGACTCTCCGTACGATCACGCCCTTAAAATTTACGTTAGGTGCCAACTCAGGTGTCGGCTCGTCACTTAACTATGACTAATAGCCCTCAAGGGTAGCTCTAGTTTGACGATAATTCAAACTAACCCTACCCCATACAACTGGGTGGGTATAGCTACCCTACCTTAAATTTTCAACTTCGGCAAAAGTCGCCAATTCCAAAAGTCAATCGGCCTTTATATCATAGCTGTATTAAATCGACAGTTTCACAAACAAAGAAAAACCTGGTCCAGTATACAATTTTAAAAGATAATCAATAAATAAAATAAGGATTTTCAAATAACAATACTGGCTACCATATCATAGCTGAACTTTTATTTCTGTTTGTAAAGTCTTTTCTTACGATACAACTTGTTAAATAAAGAAACCCAACGTTAAATTTTCTAGATCACCAAATATCGCCAATCAATATACTGGCTACCATATCATAGCTGAACCTTTAACCTGTTTGTAAACCACATAACTGAATAAAATTTAGAAATAAAATAGTTTATAATAGACCATCTTTTGCGAAACTGCCAAACTGAATTGAATTCGAAAATATAATTGGAATAGAGTTGAGTATATCTGATATCTGACGAAGCATTATTAAAAAAAAGTGGTTTAAATAATTAATTTCTAAGAAATCCTGAAATGGGCTTGTTTCTATACTTTGCCACAAAAAAACAAAACAACCAGTGAAAAATAAATATTCCCATCTTACATATTAAACTCTCGCGCTTTCTTTATACTTAATTTCGCAAGCGTTGATATTTCTTTTTTCAAATTTAAAATAGAAAAATTGAATAAAAACACAATGCATAATGCTATTCTTATGGAGAAATCGGCTCACGTTTTGCACTCCTACACCCGTTTGGGTTCGAATTTCGAAAAATCATTTCTTAAATGATGCCTACGATATAAAAAGAATATTTTTCTAAAATTTGGTAGCTCTACCTCCAGTAGTTTGGGCTGGGCGTCGATACGTGAATGAATGAATAAATGAATGAATAGATGAGTGAGTGAGTCAATCAGTCAGGACTTTGCCTTTTATATATATAGATATCTAATTTATTGATATTTGTTAGTGATAAATCGTCATTCGGTATTTTTTTTATAATTGTAATTTATTTTAAGATTTTTATTGTTCCGCAGTTTGAGACTATTGAAATCATTTGTTAACATCCCAATATTTGGAAGTTAAGAAATATTTTTACAAATCTATAAACAAAATTATTTGATTTTAAATAATTTTTGCATCACTAATTTATATGCAATAGGACCTTGGTGGTATAAAATCCTCCTCCAAAAGTAACAGACATCAAATCGTTAGTATTTATGCTTTAAAAAATTAAAATACGTACAATTTTCTATTTTAAACTGTAATGAATTTTCCAGTTTTAGGAAGTTTAAAGAATACTATAATATTTTGTGTGCAAGCAGATTAACCCTTTTAAGCCATAAATCTTTCACCAATCATATCATTAGTAATTACTGTGGTATGACGTCATGTACTAGTTTTGTGGTAACTTTAAAACTCTAAATTAAGAGTTACGGAAACTGTCAAATGTACGGATATTTTATGTGAAAGAAAAAAATATTTTTTACAGTGTCAGAAAACTGATTCTAAAATAATGAGATAAAGTGACTATTATTCAACTATTATTCAATAACATACATATCCAATAATAAAGAACAAACACAATCAGGGCCACATTAATGTCACAAATTCAATAGAAATCTAACAAAATATATAGTTATTATACACTTTTCCATACAATTGAAATCCTGATTTCAATGATCAAAATAAGTTTATATTTCGGTTCTACAAAAGATACCAAAACTAATATCTAACCCGAAATAACGTCACAAATGCAATTGAAACCTAACAGTAATAGTTCTTATACACTTTGCCATATTCTATATCTAAATTTGAATTGTCGAACTAGTCAGGTTGTCATGACAGCAGACATTCGAAATAACCCAAAGTGATTACTTTGAAATGGATCACGTTTGCTGAAAAAGAACCAAACGACGAACCTCGTTTATAAAATTCTTCTTCTAAATTTAAGTTTAAGATTTGATTATAATATGGCCCGTGGTCTTCAATTTTACGTCGACTGACTGGTTGGGTGAATAAGCAATCAGTCAGTCAAAACAAAAAGTGAAATCAAGAATTTACATTGAATTTTTAAAAAAAAGAATTGAAGTTGAAACCAAGCATTTACAATGAGAAATTCTATAAGAAAATGTGCATTGTAATGTGAAAATGTGTATAATACTGCATTTCTGGATGTGTCTTTCGAGGAGATCTACGAAATAACAAAAAATCAAATAATATTTTTAACAATAGAAAGAACTTACTTTATAATAAAATTCAGGAGTTTTTTTTTGTTAAAGGAATAATTTTACACAGTGAAAATTTCTTAACTGATCAAAGTTAAAAATTATAGTTTGATTAATTTCTTTATTTAAACAAAGTAAAGCCTTCACTAAAAATACAATAACTTTACAATTGTGTTACGATAAAGTTATAATTTGCTAATGAACAATTATTGCGTTTCTATCATTTGAAATTACACTAACCTGGGAACTAGCTAAACTCGACACATATTTTAAAAACATCAAGTAAAATTGCAAACAAATCTTTCTAACGTTTTTTAATTGGTTTACACCAAGTCTCTCATCTAAAAGGTATTTAACTCATTAGTGACGGTTAGTAAGAAAATTTGCCACACGAAAATGAGTTTTTTTGCTGAAGTTTATCTAAGAAAACAAAATATAAGACAAATGAAGACCATTGTTTCATGAAAAATTTATATCAGACAAATTAACTTACTCAAAAAACGAATATAAAAAAAATAAATTTAATGTTTTTTTCGGAAATGAAGACGTTAATGGTGTTTGTTAACAAAGTCGTAGTCAATGGATTAATGCGAAAAACTAGTTTACACCATATTTTATTCCATTCAAAGCAGATAAGTAAACTGCAAAAACTGTTGCTTAAACTAATAATTTATGGTTGACAGTTTAAATTAACAGTTTTTAAACCACATTGCCAGGAAAATAATTTCACTTACAGTGATGTCACTCACTGTCGGTACTTCTGGTGTGATTGATTAATGTACATTGATTTAAAGTCTCTTCCGTATGCAAAAAGTATAATTTAAGGTTTAAAACTGGCAACTGGGTGTTTAGTTTGACACCTGCAGTTAACGAACATTTTTTGAGATGCAGATAATTTTTTAAGTTTACAGATTAAATCCAGGGAAGGAAACATTTAAGTTTTCAATTTTGGTTTGGTTCAATTACTGTCGCATGAGGGCTATGGGGAGCGGGCGTCATAATTTAGAGCCACCGTCTAGTGACGAGTAGACACCTGAGTAGGCTCCCAATTCAACTTTAAAGGGCGACATCATAAGTGGTGTTGGGACTTAGGAGTATTTTTAATGTGCACTCCGTCTAAACAGGGTATTATTCGTCGGACGTTCTGGCTGCACCTGGTGTGAGCAGTTCATAAAATTTAAAACTGACATCTTGGTGTTTAGTTTTAAACCTGCAGTAAGCAATCATTTTTTGCAGTGTGGAGATTTCCTTTAAATTTACAGAATAAATTCAGGGAAGGAAGAAACTAAAGTTTAATAAAAAAAATATCTCTTAGTGCCTTTCTGACAAATCTTAAGCCAACAAATGATCTTTTTCATCAACACACACTGAATAAGAATGACCGTGAGTGTGTAAAACTCCCGCAAATGGGAAGAAGATTTAACTCCTGTAATACAAATCGTTAAATGCAAATAGGGGCTATGTCCATTGAAGAACTTCCCGCTACGCTTATTTCTTTTACTATTTTAGACAGAGAAGAAGCTCGTGAGGAAATATTTCTGCGGGCTTGACCCAATATTATATTTAACTATTCATATGACTAACGAAAATGTTGGGCGTCAGCCATTTGAATTAGATCGATTTTTGCATTATTTAGATGTCATTTTGTGTGTTTACATCGGTTGCTTGGATTGTCACTAACTAAATTGCATGAGAAGAATTAAAAAAGATGTGCAATGTATTTTGTTTTGGTAAATCTGTTCGGTATTTTCACGTAAATTAATTAACATATGCACACAACTCAATAATTAGCACATTTTTTGGGCCAAAACTGATTTGTGTTTTTACTGTCAAAGTTGAAGATCATCCGTTATTTATTATCCAATCACTTTTATTTCTAACTTCGACTGACTTTTTTTTACCTTTGTGCAAAACGTAAACCATAAGTATTTATGTCCAGACTATGAACAGATACTATGAAACTAGTAAAACACAAAATAATTGTCACTGCGATGGTTCACGTACTCTTGGTACAAAAAGTATTGCATTATGGCATTTTACTTCAAATAACGGACGATCTACAACTTTGACCCCATAATTTTTTTTAACAAAAAAATATATAGTATATTTACATAAAGAACATATTCTGAAATTTTCAACACCGGTTAAAATGTTTACAATCCTACCCTGCCTGACTTTTAAAAAACTAGCTCTTACGTCATATCAACATAAAATATTGCATTTTGCACCATGATATTGGTTCCTAGTAGCTGCAACGGCTGAATGGTGAAACGTTCCACCATATTTTTGGTATTCGGTTGAACCATTTCTCAGGTTTTTGTTTCCAAATTCAGAAAAATGGTTCAACCAAACACCGAAAAAAAGGTGAAACATTTCACCACACAGCCGTTGCAGCTACTAGGAACCAATATTATGGCGAAAGAAACCAATATCATGGTGAAAGAAACCAATATCATGGTGAAATAAACCAATATCATGGTGAAACCAAGCACAAAATTTTTAACAGTGCATATAAAATTTAAAAGCTAGACAAAAAAATTCCAATTTTATTTTTAAATTAAAAATCAATTTAATTTTTTAAATAAATTTAATTATTGCTTAAAACTATTTTTATCTAAAAGAAATAAATTATTAATTAAGGGAAACTGCATATTATATTTTTTTCAAGGAAACGCATTTAAAGATAATCACCCTCAATTTGACAACATAAAGCTACATTTGTTTTATCTTACGTTTAGCAAATCATTGACTTTCCATAAATTCGATTATTTTATGTTAACCACGTGCAATCAGAAAAAAAAACTTGTGTTAGCTTTCAATACAAAAAATTGTGTTTTTCCCATTTATTACAATGCTGAAACAATACAAAAGTGGTGTTACAAACAAATAATAAGGCATGGTTAGCACAGAAATTGATTTGAAGGAGTATAATGCATGTATTCTTCCAAAATGTAGTTTAGCATCTGCTTTTTAATGATTTGGTAAACAGCTATACTAAAGCTTAAAAGTTATGTATTACAGTGCTTTACAATATATTTCACAGTTTTTTGTCAATAGGTCATGGATATAATAATCGTCTCCTTACGCGATCGTCAACTGTGTTGAAACAACATAAATTTGTGTTCGTAAGGTGATCAACATAATTCTTGTATTGAAACCACAGAATGCTGTGTAATGTTGCCATTTTTATACAATACTTGTGTTCCACTTGTACTGTTTAAAGACAAGTTTTTAAGAGAGTGTTAGTTTAGAGACAAACACATAAAATAATTAAAAATTAAAATAGGGTACATTTAATGCATTAAACACAAGCAGATACACATCGATAGGCTAATATAATTAACTACTAATAACTTAAAATTATGATAATTGTATCGTTATCTAATTTCAGTCAAATCTTTACCATTTTGGCTCAATATAAAACATATTACTTATTTATCAACAAACAAATTGGCCTATGGGGTAAATATATAAATTTCGTATATTGTAAGCGATTTTATTGCATTAAAAATAGCCAAACAACACATTTACTAATCCTTTCACTAGGGTAGGGTGGGGTAAAATGGGTCACTTTATAAATACCCCAATTTAACTTAATATAGAATTTATTTTTCTGAACCAATTTTTATAATAATATTTTAATAGGTGTTTAAAACATATTTCATAAGATAAAATGTTAATTTCATGAATCTGCAACCAAAAAGAATCCTTTTATAAGCAGTAAAATGTGGTGACAGCAACCATATGACTTTCTAACTTCTGAAAAAAACTAATAAAACACTTCAATCTTGCACTTTAACTTATTTATATCATAGAAGTACATACTAGACAACGCCACAGGCCAATCAGTTAAGAAAAATATTGATTTTCCTTTTATTTATTTCAATTTACTTTGGATAGGGTAAAATGGGTCATAGTTAGGCTTAGCTCTTTTGAAGCATTTTTTTTTAAAGTTTAAAAGCAGATCATGCTGTAAAGGTCTTTAAAGGTTCAGGATTGTTTCCTCCTGATAGAAAAGTAGTCGAACACATGATGTTGTTGACGGAAGTAGTCTCTGATCAGCCGGATGTCCCATCATTGAACGCAGTTATATTACATGATCTAGTTATTTCAGATGATGCAGCCGTTCCATTTTTCAACACCAGATACATCAAATACAATTGCCACAATGCCTTCCTGTTTAATACAAGCTACACCAAAATCAATTTCCACCCTGCCTTCCTGTTCAACACCAGCTATGTCGGATACTCTTGCAGCGCTTAGTTAAATTCAAAAGGCCAATCTTTTATCTTCTCTATTTAAAGATCTCAAATGTGCTATCCTGACAACTCTGTCACCTATGTCATAAAGTCTTACGAAGACAGTGATGGCCAACTCTAAAAAAAAAGAGAAAATAGTTCGAAATAAAGTTGACGAAGTAATGACGGAAACAGATGTAATGAAGCGTTTACAAGAAGAACTTCAACGAATGGTAAAAAAATAACAAGAAAATGAAGAATTTGGATTTTCTTTCAAAATCTAATCGAAAGAAACCAGAGCAAAAAACAGAGTCACCTAAACCCAAGATTGTTGACAATAGCCAACAGATATTGACTGGCAAATGTGTGGTAGTTGAATACAAAAGAAAAAATCAATTAAATAATTTATTGGTCAAATGACACTTATTGATGCGCTTGATTTGCATTTAAAATACGTTAAAACCTAGTGCAGGTAACTTGTATGTCTTTCCCGATAAAGAGGACGGGAATATTGTAAAAAGTCAGATGTTTTTTAAGAGTCTTGAAAGAGGCGTTTTGTAACAACCGCAAACAATAGTATTTAAAAATTTAACATTGTAATTATGTATCATTAAATTTATTTTATGTGTTTTTGACCTACACTTCTTATTTAGTGTATTTCCTAATAAACAGATTAATATATATTCATCATTTTGCATTATGACCTATTTTACCCCATGTGTGATTCATTTTACCCCATGGTAGGGTAAAATGGGTCACAACTGATGGAATTAAGTTCAATCCATTTATAATTTTAAAAAAGTTACTTAAACAAACATAAAAAAAAGTACTGAAAGAATGCAATATTAAGATGCAATATAAAGAAATCTAAAAAAAATATGGTTTTATTGAAAGAGAACTTTAAAGGTGAAAATAGGTAAAAAAAAGTGACCCATTTTACCCCACCTGACCCTACATTATGTATAACTTTTAATGCAAATATCATTAACTTAACAACGTGATGTTGCATTAATCACATCGTTACCCTCATTTTTTTTTACTTGATGTAATCATTTCGGCGCAATAAAAATTCTATTATTTTTGTGTCAACAGATAAATTAGTCTAGGAAAAAAATACTGTAAGTTTTAAAAAGAATTTATCGCTTCAAAAATCAGGAAACACAGTAAAACGTTAAAATCATTACCTTAAGTTTTTGTCGTTAGCCTACTTTTGTCTAATCGTTGCAATAGTTGACTCAATATAAACTCAATTCAATTTATGTAAACCAAACACATTTGTTATTTTTACCAAATACAACTGACTTCCTGTCATTTAAAAGATAAACAACCGCAGATAAAATAAATTTAGTGTCACGACAGTGTATCTTCATCTTCTTTTACAAATACGTGATTTTTTTTTATCTCGCAACCCAACTCACAACAAAAGAATGCAAAATACAATGGGACAAAATAAAAAAAAAGTCTTCCAAACAGCAAAAAAAAAGAAACAAAGAAGTTTTTAGCGAAGGGTTCTTGATTAGCTCTTTTTGCATGTGGGGACACAAAATTAGATCCCTACTTTGGTTTGGCTCAGTTGTATCTGACTAAACAAGGATTTGACATACATAATTACATTAAGACATGTGTATGTGTGCCAATATGTATCTGTCTATGGAGAGTTAATTTTTTAACACGTATAGCGTTTAAAAATCTTTAAATTTCATTAGTTTATTGTATTTTAAAATATCAAGTATAAAGAAGTCTTTTGAAATTATTAGCTGCAGAAATGAAAATTTAATTTTTCAAGCAATTAATCTGTTGAAAATTTCAGGTCTATCGGTGAATAAAATTTTACACTTGTTCTCCATTGATTGTCCACAAAAGAATTTGATAAAAGTTCTAAAATAAGAATGTAATAAATAGCATTAGAACAGGAGGTTTTTAAATAAAGTTGTTATAAGTCGATTACACTCGGAAAAAACTTATGTTTAAACAGCACAATATTTTGTTGTTTCTATCTAAGAAATGTGCTGATGACATGCTAACGCAAATTTGTGTTGTACCAAGACAACTGACGATCACGATAAAAGTCAATTATTATTAATCCAAGCCCGATGTTGTCTGAAATATGTTAAACAAAATTATAATATTCATTTTAAAGTACCTTAATATATATTTTTTAAGCTTAAGCACAGCCATTTTTATCCGAAACATTTAAGAGCAGATTCTGAAATACATTTCAGAAGAAAACATGCGTGCTGCTCCTTCAACACAATTTTTGTGCTAACTATACATTATCATTTGGTGGCAATACAACCTTGTATTGTTTTAATACAACTTGTAATCACTGGTAAATACACTATTTTTGTGTTAAAAGTCAACACCAGTTTTTTTCTGAGACTATCCAAATGGAGCTCGGTCGCAATAGATAATTACATAATTTATTTCTTACTTTAACTAGGCTTTTAGTAGTGCTTTGGTGTAAAGTTGAGTTTGCGCAATAACAGTAACTTTCAACAAATTCGTCATGATCAATTGCCATTTTCTTTGATTGCATCACATTTGTGTCAATTTTTAGTTATTTACAAATAATATAATTAAATATTTTTAGCAGAATTTTGATAGGTTTTTCGAAAAAGCAAATCCAATGAAATGAAAAGTAAAAATAAGTTAGGAAGTACCCATTGATTCGGATGAAGAGAAACTATACAAACTAGATTCTACTTTAATGTCTTGAGTAAATGGCCTTGTATTTCACTTAAAAATTTAACGAAATTATAAATATATGAGTTACATTTGTGACAAATTAACCCAGTGAAATGCAAATGATCCTTTTGTAGAGTTAATCATAGAAAACCGTATTTTGTTGATGAGTTTCTTTCTGTTTTGCAGTAGTGTTTTTTTATACAAAGATTTAAATTAAACATATGTATAACAAAAGAGAGAATGTGGAGTCAATTTTAAAATGTGTTTACAACTTCTTTTAAACAGAATAAAGTTTAAGGCACTGCATAAATTAACTATTGTATTTATTTATGTGGATTTAGGTTATTTCTAACACAACTGAAATGAAAATTTACTTGACAAATATCGAAACTCTTTTTATAGTATTTTTTTATTAGAATTGCATTACTTAGTTGAAGCACCGAGGATTGGAAATTTATATTATACCCTAAATCTGTGTAAATTTTTATTCTTCTTCAGCCAAGAATATGAATCAAAATATTGTAGTTTATAAAAACCATCGTGGCTTACTTATTTGAACATTTATAGCCATTATCTTATTCAATTTTATGTATGCGTAATATGACAAAAAGGTTTTTGTCATATTATGCACACATAAAACTGAAACCTTCTGAAGACAGTTAGAAATGGAGATTATGGAGTTGTAATATATATAATTGTATAAGACTAATGTATATTACTTATAGTAATTTTTAAAAATAAATAAGAAAATAGTGCAAACACAGGAAAATCACCGAAAATTCGTTACATTAACTTTAGTTCATTTATAAAAAATTGAGACATTATATAATTTTCTCATCGTTTTTCCCGAATTCAGAATCCAAAACTATATAAGAAACAGTCGACAAATTTTAATCCAAAGAACCATCGCAGGCTAAAGTTATAATTTTCCAACTGGTATTATAGAAACGTATGCTTTTTTATTTAGTTATACATATCATGCAAAACGTGTTTCAAAAATACATAAATGTACATTGAAAGTAATTGAAAGTCAATTTTTGTATTAAATATAAAATTACGTATAACAATGAAGAGATACATTTAATCATTGATCCATTAGTTAGTGAATACATTTCAGGTAAAAGCAGGTTACATTGAAATTATTGATTTCAGGATTGATTTCGACTTTCATTTTAAGATTGATTTCATTTAATATTAAAATAATGTAAATGCACGTTTCCTAGCTACAAGTTTAGAAATAAAATACATAATAATTTCTCTTTAGTGTTTCACTATAACTAATGGTTCGCAATAAGAGAAAATTCTATTTATGTTCGTATAGATTTATTTCTTAATGAAAATCGAAAAACATCAGTATTAGCTCTTACTTCAGTATCGTAACCTCAAATATTCGCTAGATATTTAAACTCTATCCCCATTCGTATTTATTAACATTCATTTAATTATAATTGCACAATTATATCAGTCTTATTTTCTAATAAATTATTCTGTTAAGTCACTATCTTAAAAATTAATATACAGTAGACAATTTTGAAAGTACTGCATGTTCTCTACAAAATTCCATAAGTAATTTATATCTGAATTACTTATCGTTGCTTTTATTGTTATTCGCTGATATAAAGTGCATAAATAATTCACTTTACTTTACACTAACATACTTTTTCTTTAAAAACCCAGAATTTTCAAAAACACAAAAAACATTTTCATGAAACATTTAAACTGTTTTCTTGCTCCAAAGTCGAGGCAAGTACCATTTTTAAAACGATAAAAGGCAGCTTCCATTACCAGAGTTTCAAGCTTGGCTGCACTGACCTAGGCGTAAAGATCCTTTTTTTCCGGTTTTTTCTCGTAATTTTTGTTTTGGGGAGACGCCAAGCGAAAAATAATGAGCACCTAATCCGGAAAGTACGTTTGGATGCTAAGCAAAATAATGTAAGGTTACATATAGTGTGTTTTAGGATGCATATCAGATGATGTATGTTCTGTTTATTGACACTTAGAAGGTTCATAAGTTGAACAAACAGTGCTATTATATACCTGCATCCAAGTTGCCAACTACAGTTGAACTCTACATTTTAGAATCAGTGGGAATCAGTGGACCGAAATCCATTTAGAAAATTAAAAATCTGATACAAAGTTAATTAATCTATGCAAGATACACCTATATGAAATCAATTATTGATTAATATATGTAGTTATATATGTAGGATGATGCATTTAGAAAACGTTACATTGTATTATTTCGAAAAAAACTCATTAAAAAGAAAGACAAAAAGGCCTTACGAATACTTTTAAAGCTCAAGTCTGATAAATTCATACTTTAAACAAATTCGTAACGGTTGTTGAATTGTTGTTAATTTATGCTTTAGAAAAAATTCCCAAGCAATTCTGAATAAAATTGACTTTTATAACTGAAACTAAAGATAGTTCTTTCAATTCAAATATTGTACACAGATCATACCTGTTCCCTGCAACTAGCACGTAGATCAAATTTTTAAACGTAAGTTCATTTAGTTGAAAAGGTACAACAGAAACAAAATTACGGTGACAAGAGAATGAATTCGTTTGACTATTTATACACCTTAGTGGAAAAAGGTTTATATGCTTAATATTAGAACCAAGAACATGAGTCTGTTTTTTACTAAGCTGCAGAATTATAAAGGATTCACGCCACATTATGAAAGTGTTTTTCTTTGGGGCTTTTGTAATGGAGTAGGATCTAGAATATATTAGTTTTGAAAACTTTGTGAAGTCAGAAATCTTTTAAATCAAGTTTAGCTGGCAGCTCGTTAAATCAAGTGTAGTTGGCAGCTTGTTAGAAGCCTTCTAACAAGGATCAATGACCCGTAATAGAATAAAGATAACTTATTTTGTCAAAGGAAGGCTGTATGGACTTATATAGTGAACTTTAAAAAAATCGAATGAACTTATATTTCTAAAATCTTTTTCCCGTCGCTAATAACACTCCCATAGTTCTAGTACGACGTTAATTCAACCAAAAATAAAACTTTCTATTAATTTCAACACTCAAACTTTTTTTTAATTTAATGGAATTTTAAAAGCGAAAAATAGATTTTTTACATGGTGGAGATTTCCATCCGTTTCTCAAAATCGGTCTGTATTCCCCTTTCAACTTCCGTTCTAACAGTCCTATTAAAAAAAATTAAAATTAATATCTGACATCAAAGCCTTATCTTTAATATCCGTCTGCCTGTACTGCATTTGAATTTCTGTCAGCGTATTTGGTATCAGGAAAGTAACAAAATATTTTTTTCTAAATTTTGACTCTTAAAAATTTCGTAATATAACTACTTAATATAACCTCATATATATAAAAAAATTATATCCTGAACTGTGTTAACTTGTATTTTTTTTATTCACACAAATTGTACTTTAAAATTCTTAACAAGAAAATGAATTACAACGTATGTATTATCAATACTTAAAATATTGATTTGTACATGTATTGAATGTACTGTATCGTAACTTGGCAGAGATGTGTATTTCATATTCAAGTAACGATTTTTTTTTAACTTTCAGAGTTCAAAATGTTATATTCTAAGTAAAAATTTGAATTATCTGAAAAACTATACCCCATCAGCATAAGAAATTAAATTAAAGAAATTTACTTATTACTTAAATTAAAATTATAAATGTTTTCATTATGTTGCTATTACCAGACACCTACTAAACTGTTCTTATATTTTTAAACCTAAAATCAAAGTTTGACGTACACCTAAAATCGAGAATCCCCCTTTAATCATCCCTTACTTTTTTCTGATAACACAGATGGGCATTAAGAAATCTCTCCCACTACAACACAAATAAAATATCTTCCCTTCTTATCTGTAAAAACTATCTTTATATCACTCAACATAGATACGGAAGAAAAAAATTACCAATATTATCTAACTTTTCATATTTGATCCCATAAGAATATCGCAAAAGTAACCTTAAAAATCTATCCGTCACAACCATCTGCCTCGTCAAACATTTGACTTAAAATAAACTCGTCGAGTACAAGGTGTCGGGGAGTTAAAAAGAGTTATCATAAAACCTTGTTAATCTTTGTTACAAACATAACAGACGTGTTTGAAACGCACAGTTGTATAGAAGAGTTATCAAAGATGCGCGTTGATGCCTTTGCACTAAGTGGATTAATCTTAAACACGCGGAAGAGAAAAATAAGAATTTCTCCGATGAACACGATGGATAAAGATAACATAAAATATAAAGTTATTTCTTGAGACTGCGTGTTTTCTGTTCTAGTCTTTAAAAGTTTAGTACAGTAGTACTCCAATTATTCGAAGCAATTGGGACCTAACTACATTCGTATAATTGGAAATTCGGATAATTGGAGTTAAACGGAGAAAAGCTATATATTTTAATCAATTACTCAATGTAATTTTAGGCTGTGGAGATAATGTAGTTTTAGTTTAGGTCGTTATGAATCCAACCAAATCCATATTGTAAGGTATCGTTTGGCATTTCGAGTTATAGCTTTTTGCAATAGTTTTTTTCTATTCAATTTTTTTAGAATCTTGGTTTCACACAAGTTTATATGTGACCTATAAACTTTTATACTAGGCCTATTTGTCCAAAATCCGTAACTAGAAAAGACTTTTTGCTAACAAAAAACTTAATGGCTTGAATATTTCACAATATTGATGTGTTTTAAACTTAGTTTCCCGTCAAGTTTGCAATACAGAGTTTAATGTAACATTTAGACTGAACATAATATATCGAGAGACACACAAACTTTTAATATATATACATTCAATAAAATAGATATAAAATCTATCCGGACACAAATTTCTGTTATATATTTTAGCAAAATTACCTAGGAGTCAAAACTTCTAAAAACCTTATTGCAGATACATAGCCCTATTTACAGACTTATAACAAAATTAAAACAAGTAGGTTTGTAACAAAATCTGTCACTTAACCCGCTTCCACACAACAGTTGTAATTAACAGGTAAAAAGGCGCCAAACACAGCATTGATTCTATATTAAACATTTGGCTAGTTTCTTTTATTTTATTTCGAAAATTCAATAATTATTACTCATCGTTTGCAAATTTATTTATTGTATTTCAAAGAATAAATATGTAATATTCCTCGCTTTTAAATAGAATTAAAACATTTCATATCAACATACAAATAATCTCGTAGTGAAATATATTTGACGTCATTTCAAACTGATCGATGTCGCAAAAATAAATTTATTTTAATTTATTGTCTAAAAGAATTAAAGTTTCTCGAGCGATTGTTGCGAATGGCAATGGTAATTTCATTCTAATAAAAATAGCTTCTTATGCTTTTTAAATGAGCATTAAATTTTGCAGTTTTTAAAATAATTGAAGTACTTCGAATTCCAATTCTTCTCCGAAATTTTCAATGTAGTCTAATTTCGATGCGCTGAATTTTTTGACGTATCACACTTGTCCGTAGCATTTGTAGTTTGGGGTATGGAAGTGGGTGACGGACAGACAGACGGACTGAACGATTATAATACCTTCCACTTTTTATATTGTAAACGAAGTGTTGAAGCTAACAAAAGATAAAATAACAGAATTATCATTATATTCTTGTTTTTCGTTTTAAATTTCAAATAATATATAGCTTTTGTCTGTGCCCTCTGAGGGATACAGACGTTAAACCTGTCACCAAGATGTTAGGTTTTCCAGCAACGCACTTCATTTTTAAAAAAATATAAATTTAATAAGTTTAACAAATTTTAAAATTTAAAGCATAGAGTAGCCATTTATAACCATATACTACAGAAATATAATGTCTAAAATATTTAAGAAATTATATTTTCAGTTAAAATTTTTAATTTAAATCTCATACAGTAAAAACAAGTTAAAACTTCGGCCAATTTGCTTATCCCTGGGTTAAGTACTAGGTACGCAAGAGCTTGCTGTTTTTCCTGGAAATATCGGGATAACAATAAAAGAAACGAGAATTACAATGCAGTCTTTCTGGCTCCGGTCCCATCTTGACGTATCCCGAATTCTTTTCTGGGCAAAGAATTGATCTTTTGCCAAGATCTCATTCTCCTTTTCTTCATTTCTTTTTTATCTTCTTTTTTTCATCCCTCTTGATTTCTTTTCGAGTTTGAGATAAATCGAGGATATTTTTTATCCCCATTTTTTATTGGGAGGATGATGCTTCTGCTCCCTGGGTTTTCAAAAACGAATGCAAAATAATAATTATAAAAACATCATTCTCGGCTTTTAAAATCATGATGCAACTTTGGAATGGTGTCAATTTTTATCCGGATGACAGAAAAATGCCATTTTCCGTTAGAATGTTGTAGAATTTTAAATAGACAAGTTTATTTTTAGATTTTACAAGAAATGAGAGTTTTGTTTTTATGTTTGTGGATATATGTATGGGGAACGTTAAGCTTTTTTTCTCTTGAAGGTGCCAAGAAAAACTAGTTTGAAGTAAAAGCTTATGGATAAAATAAACAATGTTTGTAAAAGGTCGGATCATTACATAATTCAGGTCAAAGAATTACAGGAGCAAATCTTTTAATAGAAGAAAGATCTGAAATTTCTCTAACACAGTTGTTTAAAAATAAGTACGGATGACCTTAATCAAAAGTGTATTTATATAGCATTTATATTTGCATTAGGGGAAATTTTAGTACCAACCGATGTAGGGCCTCTTGAAAAACTCTGAATTTGAACATTGATTTGAAACTCTGAAAATTGATAATTGTCCTTTAAAAAAGAAACCATCAACAATGAACATTTGTTTGTTATTTAATTTCTTTATGCACTTTTACCGCAATGAGGCAAAAATAATGCTTTGGGGGCCAAAAAGTATTTTTTATAGTTGTTTACTTTTTTTATCAAATCAAAAAAATTTTTTTAACGAAAACAACCTTTCATATACATAGTAAAACCTTAGGTGTAACGTTACTCAGTAAAAGCTCTTACCGCAAGTGCTGCCTCCGGTTATAAAGAATAATAATCCAGCATAAAGTGGTGTAAACTTTCACCAAATCCAAGCAACCTTACACTATAAAACGAAATGAGGATACAAGATTAACACTAAGTAAGATTGCACCAACAAATGAAGTAAGATTACACCAAAAAAAAAGTAGTAAGAAACAAGTGGCACCAAACCTTCTTCCAAATTTACGGTGGAACTAATTGCCTCTTACTATCGTACAATGACATTATCCATACAAGATCAATTTTGTCGTAATATTCTGCGGTTATTTTTCATAGCATCAAAATCCAAGTTAAGACTAAGGTTATCGGACTCGACCTCGCATATCTTTAATTACACAAATTGTCCTTTTAATTAACAGAAACCGCAATTTTTCCATTATCCTTTTTGTTTCATAATATTTCTGAATGCGCGTGCGCTTAAGCTCTGTGGAAGGTTACAATTTTGGAGTTTCGTAACTTTATCTGTAACTGGTTCAACGTTACACCAAAATTTCATGGTAATGTTACACCAAAGTTTTACAGGGCAGTTTTAACTAATCTATATCACTGTTTATTTTCTTCTTCTTTTTGCAATTTAATGTTTCAGGAACAAATTCAAGTTTTTGTCAATACAAAAATTAAAAAACAGTGAATTTCCTACACGTTTCATAGTTTCAAAAAAATGCTATTTAGATTCTAGGTATCATTTATTTAAAAGTAATACTCAATTTTTCGTTGAAAATATCCTCGATTTTTAAAAACATTTTCAAAAAACAAAAATTTATAAAACTAACTATATATGAAAAATTACACTTACAAACACCAGGTAGTTATTTGGAAATTTTCAAATGTCTAAAATTTATTTTAAATATCTAGAAGATATTTTAATACATATTATATTTAATTTTAAATAACACTTTTGTTCGCAAACCTTATAATCATAAAGAAAATCAAACAAAACAAATTAAATCTCCCCCTCAAAAATACTATTTAGTATGGCCTACTATCACTTTTTAAAAACTATTTGAATTCCATAAAATACAAATCTAAAGCGTGTTATTTCGTTAACTGCTTCTGTGACACACTGGATAAGTTTGAAGATGATGTAAAGAGATTGTTAAAACGTGATGCCTATAACTGGCACTCCTTGTATCTCATTCCCTATCAATCACTCCTTATATATCATTCCCTCACTCTATATCAATCATTTACGATTAGTTTATGTCCAAAAGGGATAATGGGAATTAGTAATCGGGTACTACAATATTGCACTTCAATTGTGATATTATAATCGAATATGTTTATCATAGAATATAATGGCTACATTTTATCTATTCATAAATATATGTAATAACAGAACAGTACATTATTATCCATAATAATATATGCATAAACAACTATCATTCGCGCGTTTAATCTTTCTCGCAAGAAATATTTAAGTAGTTTCTGTGAAATTTAGTGTAACGTTATGCAAATAGGGCAAAGCTTACAAGTTTGTTCCGATTTGCTTACCATTATCCCTACTTTTAAGGAGTAACTAAACTAAAATTTTTAGTGTTGCATGAAAACTATTTGTGCCTTGTATATTTTTTGTTTCATGCACAATTATTAATAATCTTCATTAATGGAATTTTAACAAACTGAACTTAAAAATCTCCATTTCTATTATTTTAAAAATAAGTATTCTTTGTAAGGTAAATCATTCATAAGTATAGGGGGAACCAGGGGCATATGACCCCACTCGAAGTTTTTTGCTTGTAACTTTTAAAAAACACTATTTATGAATGTGTAAATGCAGACTAATTTATACTTCATAAAGTAGTACACAATATATATTAGTATTTTTCTGTAGTATTAACTGCAATAGTAGTAAAATATAAATTATTTAAACTTTAGTTTTGGGTCATGTATCCCAATGCATAGGGATACATGACCCACCTATTAGGGATACGTGACCCAACCCCAAAATGTGGTAGTATAACTTAAAATAATAAAAAAACTTTTACCAAATAACAAAACTAATATCATATTATAAAGTTTATATACATTTTATAGTATTTTCAGACAAAATTGTTACTTTTTATTTTTATCTCATTCATTATGCTTATATTAACGAAATAATCAAATTTAAAATTAAATTCTGTTCGAAATACAAAACTGGGGCTTCTTTTATTTTGCAGAGAAAAAACATGTGGTTGAAGAATCGATACTATTTTATCAATATCATTTTGGGATGTATTATCCATTTTAGGACATTTAAAACACTTTCCATCGATTTTTTCTGCATATTGAATTGTAGGCTCGTTAAAAAATATTCCCTTGTACCTTCCAAACAAACCTTATACTTCGTTAAGGACCCAGTCAATTACTTTTGGGACTCCCGTGATTTTTAAAAAAATTTACCTGTTCTACTTCTGTCTACTTTTGTGTTGTTTACTTGGGTCACATATCCCTAATTGGTTTGGGTCACTTATCCCTAGATGCACTTTCTTTGTTTAATCCCAAAACAAAGTCATTTGCGAATAATTACATGAGCACTATTATGCATGTAACTGTAGCTAATATCATGAACTAAACAAATAACTAATTGAAAAAATCTTTCTTTTGAACCAAAAAATGTAGACCGAAAAACCTTACGGCCTCAAAAATTTACTTTCAGTGCATGAAAACGTATTTCTTCGCATAACTTAACAAATACGCAATGATTCAGCTCGTATTTTCACCATGTGATAAACTGGCTGAAAGGAAAAAAGTGATGCCACTTTCAACTCACAAAACTTTTCCATTGCTGAGAAAAAGGCATTGGGTCATGTATCCTTAGGGATCAAATGTCCCTAGTTCCCCCTACTAAGTATTAATAATTAGAATAAGCATTATTAGTATAAGTAATTCCTTGTAAAATAAGTATTTCTTCCCAATAAGGAAGTTATTTAAATTATCTAATACGTCAGTGGTCGACAGCCTTTTTCAAAAAAATTCAAAAAAGTTTTTTTAGAAATTTTGTTGACGTTAAGTGGCGCACCAATTTTTGTCTTTAAAAGAAAGGGGGGGGGGCGAAGAATGTTAACATACTTATTAAGAGATAATTTAAACCTACTCAAAAGTATAACCAATTAAAAATGATATTTTAACTCCAAAAAAATTGGTCCCATAAGCAGATGACAACGTTCTTCCCGATTTAGTACACAAAATTCATCGTGTTCTCACGACAGTAAAAAAATCTACTCATATAGGCCTGAAAATCCTTGCAATGAGGAGGGGTTTTTTATTAAAGGACACTATACATTTGTTAATGAAATTTTGACAAATTTAATTTAAAATCCTTCATTCTATTACTTCAAAAATAAGTATTCCTTGGCAATATGACATCAATTACGAAAAAAAGCTTCAGTTTCAATTAAATCTCATATTTAAGCATTAAAAGGAGTGTCTCACAAGCAGGCGACAACATTCTTCCCGATGATTCAGAACACAAAAATTCATCGTGTTCTGGCGACAATAAAAAAATCAACTCATACAGGCCTGAGGAATCCACTGCAATGAGGAGTTTGCTGTCGGCCATAAAAGCGATGGCACCATCTTCCTAGTGTCCTGATCCAACACACGTAGGCAGTTTTATCGCGCCATAATGAGAACTGGTCTAGAACAGCGCACTAAAAATGGCGGAAAGAAGGAACGATGTTGGATTGGACCAGAAACACCAGAAAAGGCCTTCTTTTAAGAAGATTTAGATGTTTGGAACGAAATATAAGGTTTTAAAAGTTCCTCTAGAGAGCTTGGGGGAACTGGTGCACTTTAGAAGGACAGTAAAAAAGGAAGAAAAATTGTGGCGTAAAATTCGTCTGGAAGTAGAACGGAACAATCAATTTGGTTCGTTGGAAGTCACACGTTTGAGTCATAAAGTTTGGCCAAAGGCGAGTGGGGGAGAGGGGGAATATTGCCAGGTTTGAAAATAAATGTACATTAAATTCCAAAAGTATGAAGTATCGCAATAGAAAAGTTCTTTTCACTCCACTTTTTTTCAGAGTTTATTTTATAATTTTACTATTTTATAAAGTAACTTTTAATTTTAAAAAAGGGTGAACAATAATTATTTCACGAAAAGATATTAAACAAGCATTCCTCCATCTTACCTTAAGTTTTTCTAATAAAGAAACGTCTAATCAAAATCCAATTGAAAGTTTTGCTTGTTGATTAATTATGCTAGAGAACAAAAAAAATTGACTACTTTTTTTCTTTAAAAGACATTTCAATCAATAAATATGCAATTCATTATGAATCTTAATTTCATGTAGTTCTTTCATATGATAATCCATGTATGATTGATTGCTATGAACAAATTGAAACTTAAAAAAAGTTTGATGAAACTTAAAATGTAAGGAACGAATAACTATATTTTTGTTCCATTATTGAAGTAATAGGTTTTATATTGGTTTATGGGTGATATTCTGAAAAGAGACTGGGAAAGTAATCGCAAAACGATAAATTTTATCTAATAACAGAATAAAAGTATGTTTCTTATTGTTATTTATTATTGATTTTTAATAAATTAATGTTACTACAATAGGTACAAAAGAGAAAGTTTTCACTTACATTCAATGTCCTTGAAGTCATTTAGCGGGACAGTAATTCCATTCAATTAAATCCCGCATTGCAATTCAAAACTCATTAAGTCCTATCAAGCCGTCAAATAAATTATTCAACAACGGCAAGTTATACTGTGCTGAAAGATACATATTTCTTATTTATTAAAAAGTACCTTTTAACCTTTTAGTGCTATTTGTCATATTTATTGACGTTTGAGTATTAAAACCATAAAATCTATTTCCTGTACTCGCAACCCCTCTTCTATAAAATTGTGTAAAGAATAAAATCCATGCCTTATTTTATGGTTATTGATTATAAGTATTAAAATATGCAGTCATATTACATTTATTTCATCACTGGGGCAACGTCATGATATTGTGAATCAGTTGAGAAATGTGTGTTGGGAACCCGAAATATTTCATCGATATTTTATTTCTTAGGCCCAGGCCAAAATGTGAAAGTAAAGCATATATTTGTATTCCCTTTTATTATAGTAAATAAAAACCATTAAATAATCAAAATAAATATTTTTTGAAAGGTAGTGAACAGGTACCACCAAAACTAAAGTTTTGAGAAAATACCCTTAATACGTAAATGATACTCATGTCCTTCGGGTCAGGGGATGAGAGGTATTACGTGTCCACCTCATGAGACCAAGTTTGTGGATTCGAGCCCCGGCTGAGTCGTCAGAATTTCTGGATGGAAAAATCTTAGGTACGGATGTTAAATGATTGTGTGGCATGTAAAAGATCCCTTGGCTCCCATTTGGTTTGGGTTCTCTGGGCAAAATTAAATCTCGGCATACTCCCATCCACAGAGAGCTCATATTCATTATAATATGAGGGTCAAAATTGGTAGCGAGAGTCGCCTAGAAAAACTTATGCCCTTCATATTTTAGAATCGAAGGGTATCAATAAATTTTTGTTGCCTAACTATATGATAAATAAATATTTAAATTGTTAAAATAAACGATATTTAGTTAATTGGGCATATTGTAAAACAAAAAAATCTTTTAAAGACAAAAGTGTCAGCGAACATATAATATTTAACCTTTTATTTCAAATTTAAACCTTTATTTTTTCAAAGAGAGTGCTTCTTTCCGCCATAACTCTGCAACATAATGGCTTTGCTGGACCACATTGCCAACATAAAATAGGTAAGCGTCTTTGGCAAAGACATCTATGAAAGCAAGTGTCATACGAAGGAAATATTATTTTGTTTAAAGCACATCGTAAACCAACAACAAAGAGTTATTCTCAAAAATAATATTGATTAATATAGAAAATCGTAATATAATTTATTTTTTAATTTTCTATTCTAGAAATTTATGCCATGTTCAAATAATAATAAACTTTTTGTGTTTTACTTCTTATATTTACTTACTGAACTCTAAAAAGTTGCTTTAATAATATTAATTAACTTAAAACCAATGCTTTAGAATTGATGATGAATTTCGCTTTTTCAAACAGTTTTTATCCGAATGTTTGAAATTAATTTGTATATCATATTATATTTAACATTATATTTCTTCGTGTAAATTTACCATCGAAAGGGATTTCCATAAATTGAACTTACAACACTTAAGGAAACTGTTAGAAATCACCAATAATTTGCCTGTCCCCTCTGCAGAACTGCGAACTATCCCTTTTGTGTATCCCTCCGCGCATCCAAACATCGAACTGCGCTTCGGTCAACACAAACACTCAGCACTTAACTTTCTGCTCTCACTGAACGAGCAACGCTCGTTAGCTTTTCTAATGTCGGGACCTATATCTACAACGGTCCAGTAAATCACCCCTAAATTCTTAAATATTAATTACTTAACTTAATCTGTTTCAATGACATTCAATAAAAAGCTTGCAATATTTTGCTCACAGAGACTTAGCTTAAAAAGCTAATTATTATGTTAATTTTTAAAATTCTTACGCACAAAAATTTTCAGCTACTATTAAATTCAATCTCATTTGAATAAAAAATAAATAAATAACATTGAAATTAAGTTTAACTCTAGTATTAGGACAGATCCGTAAAGTGTAAACTTGTTTTCACTGCATTAGATTTAAATTTAAATTTTTGACTTATTAATTTAGTTTTATAATATTTAAATAATTATATTTATGTAGTAAGCAGTTAAAAACCTACTCAATTGTTTAATTTTTTGTAATTTAAATTAAAAAAAAAACTTATAAAAATTAACAAATTATATGTATTTCTGGAAAAAAACTATCAGTGCCTTGACGGGTTTGTACGTCTGCGTCCCTCAGTAAAAATAATTAAGTTATATTTTTAGATATATTTAAAATTTCAACCCTCCAGCCAAATCGTAAAGAGTCATACATGACTATCTTGAAGCACATAGTAGTTTAGAAAGTTAGGTACATGAACATTTACAGGTACCATATTGTGCTTCAAAAAAAGATTTTCAAGAGAAAACATTTAAACAGCTAAACAGTTTTTTATTCCATAACTAAATACTTGTTATTAATTCGTCAATTAATTAAGTTTTATTCAGAATTAAAAAAAAAACTTAGCAAGTTCAAATAACTCTAACAAGGTTTATCTGTACATAAAACTATTTTTATCGTATTCAAAAGTAAAACTTTTAAAAAATAACCAAGTACTAAAACAAAACTCGAGCAAGCAATTCTTCTCAAAACAATGCATTTAAAACTTTCGTTAAGTTTAGCTTAGTACAAAGGCTCACATTAATCAACAGTTAATTCGAACAAAGAAAAGTATGTTTTGCGAAACTGCAAAAATAAATATATAACTTTCTTTTAAAATGAAACTTTTGGTGTTGATGGTTTTTAGACACACACTCCTTAAAGTTATAGTGCAAACAAGTTAATTTGCAGTCTCAAAAGTTATTCTTTCAGCTTAAGGAAAAAAATTTGGCAACTTTTCTGACTGAATAATGAATCTGTGATTTGACATCATTTTAGTTACTTTTTTCTCTGATTCAAAATGGCTAATATCCGTTAATTGACACCATTACCATTTACTTTTTCTCTAAAACAAATTAGCAGGGGATGCCCGTCTATAAGTAGACATCATTATTATTCGAAGCTAAATACATTTATAAACTATTAAAAAATTCAGACACGTTTCGGAGTATATGGGGCAGCAGCGGTGCATGTACTTTTCATAATCGTTTCCGAGTATTTTGAAAACGTCTTTCTTATAATATTTAAAAACATTTTTTAAGATTTAAAAAAACTACCATTTTTAGTACGCTTACGATTTATTAGATGATGGATAGTAACTGGAATTCGAATCCACACTCTCCTGGGAGGTTTGACTTACAAAGGACGACGCCTTAACCACTAGGCCACGTAAGGGTCATACAGGGGGGTTTTCTTTCCCAGTTCCCGGTCAACAGAAATAGGATGAAAACATATGCCCACGCATCAAAAGCATTCAGCTTTTTGACTTTGAAAATAAACTAGACGTTTCTCAACTCATCAAAACATGACCTTCATAGAAGGTCTCTTATGTTTTCAGAAACATTTCAGTTAAGGCAAAAAAGGTTTCAGAATTTTTTCCCTGTAGTATTGGTCGAATTCGAACCCGGGCCTTCTCAACGAGAGACAGGTGCCTTGACCCGGACACCAGTTGGGAAGCATACGTTATATCATCTTAAAACTATGAATAAGCTTAAACGCTGGTCCTTCAAAAACTTCGAAAATTTCATGCATAAACAGATCAATAATAGCTATGATCCAAACTGAAATTATTTGTAAAAAATAATGTACAGTTTATTGTGAAAGAAGATTTTTTCTGGCAATGGGCTTTATGCAAAAATACTAGTGTATTTTTTTTAAAACGACTTCGATAAAATAACATTCAAAGTTGCGTGAATTTTAAATTACAAATGATAGTCCCACCAAATAATATAGTCAACCTGGTATCCTTTACACCCTAAAAACTTTATTCAATTTGCCATTACTTGACATTGAATAAGCGATACGTCGCTTTCGGTAAAAACAATAACACGCTTCTAGACATAAAACTTGACCTCCTTACTGGCTTTCTTGGTTATTGTTTTCTTATGTAATTTATTTAAAACTTTTATGATGTTTTATAAATCAATAAAACTTAAATAAATCTACTTAAAAGGGCACAAATGAAAACTGACATAAGATGCTTGCTTTGGTAAAGTTATTTTCTTTTGCATTTTAAGCGGACGTTACAGAAAGAAAAAGAACTATTTGAGAAATTGTAAATTGACTTTCCAAATTCACATATTTGAGATTTTTTATTTCAGAATCAGTTTTCTAAGGTCTTTCGTATGATATACAAAAGAATCAACAATTTTATAGTACACCATCAAATTGTTAGTAACTTTATAGTTATTTGATAAAATAAAGGAAACTTTTAAGTGTTAAAACCAATATTGTGGGTAAATGTATACGTGGGAAAGATGCGAGAATTATCCTAGAACTTTAGTAGGAGACTTAAAGGTGTGTCTTGAGAACAAATACTTCCATTGACATAATTAGTTGTTATTTATCTTACACTGTCAAAAAAAATTCTGTAAGATTACAGCACATTTTGCGGTTACTTTTTACATCCCAGTGTTGTAATGTTTGTTTTACAACGATGTTTTCTTGAAGTCACGTGGGAAACTTCTCCAATAGCGGTTAAACAGAGAAGATGGGGCATCCGAATACTGCCAGTGAAGCAAACGGTACCACACAATAAATTTGACATCACATGTTATTACCAGCACAGGGTAATGCAGCCCTTTTACCATCTTACTGTGATGGTCAATTAGAGGGATATTTTTGACAGTATAGTCAACTAAATTATGTATTCTATAGTAATCGATAAACATTGATGTTTCAAACAAAAATATTCAAACGGCATTTTAAATATAACGAACAAAACAAAGATAATAATATTTAAGTAGCATTCCATTATTACACGACATTTCAAATAACAGATCCATAGTACTTCCCAAACACAACAAACAAATCAAATGTCACATTATTAAATGAAACGCGCCAGTAAATTCTAAAGTAACAGTGCCCTCAAGCCCCGACTTTCAATTGCGTTTCATTCCGCTACACTTATAACCCCACCTCGAGGCCACATTCGAAAGTGGCGTAGCTTGTTTTATTTTGGCGAAATATGTAGCTGCACAGTTGAAGCTTCTCCTATCGATTAATATTATTTTAACTCTCCTCATCTTATTCTCCACTCTCCAATTCCACTTCTGGAATTCTCCAATTCCCACTTCTGATCGGGACGGATAATGGAGATCTCGTCTTGCGGGACACGGGAAAAGTATCGGTTGCTTTATGCAATATTTATTACGTGGATCCTGGCTTGAAGGGGAGATTTTGATTGGGATAATCCAAAAAGGTCCGAATGTCGAAAATGTATTTGATTTAATCAAAGCTCGACTATAGTATTGGACCGTGAAGCCTGGACTTATCTTTATCTATTTGCAAGAGTCCCCAAAATGCTGACACTATTTGAATATTATTTGTTTGGCTCCAATTCTAGTAAGGCAATCTGCTTTGAGAAATGCTAAAAAAAAATTGAATATTATATGTCTGGTTACAATTTGTTCAATTGTGTCTGGAATAGTTTCATGTTTAGCAAACATCAATTTATCATTATTCACAAAAAGTTATGAAAATGTGAACCTTTACAATAATTTAGTCAAAGAAATTGCAGAGGGCTCCCGGGTGAAATACTTTAGACCCATGTTGAAAAGTATAGTTCAGTCTAAACTGGTTTAAATTGACAAATATACATATTTTATAAAAATACTGATACTATGTATTTGAATATTAGATGTTAGGTTTTAATTCGTAATATTAAGTTTGGAATAGTTTCATACCATTATGTTTATGCGTTCATGTTTATTTGTTAATTTAAATTAACTAATTAACATTGCATTACTACTTCGTCTGAAAAGCAAATTCATCAAAAACTTATTCATTTCTTCTCACATGTATCTTATCATATTTAAAACAATTCAGAATCCATATTACTGGGGAAAGTAGACATAATATATCGATATTGGCAAATCAATCTCATTGCATTGTTATCCTGTGATATTTTTGGATTTTGGTACATATTTGTGCACATCTGACTCGGCCTTCTTATCTATCTAGAACAAATAGCTTCCCTCAGAGAAAAAGTATTAGCCCATTGCCAACATTTGGTAGTTTATTCCATAGAGTGTAAACAAAGTGAGAAAAGGTAACTGTACATGTACATTTTGTCGAACTCACTTTTGTGGAAGTCCCACTAAAATAGCTGCATATTAGCATTATTCAACACATTTATGAATTTGAAATCGCCGTTCGTGCATGAGTTGGAGAATATAATTTGAAATCAAATAAGTTGAGAAATGTCTGACACGTGTGAGGAAAATGACCAATTACCAATACCTCATACCAATTCACGTAACTCCTTTTTAAATCAACTTTGTGCAATGCAATTCGGGCAAATATATTTCATATAGGCTCTTAAATGTTTAAAATTAGTTGTTTTCTTTGATAGCTAAATAAAGATTTTATGAGCATGTTAACCACAAGAACGGATTGGGGTTGTTTTTTTCGAATTTTATATCTCCTTAATTTTCTAGATAAATATTAGTTTTTTTACAGAAATGTTGCTAATAGTCATATAAATATTTCATTAAAAGAATAATCTTTTTATAGATTTTTAAGATCTAGGTTTTCCAAAACGTTTTTTTACTTTAGTCTCATTCTGTGTAATCCTAATTACGATCCGGACATATTACTTATACTCGAAAATATGTGTTGTAGTGCGTATTATTAGTCGTCAAAAGCAAATTATATATTTCAAAGAAATTTTTAAGAAATGTCAAAAAATCAGAAAAATAATTTTTTGTAAAGTTAACTTTGGACATGAGTGTATAAGGTAATAGAAAGTATTGCGACGGGGTATTTCATATTAGGTAAGAAAAAATAAAATAATTCGAAATAATAAAATAATTTGCGCAAGGTAAGCCTTTATAAACATAGATTTATATATTTTTTTAATCTTATATTAAGTTAGAATTGAGTGAATGTTTTTATCTATCAAATAAATTATCGAACACAAGTACCATAGTAGTTTGACTCAATATTTCTTAGTTCCTTTTGTACTGACATGATAAAATTAAACTAGCAGCTAATCGTTTTATTTGTATGCATTGATGCCATTGGCTCTTTTTAATGGGTTTATCTACATACAATATTTTTTTAGTCTAGCCATTTAATGGTTGGTGTGGTTGTGTGATGAGATTGGATAGTACGCATAAAATAGTATTTTTTTCTTCAATCCATTCTTATGTAAATTCTTGGTTTGTTATTCAGTAAGTTGGAGCCAAACAAATATTTACTAAATTGTGTAATATAGCAGAATATAACCATTTAATTGACCATAAAAATCCATTATTTTAATTCACCTATAACTTTTGTTTTTAAATTTACAAAAATCTGGCTAGATAGCTAATTTTCAATCGACATTAGAAACTTCAGAAAAGGGAAATTAGTATTTTATATATCATTAATGATCCCAGGCACAGAAGTTTAATTTTTTTTTCTGAGAGCAAATTAATTTAATAGTTAGT
This sequence comes from Oedothorax gibbosus, assembly GCA_019343175.1. Taxonomy (NCBI): domain Eukaryota; kingdom Metazoa; phylum Arthropoda; class Arachnida; order Araneae; family Linyphiidae; genus Oedothorax; species Oedothorax gibbosus. Next base: position 262,807 of record JAFNEN010000270.1, read on the forward strand.
AATAATGTAACTAATGCAACTGCAGTGCAGCTTTAACACTAATGTATCTTTTAATAAAAATATGATAAAAATATGACAAATTAATCGATTCGCCGTTTGTATAATGATACATTTATGATATTTTTTTCAACTTCAAAGTACTTGGTTAATCTTTAAGTAACTAAGTATTGCAGTGAATAAATACAAAGAATATCTTCAGAAATCCAATGTAATGTTTTTGGAAAAATTTCTATTATACCCGAGTTAATTTAAAAACAAATGCTTTATTCGATAAGCCATTGATTTGTAAGAAAAGTCTTGTTTCTCAATTAATTTAACCAAAATTACTTCAAATGTAAAAAAAATTCCATTATGATAATCTTTTACTTTCTTCACGCATAAGAATGGCTTAACTTAAGAAATAAAATGATTAAAAAACTGATGAAACATAGTTTGTAAAATTTATCGACTTTTGGTGACAAGAAGAATTCTTGAACACTGATTGGAAAATAAAACAAAGGAACTTTTTATTGATTAGCGATATTGTTTCATGTCCTTTTATCGGCTAACAAATGTTATTGATATTTTTGCTCTACACACAGGCTCATCAATTTTTTACTACTTCAAATACCTATAATATTTTTTTTTTTTGTTTTTAAGAAAAGATATAAGTCGAATATTTCTTAATGTAAGTATAGTTATTTTCGAAAAGATTTTTACGAAATTGTATTATTAAATATAAATAAAAAATTAAGCAACCTCTAATAAAAACGAAAAGTTAACAATAGATTTGAAAAATAGTAAGAATAAAATTGACTTATTTTATAGAGAAGGGTATTAAATATAATTAATTTTTTTGGAAAATCATTAGACCTTTTTTCTTTGGCCTATTTTTAATCAAGATAAACTATTTTAGTGAGTTCTGATCCATAAAAATAATTCTAAAAAAAATTCAAGAACATTCAGGGTAATTTTGGGCAGCTGAGCTGCCCAAGCTGAAAATTTAAAAAGCAAACTTTAACTTTAAAAAGAAAGGAACGTTTGCTGAGAGTAAAATTACGAAGTACTTTTACACTGTGTATCAAAGTCATGCGTCAAGGATTTTCATACAAAACTGGGGTAACAATATGGTTGAAAACATCGGTCTTATTTTGAACGAAAATAATTAAAACAATCTTAAATAATTTGAAATGTGATAACTCTAATATCTTAGGATGATTTGCTAGAAATGTATTAAACTATAAAAATCATTTCTACAATACTAATGTTCGTTTGTTGTTTGTTCCAGGGGTCCAAATGTGGGTACTCTTTGTCCTGACAGTGATGGGTATCCGAGTGGTGTCTCCATTCCAAATTGGAGCCTCCGACAACAAGTACGTATGGTCAAAGATTTGGGGATAAAATATCTTTGCCAAAATGTCGTGAGACAAAATATCGAATCTCGTAGGATATAATCCTCTCCTAATTATGAATGGATTCATGTATGACTTTCAAGTACAATTTGTGAAAAATAAAATTTATAGACATTTTGTGCGAACGACATCATTGTGTTAAAAGAAATTTGAGCATTTATTGCATCTGGGCTCACATTTTCTGAACCAGTTTTTCATGAGGATTCACATAAAATTGATACATAGTGACATGACTTCTTGATTACATCTACATCTAAATTAACGTATTCTGAGTATAAAAATATTTCACAATTCAGCCAATACCCACCAGTAGCTATAGCTTGTGACAGGACTAAAATTTTAGATTTTCTAAGCTGGAGAACTGATTACGGGAGCTGCTTTGGAAGATTTGGGGATTATTACGAAAACATACACGTCTAATGTAGTTGATAGACATGAAACAAGATTTGAGGCTTCGTTAGCCAAAGTAATTGAGATACTTTTAAGGTTGCTTATGATATACAGTTAATGAAAATTTTCCTTTATTACAGCTTGGCCAATAAGCCCTGACAAATATAACTGGCCCGTGCAAAGATTCTTGATGGCTGGTTTGACAACTTTCGGAATTTCGCATGAAATAACTAGAAACCTCACAACTAGGATATTTCGCAATTTACCAATGAAATTTTTTATTGAAATAGAAAATATTTTAGCACCACTAGTTCTACTATCCAACCGCCTGCATTAAATGTCGGATAACAACTTATTTTCGTTTAACTGAAAAATAAATCAGTGTAAGTGTTTCCCAATGATTTCCCCAAATGCGAAATTACGCCTTTTATCTATCCAACATTAACACCCATTCCACCTTTACATATTTCTAGTAGTTGATGAAAATCAATATTTTTAGTTCTTAAGAATTGAAACATCAAAGTCATTTTAGAATTACTAAAATTGGACGATGAGACGATACTACGGGTCCAAGATACTTGCTTCAAACAGTCCAGGATCATTATTCTACTTGAATTTTTCCTCTCTTTCTTTATTTTAAGTATATCAACCACATTTGATGTTAAGGTGTATATTTCTGTAATCATCCTAAGCTTTCCAAAACAACTATTAGTTTTATATGGCTGCACGTCAGTAACTGGATTAAGAATTCTGAGCCTAGATGAAGTAGCAGAGAAACATTTCTTTTACCAATGCTGTATTTTGTAAAAAAGTATATAAATTATTAAAATTTAGTAACTAAAATAATAACAGTTTTCAGTGATCCACAGTGCACTTGTTACAGAAAATATAAAAAAATTCAAAATAAACATTAAGAATTTAGTCAACCCTATTATCTGTGTAAGTTTCATTCTGTATATCATTTTGGAAAAAACAAAACAGCTGCATAAAAAGCAAGGGAAATATTTAGTGTTAACATTATGACAAAATTAACCGAAATTCACATACAAAATGGAAGCAGAAGATAGGTTTTCTCTTTCATGAAATTTTGTACACGTATGTTATACGTTATACCTACCAGTATAAAACTTTTTCACACTAATATAAAAACAAAATAAAAATAAGTATCTTCCGCTCTACCTCAATGTATAGTTAAGGTTGGAAAATTTAACTTTAGATAAAAACTAAAAATTATTTTTAAATTGAAATATTTCTTAATTTTGAAAATGTGAATTTAGTCTGTACAATATATCTTATAATAAATTATATTTAAGTAGTTTATGTTGTTACGTGGGCATTTGTGTACCCACTAGTGAACATGACATTAATTATTTTCAAAAGTTATAAATTCCTACCTAAATATTATCCAATATACGAATATATGTAATTAATGTTATAACCATCAAGATTTATAGTTTTATTTAACGGTAAATAGGTTATTTGATATGCAAATAAATAGATTTGAAAACGAAATATTTCGCATTTTTTTGTACATAGAATTATTTTTTCAACATTTCCTTTGATTTAAATAGGAGGCCTAAAGGCTCAAAAACTTAAAAGCTTACTTAGAAACTTAGATCCTTTGAAGAATTAATCGTTTTTAATTATTCCCGAAACTTAAAATTATTAATTATTTATTCAAGAGTTCTATGCAAAGTACGTTAATAGTTTCTTTCTGTAATTAATCAATCAAGACACTTAAACTAAATAATTTAATTTACACTTGTAACTTATTTCTTTGAATAAGAATCTCTAGACCACGTGATCCTTGAAATAGGGTTACCATCTCATTAGAATAGAGTGTATTAGGTGTTTTGTTTTAAAATGCAGACCTTATTTGTCCAGGAATCTGTGCTTTAAAAGTTAAAGTATTTAAAACCCTTTGAGAGATGATCAAATTGGCTAAAGTGCAAACTTTTTTCACTTCATTAAATTAAAATTTTAATTATTAACTGAAAAAATTAATTTCTTTATTTTTAAAAAAATTACATTAAAAAGTTGACAGTTAGCTGACGGATTTATACGTTGGTATCCCTCAGAGGGGCTATGTCCATGATATGCACACAAATTTAATTTTACTATAAGAAATATCAAAATGTGGAGGAAATTTCAATTACACTTTTCATTACTCTCCAAAAATAGGCCGAAGAGATAAAAGATAAAATAGATAATAAAATAGCGTATTTCAAAATTACCTAACTTGTTAATAATTTAATTTGTATAAACATTATTGAAATATACGAAAGTGTAAAGTCGTAATTTTCAAATGGGTTTGTCAATTAAAAGTTCTGAATTAAATCATAAAGGTTAATTGTTAAGTTATAAACTTTATTATGAAACTTTACTATAAGAAAATACTAACCCATTTTGCGATGATTGGCACAAAAGTTTGCCATTTGAAAATAATCTTTCTGCTTAAGTGTATCGATATAGAAAAAATTATAAGGAAAAGAAGATCAAAGTTGTAAACAATTTATGTATGATAAATTAGGTTACACAAAAAATAATTTTATAAATATAAAGTTAACGTTTTTATTCGCTAAGCAAGCTGTTAAAAGTATGTACGAAAATTAGTTTTTACTGTATTAAATCTTAAATACGATAAATAAATAATTTTCAAACTATTTTTCCATCAATAAAATACATAAGTTTGTTTGTATCCAACAACACTTAAAAAAAACTTTGTGGTTAAAAGATTAGTATAGCTAATTTTTTTAAGAACATTTTTTGGGGGGAGTTATTTTAATTAAAAATTTATTTTTATCTATTGAAAAAATAATCCGTATACAATACTGAGATAAATCAAGAAAACTTCCAAATAGCTAATTTATATCGATAAATTAAATATTAATACCAACTTCTGATAAAATACTTAATTCATTCATTTTGAAAATAATATTAACATTCACTTTACCATAAAGATCAGTTTTATATAAGCCATCAGTTTTATACTGAATTTTAAAAAAATTAACTGTCGTTTGACAATAAACTTTTATCTTTTTAATATCAAAAGGTCACACATTACATAAGATCGTCTTAAAACTAAAGTTGAATCGTGAAAACAAATATGTACAAAACAGAACTTTCGAGAGGAAATTGTTTATACTATTGTTGTTTCTTGACCATTATATTTAGTGAATTATAATATTAACATATTAAAAATATAACATAATAAAACAGTTTGCTACTCTTGGTGAATATTTTTGTGTTGTTTTTTAACTGTTACTTTTTGTAAATGTGTATAGTATAACTATATGAGTGGAAATGAAAACCTGTAAATTGTTTTAAGAAGCATTTGGTTCGACATATTAAACCTTTAACTCAATATAAATTCCACTGTCATTGAAAAGCATGAAAATGACTATTTTAATAGTGCATTTTTTCCAGGCTCTATTAATGGTCAAATACAATAGTACTTAAATTTAATAGTTACTTAGAAACTACTAATATGTAGAGGATGAATACCAAAGTTTTTTTTTTAATTTTTCATGGTTTTCATTCCCATTAACAGTTTACAAAATTGATTTGCATTGTTTTATAAATTCATTGTTGTATTTTCCACAGGTTTCTTGGATTCTCCGACAAACAAATATTAGATTATCTGGTCGATAAAAGTCGGTATGACAGACGAATGCGACCCGTAGGTAATTATACTAATCTTTTGTTTTACGATTTGTTAAAAATGAATTTGTAGTTAGCTTCCACACTACGTTTATAACGTAAAAAGTGGAAGGTATTATAATCGTTCAGTCCGTCTGTCTGTCCGCCTGTCTGTATATCTGTCCGTCACCCACTTTCATAGCCCATACTACAAATGCTACGGACCAGTGTGATACTTTAAAAAATTCATCGCATCGAAATTAGAATACATTGAAAATTTCAGAAAAGAATTCGAGTTCGAAGTACTTCAATTATTTAAAAAATAGCAAAATTGAATGCTCATTTAAAAAGCATAGGAAGCCATTTTTATTAGAATTTAATCACTATTGTTGCAATTCGCAACAATCGATCGAGAAACTTTAATTCTTTTAGACAATAAATTAAAATAAATTTATTTTTGCGACATCGATCAGTTTGAAATGACGTCAAATATATTTCACTACGAGATTCTTTGTATGTTGATATAAAATGTTTTCATTCTATTTAAAAGCGAGGAATATTACATATTTATTCTTTGAAATATAAATTAATTTTTGCAAACGATAAGTAATAATTATTGTATTTTCGAAATAAAATAAATGAAACTACCCAAATTTAGCATGTAAATGTTTGATATAGAATATCAATGCTGTGTTTGTCGCCTTTTTACCTGTTAAACACAACTGTTGTGTGAAAGCGGGATAGATCTTACAAATAAATCTAACCAATCAACCACTGCGAAAAAAACCTCTAATTTACTTTTACAGTGTGATGGTAAAGGTGCTGCCATCGCCCTGTGTTGCGAATTAACATATGATGTAAAATTTAGCTTGTGGTACCGGAGAAAACGTTTGCTTCACTTTCAGTGATTGGGATGCATTCGTCTTCCCAGTACAAATGCTATCAGAATTTTTGTGTGTGTGTGTGATTATGTACGCCGTGAAAACACCATATGCTGTAAAACAAACAGTACAACACTGTGATGTAAAAAGTAGCAGCAAAATGTGCTGGAACTTTACGGAATTTTTTTTACAGTTTTAAACTGTCATGAGTAGATAAATTGTATAATCTACAAAGTATATTTAAGGAATAGAAAAATATTAACTGTTTTAAATAATGAAATAATGGCCAATTTCCAAACTTTTACAATTAGGTTGTCTAAAACAATTGTCAAGAGCATTGCAACTTTTTCGGCAACTCAAGTTTTAAAATAATTCTTTTACACGCCTCTGAAAAACCATCGAGGACTTTTTTAGAAAATAATTTTTTAAACAATTTGGAAAATCTACGAACTTTGGACTTAAAAAGATTAAAAGAGACACTGTAAAATTGAGTTGTGTAACATTACTCCATAAAGATGGAGTAACGTTACATCACATTTTTACTGTGACGGTTTCATCTCCATCTTCGCTTGTTGTGTATTATATTCTTCTCGTATATTGACCAAGGTTAACGAAATAACCCTTTGATTATTCGACGACAAAACCAACACAGAAATCGCGCCTTGTTAGTTTGACATAAACGAAACTGATGATCAACTGATCTCGAGTTAGAATGTGAAGTAAAATTCTAAGGTACACACTTGCAGAATGAGAAACATAATTGTCTTCCGCAATCGTTCTTTGCTACAAGTAACTGAAGAATTTTGTTAATTTAATAGATCATTTCGCATATACAAAATTTAATCGCTGTACGCAAAAAGAGTTCAGTCAGTAAACTCAATTTGTGAGAGAAGTGTATAAAAACAGTTTCATGCCTTTTTTTTCGCAAAAAAGCGCACCCTTTCTTTAAAAATTAGACATTTAGTATAAGATATTTTCAAGATAGCTGAAATGAGCACAACAATCTTTGGCCCCCTATTTACTTTGCCCGGCTGAGTTAAGTTTAGTTAATAAGTTTAAGTTCAGTTAATAAGCTTAAGTTTAGTTTCTGAGTTAAGTTTTGTTTTTGGAGATCCTTTTAATCTTTTGCATATCAATTTTAAGAATGAGGCTCCACTTTCTTCTAAGATACTTTTTACCGAACGTTTTAGTTAGAATAATTAAAGACCCCTTCGATACAACGAGGTTTAATTTAGTTTGTAGGGTACACTATTTTGTTTTCTTTATTTAAAACTTAAGAGTTCTACAGTGCTCATTTTGGTAAGACGTTGCCCTTTAAAGAATAGTTTCTCGTATCGAATTCAGTCTTCAACGAAACCAACTAAACCTTCTTTGGTGAATTGTTGTGCTGTTGTTGTCGTGTACCTCCATAGCCTGGAAGGCAGAAGGAGTGCAGTAGCTTTTGTTGGCATAAGGCTTTGAGAACCCTGGGGGCGAAAGTCTCTGCTCAGTCTCTTTCGGACTCACAGATTTAACGGCCTGCTTTATCCGGGATTCGAATCCAGGTCCACTCGCTTGACAAGCGAGGGTCGAAACCATCCCACTGGCTGGGTGATTATAACTGTTGTGTAAAAAAATATAGTTAAAAATAATTCTTAAAGAGGGAACTTCTTAAATGCTTCATGATCAAGTATACTGATGCGATATCGCTATATGATTGCGTTTGGTACCTTTACAGTTGTCGGCCCCGTTTACTACTTGAACTTAACTTTGTTCATGATTTGAGACCCACGCATAACGCTTGTTTAACATTAGTACCAAAAAATAAGTGTTTTGTGAAAAATTTATTTGTTCTAGTAATAAAAATAAATCCACAAATGATCACGGGGGCTCCCGATTGCACAGAAAAGTAATCGGGAAGTTTTTAGCCTACTATGTCACTTTAAGTTCCGTTAGGTTAGGTGTTGACCTCGTCACTTGACCGTGGTACGGGGCGTTCATTAAGCAAAGTTGTACCTATACCCATTTTGCTCCTCACATGGAATGGAAGTTCGCTCCTTTCCATCTTGGACGAGTCTGGCAACTGCTAGTATGTTAGTGGGCTTCGGTAACAGTAACATTCGTAGGGCCGTAGTGAGCCTAGTGGTCAGCGTCTCGGTCTCGGGATTGGAAGGTCCTGCGATCGAGTCCCGGTACCACTGAAGACCTACCGAGTATATGCGGAGTACGTGCTCGTTAAATCTGTTGGGTCCGAAAGTCCTCTAAGTTCCCATACCAAATCAATACCTCTGGGGGTGACAAGCCAATTCTGGGGATCCTCTAGTTGGCCTCTGTCTCAAAAAATAGATGGATCCACTTATGTGTGTGTGTTGTCTGTTGTGTCTGTCTTACTTGACGAAGGTTTATAAGCGGGTCGCTGACCAAGCACACAAACCTGAATATATATGTCTACCAACCAACCAACCAACATTCGTAAAAAAGATAAGTTAGTTACAGCTTTGTCAAGCTTTGAAATATATCGCTCTCGTGATTTCCAATCCATACTTTATCGACGTGTCTCGGAGCAACAAAAGACGGAGGAGGCGTGTTGATGTAAGCTGTTTACATTGGCGGTTTCATACGCACTGATGAGGAGATTATTGATTTTGTGATACCCACGGTTTCTCGAAGATGTCGGGCACTTAGGAAAAGGGACTGATGCGAAAATAAAGATTCGGCGTATGAAGAAAACACTTAGGGAAGCAGTTTGAGGTTTTTGAGGGATATAGGAGAGAAGTTTTCGGAAGTGGAAGTTACGAATTGAATTAATTGCACTGTAAAAAAAACACTAATTTACCATCAAAGCGTAGTGGTAAATGTGCTTAACCTGTGGTAGGAATTTACATTTACAGTAAAAAAATTGTTTGGTACCCGCGAAAACGTTTGCTTCACTGGCAGTGATAGGATATACCCATTTCCTCTGTTCCAACGCTAAGTAAGTTGTTCATGTAACTCTGTACGTCGCGAAAACTTTAATTTGCTATAAAACAAACGTTACAACACTGATATGTAAAAATTAACCTCATACTGTGCTGTAACCTTTAAGTATTTTTTTTCAGTGCGAAATATACTTAAAATTGTGAGCATTGCGAAATCTTTAATCACTAGTCTCGTTGGTTTGACTTGGTCATGCTAATGACTATTATGCTGTCGACCATGCTCAGCTCCTAACTCAGCTCTCTATCTCCCCCGAGTCGATAAATGACTACCAAGCTTATTTTGGATGTTAACTGGCAGTTTATAGATCTTGGTAGAATATAATATAACAAATAGAAGACTATGATCAACTGTACCACTTCTTCGCAAAGGTTGGTGTTAGGTGAACTACTAGAGCCTAGTTGATCCTCAAACTTAGCCAGGCATGACGTGTAAGTAGGATCTTCTTTCGCAAAGATTTTTCCCACTCTTCGGATGTGTCGGAGTGCTCTTTCATGGGATTTTCTTCTTCGAGCGTTTTTCTATTTTTTGCTGGCACTTGTATAATAACTAGACATCTGTGAAAATCTGTCTACGTCTAGTACTGTTGCAAGTGAATCAGCCTTTGAATAGCCGTATGTCTACATTGCTTTTCTAAACTTATTTACTTATTCCGTTGTACTCTAACCTGGAGGATAGAGCCTCCATAACAGTCAGAAAACTTGTGTTCAACCAGTGTCCCGGGTGGCCTAGTGGGGTTGATCGCCTTACGCTAATCTCATTACGCTAACAGTCTGCGCACTGTACCGGGTGCGGGTTTGATTCCCGCCTTCGCGGTGGGTGTACTTTCTCACTCTGTGTCAGTATTCTGCCTGTGCCTGTCTTACTTGACGAAGGTTTATAAGTGGGTCTCTCTGATCAAGCACACAAACTGGAAAATATATGTACCAACCTACCTACCTTGTGTTCAACCAGCACAAGTGGAACACATGTATTGTGTAAAAATGGCAACATTACAATATTATGTTGTTTCAATGCAAGTATTGGTTTTGTGTTGCTTCAATGCAAATATTGTTTTGTGTTGCTTCAATGCAAGTATTGTTTTGTGTTGCTTCAATGCAAGTATTGTTTTGATGCCATACGAACTAAATTTTTATTGTTCCAACACAACTGACGATCGTGAGAGGAGACGATTGTTATATCAAGCGCGATTGACAAAAAAACGATATTAAACAATAATTATATTAAAAATCAAAATATGTGTAACACAAAAAATTAAAAAAATTACAATATTATTTTAATATTTTTATACCATTAATATGTATTGTTTTTAATAATGTGTTTTCGTTTGTTTTATCCAATGAATAAATTAGGTAGATGCTCGAAATTATATTATGGATTGAAAAATGCAGTACGATAGCTTGATTTGTACTTTAACTATCATATTATTGTATTGTAAGGTAGCTAATTATGATATCAATATATTAATGCACATGCTATTTTATGTACTGCATTGTTACACACAAGCTATTGATGTCAAAATTAGTGACTGGGGAAATCACTTAAAATAGTAAGATATATGAGTAAGATAATGAGAAAGAACAATAAAAGATATAGTGGGAAAATGATTTCAATCAACTACTTAAGAGCTAAGTTTAGTTTAAATTATCGTCGCACTTAGCAAGTAGCCAGGGTAGCTAGGGCCCCTCTCAACTAATTGGATTTTCTCGTAAGCACTATCAGTCGCCACTTATGTCAGAGGTACTGTTTTCAGAGTGTATAAAACTCTTTCGAAAAAGTTTTGGAATTTATGGAAGAAGTGATTCAATTTGCTCCATCTCCGCTATCTCGTCTCTTTTTGATTTAAGACTATAAATAGAAATTCCCCTTTACTTGCAATCATTTTTAATGAATTATGTCAAATGAAAACTTTTGGTGAAATGTGCAATACATGGAGTACAGAGAGTTATATTCAACATAAATCAAGTTTTGAAGATTTTCAGCATGCGCTATGAAATAGCAATAAATAGGGATGGAAAATATTATCTGGCCAATTATCGGCCAATTATCAATAAATGTATTGCTTCTTAGCCTTTTAAAAATCACGATAATCCCAAATAAATCTATGTGTGACACCTCTCTATCTCTCTCTCACGCCCACACCCACTCTCTAACTCTCTTTCTCTATATCCGCACTAGAGTTACACGAGGGCTATTGATGACGGGCGTCGTAATTTAGAACCACAGTCAAGTTAACACTTAAGAGCTAATAAGAATTGAAGTGCTGATAAGTGTTTTAATTCAAGTTTAACAAAGTTTGGGTTTTAGTGTTTAGTAGTGTCGAAGCTCCGAATTGATATGGGAAATTGTAGCCTAGGTGTTACAGTACAAGGTTTAAGGTATCCAGGTATGGTCTGGTCATTTCCTGAACTTTTTTTGCACTGCAGCCATTAAATATCGTGGTTCATTTCAGTGTGCTGATAGGAGCTCTCATGATTCAAAGGCATTGTATCTCTTAATCTTCAAAAGCACAAAAATTCAATATGTGCCACTTATGTCAGAGGTACTGTATTCAGAGTGTATAGAACTCTTCTGAAAAAGTTTTGGAATTTATGGAAGAGGTGATTCAATTTGCTCCATCTCCGCTACAATATTTAATCGGTTTTTTTTTCAACCTAAATGTTACCCTGGCTACTTGCGTCTTCTCAACTAATTGGATTTTCTCGTAAACTACTTATTGCCTTCATTTTTATTTAAGACTATAAATAGAAATTCCACTGTACTTGCAATCATTTTTAATGGATTATGTAAAATGAAAACTTTTGGTGAAATGGGCAATTCATGGACTACAGAGAGTTATATTCAACATAAATCAAGTTTTGAAGGTTTTCAGCATGCGCTATGAAAGAGCAATAAATAGGGATGAAAAATATTATCTGGCCAATTATCAATAAATGTATTGCTTCTTAGCCTTTTAAAAATCACGATAATCCCAAATAAATCAATGTGTGACACCTCTCTATCTCTCTCTCACGCCCACACCAACTCTCTAACTCTCTTTCTCTATATCCGCACTAGAGTTACACGAGGGCTATTGGTGACGGGCGTCGTAATTTAGAACCACAGTCAAGTTAAGACTTAAGAGCTAATACAAATTGAAGTGCTCATAAGTGTTTTAATTCAAGTTTAACAAAGTTGGGTTTAGTGTTTAGTAGTGTCGAAGCTCCGAATTGATATGGGAAATTTTAGCCTAGGTGTTACAGTACAAGGTTTAAGGTATCAGGTATGGTCTGGTCATTTCCTGAATTTTTTTGCACTGCAGCCATTAAATATCGTGGTTCATTTCAATGTGCTGATAGGAGCTCTCACATGATTCAAAGACATTGTATCTCTTAATCTTCAAAAGCACAAAAATTCAATATGTGCCACTTATGTCAGAGGTACTGTATTCAGAGTGTAATAGAACTCTTCTGAAAAGTTTTGAATTTATGGAAGAGTGATTCAATTGCTCCATCTCCCTACAATATTTAATCGTTTTTTTTCCAACGTAAAATGTTACCTGCTACTGCGCCTTCTCAACTAATTGGATTTTCTCGTAAACTACTTATTGCTTCATTTTTATTTAAGACTATAAATAGAAATTCCACTGTACATTGCAATCATTTTTAATGGATTATGTAAAATGAAAACTTTGGTGAAATGGGCATCATGGATACAGAGAGTTATATTCAACATAAATAAAGTTTTGAAGGTTTTAGCATGCGCTATGAAAAGCATAAAATAGGATGAAAAATATATCTGGCCAATTATCAATCAAAATGTATTGCTTCTTAGTCCTTATAATCACATTAATCCAAAAAAATCATCCGTTCATCTCTCACTCTCTCTCTCTCTCCTCTCCTCTCTCTCTCTCTCTCTCTCTCTCCTTCTTCTCTCTCTCTCTCTATTAATTTATTTTACAGCTTATATAAAGTGACAATATTAATAAAAACACTATATAAACCAACTTTTGAACATCAACAATTTTTTAAGGTATTTAAGAATTAAAAACAACTAAATTCTTAAATTTTTATAAATGTAAAATATGAATAGTTTAAACATTTTCTTATATATCAGATACGTATCATACATATCATTTTACGAAAATTGTACGAGTACAAACTTTACACAGTGCCGCAAAAAATATATCTTACTACACACTGAGGAAAGACAAATCTTAATAGGGAATGAGCCCGCTGGACCACGAGTCTCCAAAACCAAAGCGCCTCAGTGTTAATTCAAAGGGAAAAATGCTACATTTCTCCGGCTGTATTGAATATTTTTACAAACTGTTTTTTATGTGATAAATTTAGCTGACTTACAGGTTCCAACAAACCCAATTTTTGAAATTGGTTCGAATATTTTTTTTAATCTTCAATAAATTATTTTACACAAAATGTTCGAAACAATTTCAAAAAGTGGTATTATAGAGAACTGTAAGTTATTTACATTTATCATTTAAAAAAAACCTTTTGTAAAAAATATTGTATACAGCCAAAGAAATGTGGCTTAGAACATAATTTTTTCCCATTGCCCATTGGATTAACACTGAGGCACTTTGGTTTGGAGACCCGCGGTCCAGCGGGCTCCTTCGCTCTTAAACCTTTTCGCCCTTAAACTTTTATGCTTAAAAACATTAAGAAAATATGAACCCCTAAAAAATAATGCCTTTATTTAATCTAAAAAGCAGAACATTATCTTGAAATCCATTGAATAAAACACATTTAAATAAAGAAAATGCTATATCCAGAGAAAATTCATTCACAGTTTCTAACATCACGCGACAAAATAATTCGCATTAGAGTGACATTTTTATTAAATGGAAATTTCAAATAGCGTAGCCTGGTTTAAAGAAAACATGAAAAAACAACTATGCTTATTTTTTCTGCATTACTTCACATAAATGACTTTTTGTAACTATATTTCATTTTTTTGCGTCAGGGGTTTTTCATTTTTAATGTTTATGGATAAAATTTTCAATTTCAGCGTACATTTAATACGTTAGTACATTTAGCTAACATTTTCATTTCCTTACCGAGTAATTTATTCCAGTTTTAGAGCAGTCTCAGGTAAAATAGTTTTAAAGATTTTTTTGTAAAGTATTTTTTAGTTAAAACTAATTCTACTCTATGATAACAAAATTTATTTTGATATCCTTTTCTAGTATGTACGACAAAATATTCCACTTACACTTTTAACATCTTGCTTGATTTCTGTACTTTTCATTTTCCCATACTTATCATCTATATTTTGTTAAATTTATAGTTGTAAGTTTCACTTCGGTTTAACTCTTTACCCATTGACGGCACTTATAAATACGAATTAAAAAGCCGTTGTTTCACATTTCATTGTTTAACTTGGAAAAAACGAGAAAAGATCAAACTTTTTGATTGACATGGTCGGTTTTAGCAAGAGGTAAAGTAGATTCTTCCTAAAACTTTTACTTCAATTGTCATAACATTAAACTACTCAAAAACAAATGATTAACATTAAAACTTAATTTGGTGCACAAAGGATGATAGTATTAAATTATTGTGGATACGCAATTAATATTAATTAACTATAATTAACGTTGATATATAATACAACAAGCACCCACTTTAATTTCAATTAAGCAATCGATTGGCTATCTCTTGATCTGCAAATTGAAAAAAATCGGGAATCGATTAAGTTAGTATAGGATACGTCTACGGTATAAGAATAGATACTCATTAAGGCATTTTTTAGATTCTTGACGAAATCGAAAATTACCCTCCTTCACTATCTTCGTTTTTTTACTTGGCTAATCCCTTTTTTTTTACCTCTTAGCAACTTGGAAATAGCTTAAGTGTTGTCCAGTCGAGTAACTTAAGCTAGAAACTTATACAAGCTTAACAGCTTCGATTTAAATGTTATTTGTGATTCATATCACACATGAAATACGCATATGACAATCAATATGTATACACATATTGTTTCTAAACGTAATTACTCTCCTTTCCAACCAAACAATTTTCTACACTATATCTTTCCATTTATGCATTCTGCACAAAAAACTAAAACAAAATTTTAAAAAATTATAGTATATTATACAATTAGTTTAGGCCGATAAGATACATTCGTTTTACATCCATTATTTACATTTTATTTACATATATAACCAAGTCTTACACTGTAAAAAATCCAATCAAAATTAAGGTTTTAAACTGATTAAAAAATTAAAACCTTAAATTATACAAAACTGTCTGCATTAAATACGGTAGATTCCGGTGAATAATTAAAAATTAGGTTTTGTCCAGTAAATACACATCAACTTCTTTTAATTGGGAATTAGAACAAAACTTAACTTAGCTTCGAATGCGAACGATAATGCACTTCAAAAGCGTATGAAGTAATGCTCTACCCTTTGAACATTTTCCAAGCCAAGCGAAAAAATAATTTAACTATAACTAATTTAACTATAGGCGAAAAATTAAGCTTAACATGAATACCTTTTTAAGTTTCTGTATGTTAATTAAAAATACATTAGAAGATTTAAAGTACCTTGGGGTTATAGTTAATTTTTCTGTTTACAATGTTTTAACATTGATTTTTAAGAAAATATTCAATATCATAATTTAAAAAACGTCCTGTTGGCATTAAAAACTTTTTTGAAATTCAATGAAAGTAAACAATCAAATATATTTGAGTTTAAATCATTAAAAAAAGTGTTTTTATTATTTGTATGTGTTAAATTTTTGTTGAGAATTCAAATGAACAAACTATTTATAATCCTATATAATTACTTAAAATTCTTATGTATATATTAAATTTAAATCTATAATCTTAACAGCCAAAATTAATCTTGATCAAGATTAAAATACCTATAGAGAAACCTCTAAGTGGTGTTTAGTTAAAAACTTCCAAAATTTTCGCATGACATCACATATGTATAGTTAAGTTAAGCGTTAATTTTTACTATAACTCTTTCGAATAGAATCTACAAACTGTGGAAATATGTTTTATTTTATCTATGTTTAATGCCCGTTCTTTTACTAAGATCTTTTGATCTATGTTGTTAACTTTTCAGAAATAGTAGTTGTAATACCAACTAAAAAACAAAACTTAAGTCAACTTACTGTTCAATGGTATTAGTATTTTATATTGTTCTTGTATATGCAGCAAAAAGTTCCTCAAACGAAAGTTTACTTCGCATTTTATAAACAAAGATTTAAATCGTTCGAGTTTCATTTCAGTTCATATTTTATATTTGTTTGATTCCTTTTTTATATGTAATGACATAATTGTGGTTAGCCATGTTTTTTTATTTATCTGGTTTTCCCGAACGTGTTTTGTGAAAAGAGACCATGTTTAGTGTTTATGAAACTCGAAATCTTTATGCATGTTCCATTTGAATAAATTTCCTCAAATGCCCGTGGGCCTTGGGAGCCCAGTCGGTTCGCCATGCATGCAGAAGGTCGCAGGTTCGGGTCCGAGCATCGTTAAAATAACTGCCGACCTATTAATGGAATGTGCAGCCGAAAAATGTCGATCAATAAAACCCCATGTAGAGGGAGTGCACGTTAAATATGCTCCAACGTCCTGACGAGTACGATGTCGCCTTTAACAGTTGCGTTGGGTGACTACTCAAGTGTCGGCTCGTCACTTGACTGTGGTTCTAAATTTCGACGCCCGTCACCAATTTCCCTCGTCTAGCTCTATAATGCGACGACCAATTCAAACTAAACTAACCTAACTTAAATGTCCGTTTTCAAACTAGTCATCCGACATAGTAAATCACTAGTAATTAGTATTCTTGATGTCCAATGCTACAGAAACGGAGATGAGTTATGCCTGATAGGACTCATAAAGCTGGGTTGAATTTAACATAACATTTAGCAATTAGATGTTTAATTTATCACATTATAGAATTCACCTTTAAACATCATAGAAAACTCCTAGGATTTCTTTTACAAAAAAACGTAATATCTTATTATAATAACAATCTTATCGAAACGTTGTGCTTCTGACTTATAGCACAGGTAGACAAAAATAGAGTGATCTTTCTAAGATATTAACTGGGGTCCATTGTCGAACTAGTGACTTGGCATCGACCAACATTGGTAATTAATGCGTAAGGTCGAGTCCAAGGCTGCAACGTTGATAGCCTCTTATGCCTGGGTAAATTAACTATACCATTTAACGATAGATGTTTAATTCTAGAAAACTCCTGAAATTTGTGTGAAAAAAACCTGTAGAAATTTATTATAAGGGGTGTGTAACACTACACGAGTTTCATCAATCAATTAATAAATCAATACATTTAAAGGTACAGACATACCCTAATAAGGTAGTTTCAATAACTTTCAGACCTAATAAGTTCTATGGCAGCAACTTTTTGCTCATGCGCGATTTTCTCGAAAACCAAATTATGACGTCCGACAGGTACTAGAAATTGAAAATGAAAGCAAAAAACTTGAAGTAAGGTTATGATTTCAAGTACAAGTAACCAAAAATGGTGCGTTTTTCTCTTGATTTCCCAAGTTTTTTTATCTCTTTTAAGAGTAACTAGACTTGAGACCTTGCCAAGTTACAAACTAACATCGAGTCATATGGATTTGCGATAGCTTAACAGACATACTTCCGAGAATCAAGGTATTGATTGTGAGAGTTTCCATACCAACAGTCATATCTTCAATGGAATACAATTGTTTGAACTGAAAATTATTTAAGGTAAAAGGATGGAAGTCCAGAAAAACATAAATAAATAAAATGAAAATTAAAAAAGAGGATTCTGCAAGCCAAATTCTTTTTTTAACAGACTTGTTTGAAATGATTAAATTAGCATTAATGAAATTTCTACACTTTTGTATTGTTATGAACTATTAAGTGGAGCATGAATATTAATCTGAAATTGAATTGGCAGTTATAGAAAATACTAAATGTAAAAAGTATTTGCAATATAGAAAAAACAATACATTCTTTTAGCCTCATATTCAACGAATCCAAACTTGTAGTATTTTAATATTAAAAAATATGTATTAAAACTCAGATCAATTAGTAGAACCCGATCGGTCAGCCTTTGATGTTTGAAAAAACCCTATCTTTTTGGCCTCCTAATCTTTTAACTCCACTTTTGTTAGAATGTCCGAATCACCTTTAAAAACGATAAAAGTCATCTTTGGCTGTAAAAGACGGTATACGGTCATTTACCGTACAATCTTCATTAAAAACGCTGAGACACGGGTTTCGGAAAGGGAAGCTTATTTATTTTTAGGGTGTCTTACCCTACTCAAATAAACACATGAATCGATTTAAAAAAAAAAAAAGACTTGTAAAAAGTAACATTTATTGCAACTTCTTGTTGTTATTTTTTTTTATTAAAAAATAAACTGATGTATTGCAAAACAATGTAAATGCCGTTTTGAAACAGCCCAAATCCCAAACACGTTTAGTGCAATCTAATGCGGATATGGGCAACCAAAGTAATGGATTGTAAAATGATGGTTTTCCGTTGTCGACAATACGTGATGACAATAGAAAACATAGGAAATGGACAAGGTTTGGTTTATAAAACCTGTAACAAAAGTCTTAGAACATCATCTCTTAGAAATAATGCAATCATTTTGCGTTGACAAACCTTTTATTTCGATACAATTCAAGCCCATTTGTACACTTGCTAGCTTTATAAGGCAATGTTAAGTCTCTGATGAGATATTTTTGGCAGAATGGTAAACATGCTTTTAAGAATTTAATTAAGTTAACAACACATTAATTTATTGTTTATTTTTTTTATTTTTCATTATGTAGTAAATCGTTTTCAAAACCTCCTCAATACTTTAAAATATTTCAATCTTAGAATTAAAAAATATATATACATAAGTTATTTAAATAATGTGAATGGGAAAACGAACAGTTCCTTGATGTATTTATACTTCTGCATTCGTCTTATATTCGATATGTATGGCAAAACGTTAGAATTTGTAAAATCACGTAACAAATCAGGTTGGAAATTTTAAAAAAGTACGCCAAAGGATTATTTTAAAAAAATGGCTTTACGTTTATTTGGAAAGATAAATGGCTGAAGCTTTACAAGAATTCGATTTGTTTTTTTTTTGTTTTGGAACATATAAGTGTCTGAGTAAAGATTGATGCCGTTTGTGTAAAATATATTTATCGGTTTTGTTTTGTTTTAATATTAGAGTATTAGATATAATAAAAGTAAATAAAAATAAACAATAGTACAAAAACTAATGCATTATAAATATCAATTATACTCGAGAAAAATAGGGTCATGTGGGGTAAAATAAGTCAAAAACAGTACATTTTGCATTCACACCTTCATAGCAATAAAAATATCAATTTTACCAGTGTAAAAATTATTTAGGTTATGCGAATGAACAGTTCTTATAACATTTAAAGTACAATTTCCCGGAATAAACAAATTATTAATATTGATAAATGTGTTTGAAAAAGTTATGTCAATAACTAATTTTACCCCATGGGGTTGGGTAAAATAGGTCCGTAGTGGGGTAAAATAAGTCATGCTTTAAAAACAGCTTCAATTACTCAATTTTTAAAATTTCTTTTTAACATTGTTTAGAAAGCAATCAGGTTAGATGATATAAATCTTCATAAGAACTAATACTGTCCCCTGAGGATCAATCCTGGGTCGGGAAGGACTTTAATCATTTCAGGAGCATCGCCATCCGAAACATTATCTCTTTAAGGGAAAATGAAACAGGAACTTTGTTTTTCTCTTAAAAATATTGCTGTGAATAAGTCTTCTTCTATTTGTGAAAGAATACCAAGAAATAACTGCTTGGTTTTATCAGCAAAATCTCGACCTGGACCCACTTTCAGATTTGCAGTGAATTGAAATTGTCAAAACTATCTTAGCTCAATTGGGGTAGTTTTTTTCACGTTTAATGGTTTCATTGCTTCTCTGTTTCCCTACAGACATTTTTTGGAGATTTCTTTTCCATTCTTACATGTTTGTGATACATAGTCTATTTAAAGAAGTTGAAGTAGTTAGAATTTCTCCCATGTCTTGATGCATAAGTTTTCTCTTTTTTTTGCAATCTACATGGCTTCCTTGCAAGCAATCGCTAGCTTAGAGAAGTGTCTCTACGATTGCAGATTTGATGTGCTTTAAAGGAGAACCTATACTTGACTCATATCTTGAAGGGTAGCTCAAACAGTCTGACGTGTTGTAGTTACCGACGTAGATGACGCAGCTGCAACAGCTTGACTTTTTCATTGATGATATGCGATTGCCATTAATTCAACTGTTGGAATTGTGCGTGGGACATGGTTTTCAATCATTTGTTTTCATACAATATCTTTCGAGGCAATATCCCACTTCTTTTGAATCCACAAACACTGTTTTTGGATTGAAATTCTCGAAAGCAATTTTCAATAATGAAAAGGACAATGAATTTCAAATTTTTAGTCATTTATGAGTAAAAGAGTGACAAAACCATATTAAAAGCAATTGATAAGAATAGTAGTTATCAGAAAGTGATTTAAAAAGCAAAAAATTATCTTAGTTGTATAATGTGTGCTTAACCGTACCTATGTTAAAATATGACCTATTTTACCCCACTCAGGTGTTTTTTGGTCCAAAAATTTATTAATTCCTTTTTTTACTTTGAAACTTTCTGAATTTATCCTTGAACAGCATCTGTACACAGTTAAATAAAAATTTAATATACACGTACTTCTAACTTTTCTTAAAACAAGTTTTCTACAGCCAGAATGTAAAAATTCCCAAATGAAAAATTAAAAATATAAAGTCAATGAACTGTAACCGCACAGTAGAATTTACAGTTAGTTTTGCATATAAAATGATGAACAGTATCAATAAAATATAAAACTGGCATCAGAAGAAGAAAGAATTATCTCATTTGTTTTTAAAGAATTTTGTTTTAAAACTGACCTACTTTACCCCGTGACTTATTTTACCCCACCTAACCCTATTTTATTTTGTCTCAACTACAACTCATATTATAAGTAAATACTATGATTGGTAAAAAATAGTGCATTTTTTGTAAAACTGTATATTAAAGGTCATCCCATATCAAATAAACAAAAATAAACAACAAAAACAATAATGTATTGTAGTTTATCTATTATACCTAACCCAAGTACAAGAAACAAAACTTCGCACTAATTATTAATTTTGCACTCTACACTGAAAAAAAAATTGTCTTACATGAAATGTTTCTGAAAATATAATACCTCCCATTATTGACATGTTTTCGATCAGTTGGGAAACGTTTGTATTATTTTTAAAGTTAAGATGCTGAATGCCTCTGAAGAATGTGCAAATGATTCAATCCTACCTTTTTTAACGCGAATGATAAACTGAAATTTAATTATGGCCCCTCCGTGGTTAAGGCCTTCCCTTCCTGATGAATGAATCTTCTTAGGAGTGCGGAGGTTCAAATTCCACTTAATAAATCTTATAAGTAATGGAAATGAGCAGAAAAAGCACTTTTAAAAGTCTTTAAAATGTTTCTGAATATTTCAGAAAGAGGTTTCCGAAATACTCGAAAACGTCTTTGAAAATTACATGCCCCGTAACTGCCCTATGTATACATAAACTTTTCTTAATTATCTTTTTACAGTGTAGTTTGTCTTTCGTTCTTTGAGTTATTAACTTTTTAAAAAATCAAAAACTGGTGAAATATGGCTTCACTTTAAAGTCTTTTAACAAATAAACTAAAAACTATTTAGCATAAAATTGGTAGCAGTATTTTCTGATTTTTATGATCTTAAAACGACTATGCAACATAATTCGGATTTTAATTCACAATTTTTTGAGAAAATATATAAAACTTATACATTTTAAAATCTCCAAGGCATCTTTTAAATTTGTGTTCAATATATATGTTGTAAAAACCTTAATGTACTATATATACATGCCAAGTTTATAATGGGATGACAATGGAAAAATATAGATTAAAAATTTATTTTTGTTAATATTTTAGACATGATATAAATAACATTTTAAAAACATTTTCTAAAAATATTTTTTTGTTTTACAGACTCAACAGTTGTAAATGTTACCGTGTTATTATTAACACTCTCCTCCCCAGACGAATCTAGCTTGGTAAGTAGATAATTTTCAGATTTTAAAACAAAAGTATTTAATTTTATATTCTGAAAAAAAAGCTTTTTCTCATTAGATAAGCATGTGGTATTTTATCTTTTAACGATGCACTTTTGTTTCAAATTTCGATAATATCTTTGCCAAAATATCGACAAATAACAAAATCATATGACTACATATAAAACACATACAATTTGTACAGTATTAAAATGTTCCATAATATAATATTTCAGCACAGTGTGCCCATATAAATGTATTGCCAGGGATTGTCCTTAACTATCCATAATTGCACTAACGGTACTCATGACTTTCTGTAGAGAACAAGTAGGTTTGTTACAGAATCTGTCACTTAAACCGCTTCCACACAACATTTGTGCTCAACAGGAAACAAACTATTTATACACCACAGAAAGAAATTCGCCAAACAGGGCCTTTACCTAGTTGTAATTCAAACTTTTAAACGCCAAAATTAACTATTTTCATTAATCTTCGTTCTCAGAATTAATAATTATACTTTATCGTTTGCAAAATTTGTTTGAATTTCGAAGAATAAAGATGTAATTTTTTTAATAAATATCTTTGAGTCGCCACAATTTTTCGAAAATTCAGTTATTCTTTATCGTTTGTTAAATTAATTTACATTTTGAAAAATATATAATTATAAAAATTGATACTTTTTTTGCTTCAAAATGACGGATCCCACTTGTTTGTGCGACTTGCGGTTCGTTCTGTGAAAGTGGGTGACAGACAGATGGACGGACTGAACGATTATAATACCTTCCACTTTTTACGTTATAAACGTAGTGTGTAATCTAAAATTGATAAACAAAATTACTATACATTTGGTAGATAGAGATGTTAGTGAAGACACAACGAGAGAGAATATCGCAACGAAAAAGATAACTTCCATTTTTTGATGGTGAATATTCGGCACAACTGCTGTTATTTCAGGTCACAATATACAAAAACTCAAACAATTTGCTCCCCCATACATCCTATGACTGAAACTAAAATCAATAATTACGCTAGATGTAAAAATATCTCTATAATATTTATGAATTGTACATCTATTGGGATTTTAAGCTTGGGAACACCCCACCAGTAGTTCCGCTATATTACCCGCAACGCCATTTTATTTTTTTCAACTTAAATTTTAATGGATTTTGCTTGCCTTAGTATTACAATAGTTTCTATTCCTAATAATAATAATCATGCC
Organism: Oedothorax gibbosus; assembly: GCA_019343175.1. Taxonomy (NCBI): domain Eukaryota; kingdom Metazoa; phylum Arthropoda; class Arachnida; order Araneae; family Linyphiidae; genus Oedothorax; species Oedothorax gibbosus. Next base: position 286,369 of record JAFNEN010000270.1, read on the forward strand.
CATGATTCTGCTCTACAGAAAGCCCCGTACAGTCACTGCAATTATAGACACTCTGTACAATGGAGTTGTACTTTTACTGTTTTTTAACTGAGAAATAAAGTTGCTATACTATTTTATATTTATTGAATTGTTTTAGTCTGTTGCCAAACGATTGCCGAATAGCTATCTTCCCAGTTCGAATCTATTTTAGAGAACATATACGGTATTACTTAGTATGATAATCTGGATACACAGGGAAAAAAATTATGATCAAGAAAGGTAATTAGCTTTAAATTTCTTTCGTCAGCCAGTAGAAGTAGTCAGCCAGTTTACGCAGTTGAAGTTAAAAAGAGGCAGTGTAAACCTATCCCTTATTTATTTGATGCTCACGTCGGCTCAGATGTAGCCTTTGGTCCGTGAGAACCCAACTTTGAGCTTGCAAACAGGCTGGAATTGACGAATTTCATGAATGCCTAAACACAGGCTCGCGTATTAAATTATTGTGTGACCTGTATGTCTATTAGACTTGGTACGTTTTTTTAAAGTTTAAATATCTGTAAGTTTCAGCACCTAATGACAGATAGGATTGTTTTTAAAAAATTCGAGCGCCAAAATTGATAAGCCACTAGATTGTACCACTATAAAATGTTTCTTTTCATTAGGAGTCTGAGTACAGTCTCCAATGGATCAAAGCCAATGCGCAGCACATAGGAAAAAAATTATGCTGGCATAAAAAAATATATCATGAATATTTTAAAAACTTTATTTTGAAAGCTCGTATTTGTCTGATAAGACACTTTTACTGATATCTGTAGTAAGTAAATCCTATATTTTTTCTTAATTTATTTGGTGATTTTAATCATTTTCGTCAAAAATTAATATAGTTAATTTACCTCGTGCTACTAATGGTACTAAAAATTATTTTCAAATAAAATTAACTGTGATCGTTTCTATGGCAGTTCCCCATTCATTTGCTAACTTATGTAGCTCCCATAAAAGACAATGAAATGATAGATTGTGACGTATGTGTTGACAACATGCTTAGTCGAGAACAAAAGCAGACGACACCTTCTAATTCGGGTAACTGCCGAAAGGGTATCCTATAGAGAGACATGCCAAAGCAAAACACCAGAACATCTTTCATTCTATTCATGCCACAAAAGTTAGTTATTAAACATGTAAAACATTGAAACATGGCCTTCATGTTATTATCTTTATATTGTTTATACAGTAATTTTAGACATATTTTTAATATTAAAATTAGTTAGTTACTTTTATTTGATTAAAAAACTGCTTTCTATATTATAATCTTTAGACTAAAGAAAGCATTATTATGCCACCTATGTAAAATTATTCAACTAATAAACTCACAATTTTCTAAGTTGTACTTATATAGTATATATCATTAATATTGACGGGTAATCTGTAAATTTCAATTTAAATTGTTCAATTTTAATTTAAATCAAATTTAAAGGACTAATACACCTGAGTCCAAGGTATCCGACTGGGTAAAATCGTTATTTTGAATGAGATTTTCAATTTGTTGTTTTTATGATCTACTTTAATAACCTGTTTTATTAGCTTTCCAAAACAGCTTTATTTTTGCTTCTAAGACTTGTATAACCTAAGTTACAAGCTTTTGAAGTAAGGTCACTCGCCCAAAAGTGCAATTTTTACGTCAAAGTCGTTTCCTGAAAAATGAATATTTCCTATTATCTGTTCACGATAACAGTTCTAGACCAAAATGTTTTAGTAGTAACTGTCTAAAATTTTCTGCGATGATTTGATACATAAGTGTCTATGTTTTGAACCAAAAGCTAAGGTCTATGTTAAGTATATTTTAAAATGAGTGATTCTGTAAACATCTTCTCTATTTTACGGCGTCTTTTTCTTTAAAATATGGAATTAGTCTCGTTTAGCTCTATCTCAGTGATCATTTGAGATACATAAAAGCTTTTAGAGCAAAACACAGAAAAGTATCTTGCGTTTATTTTCCTCAGAAGATTTTTATTAGCCTACTTTTCTTTTTTTAATTTGAAAGAATTAAAAAAATAAAAAATTAGGTATTGACATGCGGTCGATGTATGTCTGTCTGTCCGTATCCCCTTCCAAAATCGGTTCTATCTATCGTATCTTAAAAATTCTTTTTTTGTTAGAAAGCTATGACCTCAGAGACCCAACTTTCATACTTTTTGTCCTCCTGTCTGTGTGTCCGGACGGACAAAAAATTACTATCTGTCGGCCGATTCCCCATCGAATTATCATTGAAATTCAATTTTGAGTCATTTAAATCACTGTTGCCAAATCAACAACGACTTGAGAAACTTTATTAAAGTATGTATTGACATGCGGTCGATCTCCGTCTGTCTGTCCGTCTGTCTGTGCCTGTCCGTACCCCCTTACAAAATCGGTTCTATCGATCGTATCTTAAAAATTCTTTTTTTTGTTAGAAAGCTATGACCTCTGAGACCCAACTTTCATACTTTTTGCCCTCCTGTCTGTACGTCCGGACGGACAAAAAATTACTATCTGTCGGCCGATTTCCCATTGAAATAGCATTGAAATTCAATTTTGAGTCATTTAAATCACTGCTGCCAAATCAACAATAACATGAGAAACTTTATTTATTTAAAATTATTTGAAGCAAAATATTTTTTTCATGAATCAGTTTGGAATGACGTCATAAAATGTAGCACAATGCGATTCTTTGATTGTTCATTAATTGTTTACCAAGAAAACGGCCAGGCATATTTTTTGCATACCAATTATGCTTAGTTTTAATTTACACTTCTTATTTTTAATGCAGTTTGGAGTAGTTTCATTACTTTTGTTATTATTAAATATTTAATTATTCTTCGTACTACAAATAAATCATGCAGACGATTAATAATATTAAGTTAATTTGCGAAAGAATATTAAGAAAAATAGTTGATTTTGGCTCTTAGAAGTTGAAATTATAGCTGAAGTTCTTTAAGAACTTCTTGTTTAATATACATAAAAGTTTTTTTTTTCTAGAATTTTTACGCTGACATAAAAATAGCATGAAAATATTGAGAAATTTTACCTAAAAAGTCCCTTAATTTATTGAAAAAAAACATCTAGCCCATAATTTTAATATTTTTCCATGGTTTTAAGTCAAACTCCTACTAAAACAAAAAATAAAAACAACATTAGTGACCTTTTTTTTAAAAAAAAGCCCTCAAACCCAGTCGGATACCTTAGCAAGAGGCACATGATTGCAAGATTTTGATAATTTCAGGCGAAATGCTGCAACGTTTCACCCAATTTCATGTTCTTGTATAAAACAGTTTTTGGTCGGCAACGTTTATCGTTTTGTCGCCTACAATAAGTACGTCAAAAAAATCAGGAACTTTTAATTTTTAATTTCGCCTCATTGAAAGACGTGACAGAACAAAAATTTCATGTTTTATCCAACATTTTTTTTAACACGGTGATTTTTCAAATGAACATTAAACGAGGGTCCATTGGATGAACTTCAAATGAGGGTTCCTCCTATGTTTAACAAACTTGTATAATAACGTGCAGCATGTGTAGTGAAATGAAAAAAATATTGCACTCGATAAGCTTCCGGAAACTTGATGGGCAAAAGAATCTTGGTGGTGGTATGAAACTTGCTCTAAAGCCTATATTTCATAGCTCAAATAAAAGATATTTTCCACATTCCTATTACATAATTCTAGAAAGCGAAATCATGTATAGGAACCTTTTAAAATTATTAAAACGTAAATAGTATGGGTTTTTTTGGCAACATTTAAATTATTGCACATTGGGTGATTTCAAATTAGATACCATTGGAACTAAATATCAAAGAATCAAAACTGAAAATCCTAGTACATTGCCCTACCAACCTAGTCCTTCGTCCATAACGGAGACTTCCGCCCCAGAGACAATACTTCATCTGTCTGAGAACGTTCGTTGGCGCCTCCTTAAATGGGACATTTCCCATTTCAAGGACCATTTAGTGTCTGACCCTGTTTCTTGGCTGTCAGGTGAGGGAAGTCTCAAAGGTATGCTTAATGGAATTAAAAGCCCTCGCACCGCCAACTTGGCGAGGGATGTCCGAACCGGTGGAATAGATCTTTTGTGGAATAATGACGCATGTCAAATAAAAGATGATTCTCTAGAGAATAATTTCATATTATCAACATTGGAACTGTTGGAAGCAGTTTCGTTGTTTAATCGGAGCAAGGTTGTATAACGAATCTTTAGACTTTAACTTCAAAGCAATCAGTTTGTGAGTGACATTAACTTCAAATCAACAGTACAACACGTTGAATTGTAACCACAAGCGTCGGGTCGTAATCAGGACATAGGTCAACAAATAGATTAAACATACATTTAGTGGCTGCACACAGTCTGAATAAAAAAAAAGTCTAACGACTCACCAGACACCAGAGAAGAATATATTCATAAGAGTCATTTAGAGACCATGTCAGTAACAGAATGGCTATAGAAACCCAATCGTTTGGAGTTAAATGAACCAACTTTCAATCGAGAGATACTAGGTGTATATTCTCTAGGTGTATATAATGAAACTGACCTTAATAGGGCTTTCGTTAACGACAAAATAAGTTTGCACTATGGAGTATTGTCAGTTTAATTATAGACACCTTAGTACAGTATTTGTTTTTTTGTCATAGACGCTTAAAAACTCAAATGAGTATCATTTTTCCAAGTTATGCCGCTTTTCCATTGAGTTTGTGAGTGTCTGGCGGCCGCCCAAACTATCATTAATCTTAATTGTGATTTCTTTTAATGGATGGAACGCCTTTAGGGAGGTTTTACGCTTCGTTTTAGGATCTTATTGGATTAGGCTTGCTTTGGTGAGTGTATAAGACAAGTGGATAAAAGATAATTTAATACCTTAAAATTGATTTAAAAATGAAGTTCCTTACGGAAAAATGACCAACTATACTTCTTACACCTCAATTTATAGTTGTTTCCGCCATGGTCCTGAATCTCTGTGTTGGGAGATAATTCTTTTATTTTAACCTAACAAAAACTCGTTAGAGTACACTATTACTTCGTATCATTATTTCTTATAAAACTTAGATACTGATTAGTTATTTATTGTAATTATCGGTTTCAATTTTTAGTCTTGTTTAATAATTATGTTTAGTTTCATTCAGAGGTAGAGGGCCCTCCCCATCACTCAAAGTTGGCATGATCGAATCTAGCTGTTGTCGATGAATTTCCTGGAAGCTGAAATAGCTGGCAACCATGTCATATGATTATATGGCATACAAAAACCTTTGTTTATCTAAATTTGCATGATAATTTAAACAAAATGAAAAATCGGAAAGTTGCAGCATAGGGGAGATTGGGGGTAGTTTTCCCATGGAGTAAGTTTTCCTCCAGGCCTTATACAAGAAATGAGCCTTTAGGAGGCGCCAAATGGCTGCTTGGTTTATGAAGCAACCCATTTTATGTCACCCACAAGAATTTTTGCTTAGTTGGTGTTGTAATATTGTCGTTAGAGCTGATTTTGTGATTTTTTCAACGTTGAGTGAATTTTCATGCTTTCATTCAAACCTAAATCAAACGTACTTTTATTAAACTTACAGTTTTATCATTGCGTATACAAAAAGGTGGCTCCTCTCTCTACGTAACTATTCATTAGTTTTCAAACAATTTAAAATTCTACTCGTCAAGGAACTATTAAAGTCATAATATAACGACGGGACATGTTTTCCAAAATTTCACGGGGCAAGATTTCCAACAATGCCTTGTAGAAAAGCGTGCTCCTACCTTTGTAAATTAAGTTTAATATTCCAAAAACCAAATAATATTTATCGTATGAATACGTAATGAAAAAAAATTTGCTCTAAATTCAAAATTGTCAACATATTAAAGAAAAAGGAAGCAGAATGAACTCGTACTATTCTGCAACAATTTATGTCACTCTAAAAACTATCAGGAATACATGTAGTACCAAAAAGCATCCAGAAACTTAAATAATCTCCATAGATTGTGAATAATTACACTGTAAGTTAGTAATGTGTCATGTTGCACCCAAAGTTGGCTTGTTTAAAAAAAAGGTGGAAGCAATCACACCAAAGTTTAGTCAATTAATTTTTTGTAATTTCTAACAATACTTAGAAAACCTCTAGAAAAGAGCACCAAAGTATAGTTACACAAAAGAGGAAGTTGTATGTAAGTTTAAAGGGATCCAGATGATAATGACCTTTAATGAAATTGGTTGAAATAGTTTGGTATAATAAACTGACTTTTTTTTAACTATATTCTCTGGGTATACTCTTTTGAGCTATTTTAGTTTACAATAAATCTACGTAAAAAAAATTACAAAATGTTTTTCAAATGTGTTAAATCTTTTTTAAAATATAGTTGGAAAACTTGCCCCGTCACTTTTTGGTAGTCTGGGAAAATTTACCCAGCATACGGGGCACGTTTTCCAGCTCAACATACTTTAACTACTGCATTTAACTATTTGCTGTCAAAAAGTATATTTACTTTTTGGTAAAGTAGTAATGCTAATTTATATATAAGCATGTGAGGAAGACAATGACATCTTTTTTACTTCAAAATAAATAAAACTAAGAAATATGCAATCAAAAAGAAGAAAACATGGAAAACAAGCCCCGGTCTCTCCTACTATACGAGCCAATATTGAAATTTTTATATGAACGTCAAAATTGGTAGCGAAAACCATTGCTATATTATACCACCAATATGGACTGGGTCTAATTTTTTGAGGGTATCTAATTTGCATTTATTGGTAGACTCTAACCGGCTCACAGTGGAGTATTTGGGAGTATTTTTTTAAATCCTGGTTAAAAAGGTTAAAAAAAATTAAAGCTACAATTAGGAAATTAGTGATTTTTATAAGCTTATTAACTAGTGCATTCATATTCATGAATTTCCAAAACTCAAACCCTATTTATATTCTTAAAATATTCAGTCAAAGGCAGTTTTTTATGTGGTGGGGCTCAATTTTTTCGTGAATTTTAGCTTTTTTGTTTCATGTAGTATTTAATTTTTTGTGACTTTATAAGTGCACAATTTTAAAATCTTTCTTGCCCACATTATAAAGGAATGCCATATCTTTATTTTGAATTGTAAACCATTCGAAATATCATTTATTTTGTAGAAAAAATATATACTTAAAAAATAAATTTTATAATTTTAAACCATTTTAATGAGAAAATTAAAATTTAAACAGCTTTATGAAAATGTGTCGGGCAAGGTCGAGTTGATTTTCGACCTGGATATTATAATTCATTATGCCTCGTAACAATTTCACCAAAAACATCTTGCCCATATTTGCCCCATTTTCAGAAATAGTTTTTTTTGCAAAGTCATAATTTTGAAAGTAATGTGCGCTACGTCATTAGCGACTACTTTTGTGAAAGTTAAGTTACTAAAAGATCCGTATGTATGTGTTTATTTTGAACCTAAGCGCTAACTATAAAATAAATTAAATATAATAACATTATTTTTGTATTTAAATGTTCTCTTTACACCGTATTCAAAATGTAAAACCTTGTAAAAGGGTATGCAATTTAAAACACGCACGTTCATGGGTACCATGTGGTTATATTTAATAAAAAAAACCCATTAACTTCAGTTTGAAATTTTTACACATAAAATTAGCAACCTTTTTCAAAAGTGGGTGATGCTAGTAGGCAAGAATTTTGTGACGACAGAAAAGGGTGATGTTACCAATTCCACGAACAAGTGCTTAGTATTTTTTTTATCTAACAGTCATTAAAAGAGAACAAGCTGCAGGGCTCTTAGTAACGTTAATCAACGGCTTTTCTGCATTATTCTTACGATAGCATTAATAAACTCGTTAAAATTTTATAATTGAAACAGAATTCAATAGAATTGAATAATATAAACTGCTCAAGGATTCTCCTCAAACATCATTTGATGAAAAACTTGAGTTTTTAGAAGAGAGAGTGGCTGAAATCACCATAGATGTCCAGATGCTGATAGTGGTTTACTCAAAAGTTCGTTGGAAGCATTTTAAATTTGATTTTAAAAGAAACGGTAACATCATGGTCTGAAGGAAGTAGGTAGGACTGAACAGAGGTTTTCACAAAAGAAGGGCTATTGGCTAGAATATGAAGATACCGACTACTCCTCTGAATCTACTTATGTCCTGGGCCACCCTAGTTACAAGTCCAGCACTTAACATTCATAATACAAACAATTACATGGGATACTAACGCTTTTTATTGCTAAATTTTGTTACCATTTAATTATTTAAATTTTGTTTAAAAAATACAAATCGTTGTAGAAAACAATTTGTGTTAAAAATATATATTTGCAAACTTTTATATTATCATGTCATTTTTCCTGTTATAAAAATGTTCACTTTGTTTACTAACTTATTAAAGCACGTTCTATCTGATATTTTCATGTTTCTTTAAGTTATCGATATTCACGTTCCAATTTAGTATGGTTGAAAGGGCAAGAGACAGGGGCAGCCGCCTCGATCTCCTGCCCACTTGTTGGTCCTGAACTAATTAAGTGTTTTTATTGATATAAAGTAATTAAAAAAAACTAAAAAAACAGTCACTAAAACTTAAATCACCTTGAAAAAAAATTTTGGCCAAGATTTAGGGTCAAATACTCCACTGTGCGCCTATTAAGAAAAAGACAATTATCTCTGTATCTGCATTTTAAATTTCATAGAGGATATGTTATGTCGTCCTCTCCATTTTTGATACGATTTCCCGGGGAACAAATCTATATTCAAACCACATTATATCAAAAAAAAAATATTTAGGGATTTCTGTTTGAACTCTTAGCCTAAATGGTACAAATATATACTAGAATTTTCCACACCCACAAAATTTATTCCATCATGATTTTTTTTTTAAAAAAACGAAGTTTCTATCAAAATGTGTTTCTTCTAGAGCTTGTTTGCAGTCAAACGGTGATTCATCCATATAAACAAATTAGTTTATTTTATTGATCATGTGACATGTGACCCAGTAATAATATTCTATTTAGAACAAATTTCAAGTTTCCAGTGTGTGAAATCAACCCTTTTCTTTTAAAAAAAATATTGTCCACATAGTAACCACTCTGAATATATTTCCTCCCTTGAGTTTCAACCAAAACATGGCTTCTGCATATTTCAAATGCATTTTTCAACTAGCTAAAAGTTTATTAGCTAAAGTGTGAGTACGAAGCTTCTTAGTAACCGATGATACAACTTTATAACAATAATTAGGGTCTGTTGTTGTTGTTGCTTAGCCTCCTTGTCTGACGGAGTCAGACAAGATCCACGAGTTCGTTGACTGTTGGGTAGTCGAAAACTAGAAGAGGATTGCAATATAGATAGATCCTCTCTAGAGAGTCCCATGCATTCCAAAAGGTGTTCAAGAAAAGCCTGATGATTTTGGCATTTGGTGCAGGTGGCGAAGATCTTCCTGCCCTTGTTGAAAGTGAGGCACTTGATGTGACCGCTGGCGAGTCTTGAGAGTACAGTCCGGGTACATCCGTCAAACGGGAGGTCAAGGGACAAATCCGGTTTTGACCCCATGTACCAATTATGGGTAGGGGGTGTTTTCCACTCCTACGAGATTTTTTATTTTTCTCGGAAGTGTGGCTCCAGAAAAGTTAGTGCGGAAGAGGAAGTTCTTGAAATCCTGCAACCTTCCTTAGCAAGATTATCAGCCATTTCATTCCTCACACATTATGGTCTAAAACTCATTACGTTCTAATTTATTACTTTTTTTATCTTTTGTGTGTCACCTAGTTTGAAATGTTTGTTACTCAAAAGCTATATAGCAATTAAGTTGTATTTTTTCTCTTTTTTAGAAATACGAAGTGGAGTTCCTGCTGCATCAGAAATGGGACGATCCGAGGCTGCGGTTCGACGACGCGGGGCGACACCGCTACCTGAACGGGCTGCTGCACACGGATCAAATCTGGCTGCCGGACACCTACTTCATCAAGCACGGGGAGTTCAAGTACCCCCTCATTCCCATACACATAGCACTCAGGATCTACCCAAACGGTTCTGTGATATATTCCATGAGGTAACAGGATATTATCATTACTTTTTCATGCCCATACACATTAGACATACTCATTAGACATACACAAAGAACTACCCAAATTATCCTTGCTATATTCCATGAGGAAATATGTTTTGCAATACCCTCTTCAAATACCCCTCTACATATAGAACACTCAGGATCTACCCAAACGGTTTTGTGATATATTCCAATGGTTATCAGGATCTTGTCATTCTCTCTTATTGACCTGTACCGCTTTATGGCCATACACATTACATAAACACACAAGAACTACCCAAACGCTTCTGTTCTACATTAAATGAGGTCAGGTGGTCCTACAATACCCACTTCATATACCCTTTAGTCCATATTACATAGCACTCAAAATCAACAAACGGTTCTGTGATATATTCTGTGAGGTAACAGGATCTTGAAATGCCTCTTAAGACCTTTACCCCTTTATGCCTACATACAATACACATACAAAGAAACTCTATACACAAATGCCATTGATCCATGAGATACCGTGGTCCTAAAACACCCTCTTAAAATTCTCTTCAACCCTCATCTGCATAAAGCACTCAGAATCTATCCAAACGGTTTTGTGGTATATTCTATGAGGTAACAGGACCTTGCCATTATTCTTAAAACCAGTGCCCAAATTTTCAAAAAACCCACTAAAATTATGTTAAGTTCAATACATGAGAAAAATATTATTTTTAGTTTCCACAGCTACATTGGCCTTCTACACAAATTTCTAAAACTAACAAAAAAAAATGGATTTGCTTGTAAGCCATTATAATAAAATTTTGTTAAGAAATACTAACCCAAAAATTCAGTATTTGTAATTGCAAAATATGTACTATTATCAAATTAGAGCAACTTCTCAAACCCACAATTTTTTTTAAAGAGTATTCTGTATTTTTACTGTTGACTAATAATAGCAACATCTATAATTGAAATCATACTTTGAAGGCTCTCACTTTAGAAGCATATCAACAACTATTTATTCATATTGAAATATAAATAGTAGTTATTTTCCATTAATCTAAATAAAATTGCAAAATAGCGACAGAAACATATTACTCCATAAGTTCAACAAACCATTTATAATAAGCCCTGTCTTTGTGTATCTATCCAAGATTATAGTTCCAGAGGACTTTAAGAGGAGACGTTCTGTAGAATACCATGCTAAAATTTGCAATAACCATGCCACTTTTAAACATACATTTTATGCTAACATGCAAACATTACGAAATTGTAAGCAAGTAAAAAAATATTTTAATATTCGATACTTAAGAAACATCGATGGAAATGAATATTATGGTTATTTAAACTAGAAAAAATTAAATGATGCTTCTTAGTCATATAAAATTTAAACATAAAGCTTTGCTCAAAATATTTGCAAGAATTCTCTAATTAATAAAGATTTTCCTAGAGTGGTTACCAAATCGAGACGTAAGAGGATTTATAAAAGATTGCAATTTTTTGCTTTGAAAATTGATTATTTATATTTGCTTAATTAAAGAATGCATTTTAATACTCTCATATAAGACTTTTTTTTTACTTTCCATTTTTTTTTCAAAATTTATCGTTTCTTACTCTTATTGAATTAAAATATATTTACAATTTTGAATAGCTTCACAAATATTTTCAAGTCAAAATTTAACGTAAGTTAAAATAGTAAAGTAAGAAAAAGTAATTAACTAATTAACTTTTAATAACATCAACTATAAAAGTTCATTTAAATAGAAATGTTAAGGGAATGGCCTAAAAATGAGGATTTTAAAGTAAGGATTTCTTCGTTACTAAAACCTATACAGTATTTTTACCAGTTTACAAAAAGATTTCCATATGAATAAGATATAAAAATGAATCCAAGCTTTTCATTAAAGTTTCAAGCAAAATAAGAAGTCCACATTAAATATAAAAAAGGTACACATACCTGTTATTAATATGAATATAAAAAAGCAACGCATTCAAACGCTAATGGAAAGTAAAAATACCGTTTCGGGAATTAAACGAAGTCCCATCTGCAGTGCATAAAAACGACAAATGAATTAAAAACTGAAAATGCTACCAACGTGAAACCATTGGTGTTTTAAAAACAGTATTAATTGGTTTAGTGGAATGCCTCCGATCAATAGTGACAGCATTAATGCAGTTAAGATCAGTTAACAATAGGACTATTTGAAGCAAATTGTCAATGGAGCAAATATTGATAGTCTTCTGTACGAAAGTGCAAAAAACTGCGTTAATGTAATATTTGTGATTGTGTACAGTAAATGTTATGTTTTACACAAAAGTTGGTTTTTTATTTAGTTTAAGTTTAAAATCATGCAAATTTAATTGAAGTAGGGTAGGGTAGGGTAGGGTAGGTACATATATATTCCAGCTTGTGTGCTTGATCAGAGATCCGCTTATAAGCCTTCGTCAAGTAAGACAGACACAGAAAGAATTTTTACTGTCACAGAGAAAGGAAAGTACACCCAGGGCGAAGGCGGGAATCGAACCCGCACCCGTTACAGTGCGCAGACTGCTAGCGTAATGGTCTGCGATCCAAACCACTCGGCCATTCGGGCCCTTAATTGAAGTACGGTAAAAGAAATTGTAGTATCAATTTTGTTTTATTCTCCATTTTAAAAGTTTAAAAGAATATGATTTAGTCACACTGTTAAATATTTAAATTGTGAACCTCAAATAATTTGGCTTGCATTTTATTACAAATCTTCTTCCAAAAACACTTTTCCCGCTGTTTTATTTATAATTGTTTTACTTTATTCAAACATAATGTTATGTCTTTATACGGGTATTATCGTGGCAGTCCACTCAGCCGAATGAGACTCAGCCGAAACCGCAAAAAGTAGCCAACTTGGTGATAAAGTGTGGTTGTGCTTGGCGAAGACATCATTATGACAGCCGCTCTCTTCAGTAAAATTCTCAGCCCCTTAGTGAAAAGCTGTCAGCTATCTTCGGAGGGGCCGTATATGTTGGGTGTTTATATGTATGCGGTTTGTTTTCTTAAGCACAATTGCTATTTTAGAGCGATAAACCAGTCAAATCGTTAGCCATCTTGAAGTGCAGGATAACGAAAGAAAAATCTATGTTGAAAACATTATCGCCATAATGGTGAATATGTTGCCATGAAATTTGGCGAGATTTTGCGGATTAGGGCGTTCGGTTGAGTTTCATTCGGCTGAGTGGACTGTAACCGGTATTATTGACGTTAAAAAATGATTTTTTACTTGCAAACGTGAGGGGGGGGGTATTGTGAGAAAATGTTTTAAAGTGTCGTAAAAAGAGTTTTAACTTTGATTACCTTAAATCTATACTTTATTATAGAAATAAAGCCATTTAATTATCCTAGTCCTTTTTTATATCATTGCTTGCGTAACCATTGAACATATTTTTTTTTGGCTAAGGTACATAAATACAAAGGCTCTCTTTTTTATATAAGGCATAAGATAGAAGGCTTTTTAAACTTAATGAGAAAAAGAAAACATGTATTTATTCCTGAAAATTGGACAAAAGACAACAACCGTATCTATTTATTTGAAATGAGTAGAATTCGTAAAAATATAGTAGCCATTCTATGATATAAATCTATAAATGGACAAGCTCCAAATAAGTAATGCATAAGATATACTAAAATATTTTATTTATAACTTTGAAAGGGGTTGAATGAAGCCCAGAGTACGTAATCGGATTTTGTTACAAGGCCTATTTACTGTGGTATCTAAACTATTGTTATTGTATTTTATCTCACATAGTTACGTCAATGTTTAAGATGGATTACAAAACTAGTCGTTTGTAAAAGGACTAAACTATTATTTAGCCAATTTATCTTATTTTCTGAACAAAATAACTTCAAATGATGAAACCATTAATAACAATCGCTTTTCTTTAGACGAAGCATGGTTCTGAACTGTCAGGGAAATCTTCACATTTTTCCTTTTGACAATCTCAAGTGTCCCTTTGCTTTAGAGAGCGGTAAGTAAATATAAAACTGCTATCTCATACTTTTTACAAATGAATTATTAGAAAATATATAAAGAAATTGCATAACACAGTTCCCGATTTTACTTACACAGATACTAAACTTTAATTCTGACAACTAATATTAAAAAATTAAACATATTTCATTGTTCATTTTGTGTCAATAAAAAAAATTAAAGTTGTATTTTACATAAAGTTTGAAATGCTTTAGACTTTTAGGGCACTATATAAATGAAAAGATGCTGCAAACAAAAGGCAACTGATTTGCCTCTTTAATTTGTCAAAATATGTTAGACAATTTGAAAGAGCCAATTACTGGAGTATAAACACACTATTAAGAGCTTTAAACTAAATAAAGCAATCGATATACACAGTTTAATTAGGCGTCAAGTTCCCGGCGATAATTGCTTTTTCAATTGGGTCTTAGTATAAATGTATATATAGATAAAGATGCATAAGATAAATTAAACCTATATGGTTGCGTAGAACTGAAATTTTCGTCGTACGAGAACATAACTCAAAATGTCGATGCCATATGTTAGCCTGTGGAAATTTTAGATGTTTATAGTAGGTTTTTTTGGAAGAACGGGGAGGAGGCTACATACAATAGTTATCTCTAGGTATCTAGTATCGATCGTGTTTTCTTAACATGGAGCAGTCGATCCAGAATAACATTTTAAATATCATTGGTCGACTGTATCATTTTTAATATGTGTCATTCCTGTTCCCAGTTTCCCACGAGGAGAACGAAGTGGAGCTTAAATGGTCGGAGACTGAGCAGCGGATCACGGGAGCCACCTCCCTGCGGCAGCAGAATGCCTATCTAGTCAAGAACGTCACCGGGAAGTGCGAGCGGCAACACACGTGGCGAGGTATAGACATCTAAACTCTACAGTAACCTCCTCAGTTATTTCTTATCATTAACTAACTCCCTGGCAGGTGTCGGCTCGTCACTTGACTGTGGTTCTAAAATACGACGCACGTCGCCAATAGCTCTCGTGTAGCTCTAGTGCGACGATAATCAAACTAAACTAACTCTCTGGCACTACAGTACATGCTGAACCATGGCCTTCCTAACAATATATGACTCCAAAGTCGTCTGCCTCTAGCCTTCGCTTTCCAATTTTTGATCTTTATGGCCTTTAGATCTTTTTCCACCTCATCCATGCATCTTTTTCTGGGTCTTCCTCTTTTTCTTTCACCTTGACGTTGTCCCTTGAAAATCTTCTTTGCGCCTCTGCTATGGTCCATTCTTTCTATTTATCCCAGCCATTGAATTTTCTTTGGTTATAGTGTTAAATAAGG
Source organism: Oedothorax gibbosus (assembly GCA_019343175.1). NCBI lineage: Eukaryota > Metazoa > Arthropoda > Arachnida > Araneae > Linyphiidae > Oedothorax > Oedothorax gibbosus. The sequence goes on from JAFNEN010000270.1 coordinate 301,662, forward strand.
TCTTTCTCTAAAAATTTTAGCATTAAGTTTTCCAAATAAATGTCTTAGATCATATTTAGAATTTTTTTGGCACAATAAAGTTTGAAATGAAGCGCTACTCAAAAGAGCCAGGGTGTTAGCTATTATAAATGAGATATTGAAGCGCAGAAGCAGATGTGCGAGTCATGTTTTAATAACTCAACCATCAATTACAAAATTAAAGAGCTAAGTGGACGAACGTGCTAAGTGAAAAAAAGGTGAAAACGAGAAAATGAGCTTTAAAGTTTTTCGTTTGCACTTAGATCCGTTAAAAAAGATATTTGAAAACTTTAAAAAATTTACTTAACTTTAAGTTAATGAAAAAGGGGGAAATTGCTATCTTTAAAGGGGGAAATAACATGTTCATTGACACAAAAATATTAAAAAAATTTCAACAATGTAATTTTGCATGTTCTTCCACTAAGCTTTTCAATTACCTGGGCCACATGTGGGAAGATGAAGCGAAGAAGACCTAGATTAAATTACCAACTAGCAATCTTAAAAGATCTTAGAGGCATTGCAATTTCTGGTAGGGCGAAAGCCACAGCCATAAACACTAAACAGTAGAGTGTGCCGAAATATACTAGAAGCCTTATGTGCCCAAGAGTACGAAGGGGTTAAGTAAGTACAATCTGTGCGTTTTTAGCACAGTCTTCTGTATTACGAAAACTGTCCAGTTTCAAAAAGTAACACACGTTTATTTAATTTATGCCAATTCAAATCAAGTTTGTCAAAATAAAAATGCAAAAATACGCAGAACTTCTCTGCCTTCACTACAAATGTGCTTAACTAAACATGCGTTTCCTTTTTCAGAGTGTTTTTCAAATTTGTAGGAGTAACTTTGTGTCAAAGAACCAGATAATAATATTTGTAAGTTGAAAATGTAAACTAATGGAGACAGATAATTCGAAACACTATACTGAACGCAGATGTATGTCATTAGTTTTTATGCTCCTTTTCCTGTGGTACAGATTTAATGCTGCAAATTGCAGGTAACTACAGTTGCCTCCGCGTCCTTCTGGTGTTCACTCGTGACAAGTCCTTCTACATCAGCACAGTCTTCGTACCCGGTGTCGTTCTAGTCACTTCGTCCTTCATCAGCTTCTGGCTGGACATCAACGCTGTCCCCGCCCGGGTCATGATCGGCGTGACCACCATGTTGAATTTTTGCACCACCACCAACGGATTCCGGTCCACTCTGCCCGTGGTCTCCAATCTCACGGCCATGAACCTGTGGGACGGCGTCTGCATGTTCTTCATCTACGCCTCCATGCTGGAGTTCATAATCGTCAATTACCTGTACAGGAAGATACCGGGAGTGACCAGCATGAGACCGGTGTCGGCGCCTGTAAATCCGGAGGCCCTCAAGAACCCGTCCCTCGCCCAGGTGAGGGGAAGCAGATTACACTATTAACGATAAGATTATAATTATATTATTTAATTAGACATTCTTAAATATTTAGTTACTAGCTACAAAAAGAGCCAGGATATTGTTGGCTTGAAAGATGGAATGTAATCTACGATCATTTGGACTTTGGATATCAACAGATGCCAGAGTTGTAGTCGGACAATTAGACATTAGAAAATATTAAATAACCAGAGCTACAATAAGAGCCAGGATCTTGATGACTCGAAATATTAAATGTTAATCTTCGATCAATTACACTTTGAATATCAACAGATGAAAGAGTTGTAGTCGGGATCATCCCATCAACCAATGAGAAAAAGTACGTGGAAGATTGCAAAAAAATTCTAGAGTTACTAAAAATAACTTGTTTACTTACTATATAATACGCATTTTAAAATAAATACCTTGCCACGTGGAGAACAATATTGGGGGTCGTTTACTAAATTACTATTACTTTTAGATAATGTTTCTTTAGATAAACTTAAAAAAAGAAAGGATATTTTCACGTGGCGAATTTTCTTACAAGTCGTTAAAGCAGGGTATACATGGAGGGACGGAACATGTGAAACTTCGCCAAACATTGCCACTCCTACTCCTCATTGCCACTCCTCTCCTTTCAGACCAACAAAATAAAGTACTTCACATTGATTTTCAGGCCAACAAAATAAATTGTATTTTGCATTAACTTTTCAGACCAACAAAATACAGTGTATTTTGCATCGACGTTAAGGCCAACAAAGTAAAGTGTATTTTGCATTGACTTTCAGACCAACAAAATAAAGTGTTTGTAAAATAAGTCGACAAGGCGAACTTGTTATTCAAAGTTTTATTATAGTGTAGACATTAGTGGCAATAAACTATAGCTGGATGGGGACGTCTTCATGCGTTAGGAGATAGTGGCGGAGTGATTCACAAAATAACGATACTCCCTGGTCAACCAATAAGGTGTGAGAATGGGTGATGAGAAAGGTTGTAAGGTCAGTTTAAAAAATGTGCTGATATGAGACAATTTCTGTGGGAACGATTGATCTAATCGACAAAGTGTCGCCAACGAGGAAATGTTGGGATGTCAAAGACATTAATAAGTAATATTAAAGATATGTGAAAAGGGTAATTATATATTTTCTGAAGTTTAAATTGGGGTTAATATTAAATTTTTTTTTGGGGGGGGGTTCAAGTCCGGATATGTCATGTATTTTCTATTTTGTATTGATTTTCAGACCAATAGTCGCCGGGTGTTCTCCGACACCAACGTCCAGCAGCCCACCACCCCGGCGACCACCCCCAACGCCGTTCTTCCCCCCACCCCGGTTGAGAACAGACTCCAGAGCGACAAGGCTAGGGCCGCCGCGTCCGTGTTCGCGTGGCTGCGGCGGCCTCAGCTCTTTGTCGCCCCGGACACCAGGAACCGGCAGCGGCTGGCCAAGCAGATCGACAACGTCTCCAAAGGCGTCTTCCCGCTGCTGTTCGGGATCTTCACGGTCGGATTCGTGCTCACGTTCGCCGTCATCAAGCCGTCGCAGCAAGAGAATTTCATACTGCTGTAATTGTTGATGGGGTCCTTGTCTTCTGCTTCGTTCTTGGAGCGCCGGGAAAAAGTCGCAGTTTTGCCGTGTCCCCACTCTTGTTCGATTCCACTTCAGTTTTTCGACCTATACCGAGGCCTACTAAACTTCTAAAGCCAAAGAAGCTTTCCCAAACACGCTCGTGGACGGAAAGTTTGACGTCACAGTGTCGTTGATCTGAAGATGAAGACAACTGATCCCGAAACCTGTTCGGAACCACTCGTTCACAGCTGACCACATTTTAAGGGTTTCGAACTAGTTTCTTCGACTTCGGCACTCGATACACTGACGTCAAAATTTTCGTCTAAGCTCATTTTTGGGAGAGCTTTTCTGGCCTTGTAATTTAAGTAGGCCGTGCCTATGCGCATCACTGATGTGTAATATAACTGGATGGACTGCTCGATGTTGAAATGTTACCATTGCCAGACACTTGAAGGGAATGTATTTGGCTCGGTTTCTTTACTAAAAAGGGAAATACATATATGATATTTTTAAGAAACCTTTTTTCGAAAGAGAAAACTTATTCAAGGAGTGCCCCTTTCTCCATCTTTTTATATTTCCTTTGTCCAAAAACTTGTTTAATTTTTCCCTTTGTGAAAGTACGGCTTTTTATTGGTAAATTGTCACCTTTCCCTCTAGAACCTAATCATTCTAGCAGTTCATCATTATACCTATGATACACACACGCAAATATCGTATTTCATATGTGAAGTAGTTGAAGTGAAATGGTACAAGTGTGAACAAGACCAATCGGAATGAAGGTGTTGTAAGACCCAGTGTCTAATAAGATCCGTAAGAACGTGTCATGGTACTGAAAAAGATTTTTATAGATTCTATTATGAAAGATAAATATATTTATAAATATAATTTCTTGATAAGAGGAAAAATCTTTATTTTATTACAAATACAAAAATATGACACAATTAAAGCAAAGAAAACGCTTGTGTAAAGGATATATTCACTATCTTCTATAAGGGGACATGAATTTCCGAAAACGAAACTAACTCCTCCAATGCTAATAAATGGGAAAAAGTGTATAGTATTTTTCATGACTAGCATCCACATTTCGTTACCTGTTGTTTCCAAAGTTGTTCGTATGCTTATGTATCGATAAGCTCCATGTTTGTTTAGGTAAAAAAAATCGATGTTGTTTTGAAAATTATTTTTATCCACTGTAAAGCATTATTTCTCTTGTCAGTTATTAAAAAAAACCTTCTAATTAACTTAGAGACATTTTAAAAAAGCGCAAACGTTGGGCTTATCACACGTAAGCATACCAACAAGTTCAGAAACAATAGGTAAAAAAAATTTGAATGTTAGTCATGAAAAACTCTATCCCATTTCTCCATAGGTTAACATATATAGGGGGAGTTAGTTTCGTTTTCTGACATTTATGTCCCCTTAAGGGTCAGCATTAATGCCTTCGTTAGCTCCTTGATTCCGATTGACTGTGACTTTTCTATGGTGTGAAGGGACCCTAACCTCTAGTGGCCTTCCCATATATACATACAGATATATTTACCGCACGTCGCCGCTTCTTTCGTGGGCTGCCGTTCCTTCAACTCTATTTTGCTTCGCTCGTTTTTTGCTAACCTCGCGATTTTTTTCCCGTACCCGTCCATCTTTATCTACACCTGCCACTTTCTTGAAAAGAGAGTCACCAGTTTTTGAAAGGAAAAGTCCAAAAAATATTGCTATACATTATATTATTATACTTGTATTAAGGAAGCTATATTTGATCTGTTATACGATTAGCAAATTATTTCTATGTGAGTGCTCTTGCGATTGTGAAATTGATTCAGAAAAAAAAGGAAAAAAAGTTAATTTAAGTATATATATACAAATAATTCAACTAAGAAATGAAAATAGGATCTCTATCGAAAAGGTCCGGAATCGTAGTTAAGAAAAGAAAATAATTCATCTTAAACTATTATTTAGCTAGAAAGAAACCCTTCATAAGTGTTTTCTTTAAAAATAAATGTGAAAACTATATTGCAATTTCGTTATTCTAAAAGTATATTAATTTTATACATACAGTCCCTGGACAAATTATTAGACGCACTGCAAGATTTCATGTAAAATATTAATTACCGGGTGATATTGTACCGTTTTATTATTTTAAATTGATTTGCTTTTTATTTTTATATTATCCAATCAATTACCGATGTATTTGGCATAAATAAAACAGCATTAATTTAGAAAAGCATAAGTTTATTAAGTTTTAAAGAAAAGTGAAATTAATGTTAGTAAAAGTCAATATTTAGTTGAGCCACCTTTAGCCGCTATCAAAGCTTTAATTCTGCGAGGCATGCTATCAATGCAAGACTGTACTGTCTCCTGCATTTGAGGATGATGATTCCACACATAAATAATCTTATAATAAATAATTAATATAAATTAATCTTAATCAAATCATAATTATCTTAAAATAAATACGAATATGTAGTCTACAACAATTCTTTTAAATAAAAATCAATAATATTGTAGTTTAAATATACCATTATTGCACGAAAACTCAAAAACATAAAAACTCTTAAGAAACATAAAATTACTAAAAAAATACAGTGCGTCTAATAATTTATCCAGGGACTGTATATTTTTTTCTTAGCATAAACATGTAAATGAAAACACCAAAATTAATTCGACAGTTAAAAATATCAATATCTCCAGCAACAACAACAAATTAATCCGATTTCACGTATTAAATTAGACTCGCAATAATAAAATGGTTTTTAAAGTAAGTGAAAGGTCAAACCTATAATAATATAAATTTTGGACTTTATCGCCTCAAATAAGTTTATAACAATGTTGCCTTCGTGTTTTATTCCTCATGTGGTCCCCTCTCAATTTTTACTAAAGAGTGGGGGTCGTATATTTCTGCCTCTGTAGTATTTTAGGATACGCGCGAAACTATCTCGCGCTGAGAGACTCTTTTGAAAAGGTAGGCAATCATTTCGATCGAGGCCTACCAAAATAAGTGTCTTTATTAGAAGACATTGACTAACAAGCAATCAACAAATAAATGTATAACTAGAGCAAACTTTTGTTCAACTATGCAAAAACGAATAAAGTTGGATCGACAATAACTTGGCGGTTCTCAAATTAGTTTGACAGTAAAAAAGTTTATCTTCGGCGCCTCTAGAACTATTTAACATCCAAGGCAGTTATAACTTCCCAGCAGGGAGCCACAGTTTGAGAACCTCCACAGTAATGAAAGCAGGGTAAAAAAAAAAGAGTGAAATACAAATGAGAGAATTCTAGTCAAATGTTTTGTTTCGTCAGCAAATTTGAATTTCTTCTCTGTGTGCTTGTGATTCTTTTTAATGTACAATTAACAATGAAAAATCTAACTTATTTTTCTATGTAGTTCAGTTTTAACACTGTGATCCCAAGGCAAAGAACAATGCTTTTACAATAGAAATATGTATATTTTTGTCCTAAATCAAAATATATTTATTTAAATTTCGTGCAATCCTTTACATAAAACCATATAATTAAAGAAATATCGTTTTTATATTTTTCACGTGATACTTGCTATTATATAAACTGCTTAAATTATAAAGATCGTTCATATATTAAACAATAAAGTTATTGGCATTACATACATACATTACATTGTTGGTATAAAAATATTAAAAATAGGTAATTTTGCTTAATTTCTGCGTTATTCTTTTCTTGTTAATATGTTGAAAATCTTATTAAAAAAACTGTCAATTACACGAAATGTCAATTTAACAAAAATTATGTTTAGTGAGCTTTTAAGCAAAATACCCCACTTCATTAGTATTCAAATGCAATAAATAACTATTAAAGCAATAATATGCATGAAGATTAAACAATTTATTGACTAAAGTTTTCATAACACAAATTCTTCAGAAATATTAAATTTCTAAATTGATTTTTAAACTTCACAATTCATGACCCCTCAACACTATTACAACGACTATAAATTTTTTAATTAATTTTTTCACGTGAATACTTTCCAAGTACCGAAATTGTCGAATGTTAGAGAATTTAACTGTAAAAACAAAGCAGGCTACATGGCACAAGTTAAAGCAGACAAATACAGTACTCTACCATTAGTCCGAACTAATTCCAGTAAAATTCTCGAATTAAAGAAGGAATCGTATTGCAAAGATAGTAGAGGACCATACTGAGCATTTATATACCCCTATATTTTTTACAAGCATTGTAAGCCTATATACTACGTAATGTTCAATTTTATGTGATCGAACAGTATGCGCTTAAGCTGAAATCCAATTTTTATGCGATCCTATTAATGTTCAACAATCCGCATCTTATTACAAGGAATAGAGAAAATGAATTCGGAGTAAAAAATTTCGGATTAAAGCGACAGCACTGTATTTGGATTTTTTTACGTTTATACTAATTGCAAGTACGCCGTAACATTGCCATGACCTAGCTATACAATTTATGGAAACGAAATGGGCAAATTAGTGCCATGTACTTAACTTATACGTACATAGAGCCATACCGAATTGGACCCAGTCACCGCATTTCTGCCAAAGAAAGTATACCATAAGGTACTCTCTTTGCCAAGTGATCATTCTTGAAGATACGAATTTTTTTTAACTTTTAAAACCAGAAAAATGCAACCCACGCTGGCTTTTAAAATGTTTTTAAGCTTTTGCTTTCGAATGAACAGCTTTGTAGAAGATACAAACGTAAAAATAAGCCGTACTAATAAACGCAGTCAGCACTATATTTATACACATAAGAAAAACGACTTCACTACTTTTTCAGCTTCTTCTATCACCAGCTACTTCATCGAACAATTACTGCATAGATAACGTCTATGAAATAGTCACAGAAAAATTCTTGGGTAAAAGTTATTCACCATGATTGTAGTTTTTACAACGATTTTTCTAATAGGCAGTTGTAGAGCAATAATGTAGTACACAGCCACGGACGTAGCTTTAGAAAATATACTGAGATTATCGAACAACCCTGCCTCTGGGCTGTCTTATTGTTCTTACAGAATTGAAATTCCGTATCTTCGACTCCATATGTGATTCATTTCCATTTGAGAAGGTAGCGACTTGGATCAAGTTTTGGTAAATTAAACATTAATGCATTATTGCCGAATTTAAGAATCGCTCTTTCGATTAAAAATTAAAAAACCGCGAATAAAGCACAGTAATAGCCAGGCCTGATCTACTACAATAGGGCGAAAAATTTTAGGGGCACTTAAATTTTAAATTCTATTATGCTAAATACTAAAACCACTAAAATTTCAGTAAATTAAAAAAAAAAAACCTCGGAGACCTCACCCTATATTTTTAGCATGACTTTGACTCAGACATTGACTTAACGTGATTGATTTTAACGATGTTTTAAGGAAGTCGATAAACTTTTAGAAAAAAACAGGATCAATCAGCCATCTAGCATCATTATTACGGGCAATCATACACAACGTTTTCATGAAGGGGCCCCCAAAATTTGTTATGCCTATAGTCCGAGTTTTTCTAAATCAGGGCCTGGAATAGTAGTGGCAGAGCAATAATGTAGTATACAGCCACTGGGGAAAAAAACAGGCATTACGATTCAAAATGAGATTGAATAGTTATTAAGCTAGATTAAAAATCATGATAAAGACAGGATAAAGTTCAACAAAATGCTTAGTCGAAATTCCGGAAAAGGATTGATACAAAGCTTTCTATAATTATAAATATTAAATTATCTTAGTGAAAAATAGCGAGTACATAGATTATACTTAAAACTAAATATTTCAGCACGAAAAGATAAAATTACAAACACCCTAATTTAAAGTTAACGCTTTAGGGGAAAAATTAATTAAAAAGTATTTTAATAAAATTAGTTTTTTCCCACAAGGTCAATAAAACATTCTAATTGATTTTCGATTAAAAGCTTTTTAAACAAAAATACGAAATTTGAACCTACATAATTAGTTAGATACACAACTTTCATCCTATGCCAAAATACTTTTTAAAGGAATCGAAACCGGAAAAAAAACTTGATCCAACTGACAGCTTAGGAGAAATACCTCTGTAAATGTTACTTCCTTATTCTGCTAGCTATCTAAAAATGCTGTAGAATCGTTCCATTTATCCCATCTTCTGTAGCGGAAAAATTACATTTCTGGCGTGTTTTTGCGAAACAGCGGCACGTTACCAAATGGACTTTCCACAAAGTTTAAGCTAATTTCGAATAATTCGAAATCTCTAAACTAATTTCCACGGTGTGACGTGGCCGCAACGCGAAAACGCGATCATCATGACAGAAACTATCACCACAAAAAAAAGACACCCCCACTTCTAAAATGTTAAATGCAAATCATCTACATAAGTAAAGCAACAACGCAATTATAACGAACATTAGTCTGAGAGATTTTTTTTTAGAAACCAGTGCACATACTACTACTATTTACAATATCATATACAGCATTTAAAATAACAGAGAGAGAGAACTGTAGATAATAATAAACCTAATTAAGAAAGCTGTAAGAAAGAAAATAGTGATTCACGGATACGAAAGGCTTGAAAATGCTTTGATCAGATTTGCTTCAATAGCATATTAGATCGGACTTGTATATAGAAGAAATTGAAAGCTATATGCATGAATTGTTATAAATTTTTCTCCTTTTGCAAATGTAAAATAAGTTTTTTGACATGCAAATATGTGGGCGCAAGCTCTTTATACTGTACAGTGTATACAGTTGTTATTGTTCATTAAGCATCATATTAATTAACTAATAAATACTCATGAATCTGTGTTTGTGGTTTTAAATTATTCCCTCATCGACAGATATTCATGCAACACCAATTAAAAATTAAATTGACTTGATTTAAAGAATTTATTTGCCACTCATAAGTTCTTTATAACTACTGAAAAGCTTTAATAAGTAAAGCTTTTCGAATAAAAATCTTCAGTTGAGTATTATTTGTATTTTGAAAGGAAAAAAATTAATATTTTTTAGCAAAATTTGCACATAATCAAAATTATTAGTATATTTAAAATAAAACTTGAAAATCTTTGCAGGTAAAATAAAAATTTTAATAAAATTAAAATCTTTGCAGGTATTTTTTTTAAATTAAAGCAGAAAAACAATATACATTATTTGTCGGATGAAACTTATTCATAAAAATTTCATTCATTCACCGGATTGTTATACATTCACTGCTTAAATTTTCAGTATTTTCTAAGAACAATTTTTTTTAATTATTGGTGTTGAATCTAACAAAATGAAACAATGATTGGAAAATTTGAAGATGTGGTAATTTTAAGAGAAAAATACAAGAAGTAGTAACAAGTCGACCAATGATGGAAAAGAGCGTTTGGATGACAAATGCACATTATAAATTGTTTGGTGATAGATAAGCACTAATAAAATGGAAGATAACGCATGCATTTTTAGAACAAACTTTTATATTCATTAAATAACACTGGACAACAAAATTTCAAAAAATTTCTGCGACTGAGATTAAAGTACCCAATTCTGAATGATTTAAACATGCTAAACAGGAATATCACCTTAAAAAAAATGTTAGTTAGCTCTAGTTTTTGAGTTACGGTTGTTTATTTCATTACATAGGATACAGCGAAATGAATAGGCGCATCAAATGCAAAATAAATTAGTCAATTTTGTTTACAGAAACCCTCCAAATTTTTGCTCATACAGGTTTTATTTGATATTATCAACATGAGGGTGGTAGGAGAGGATAAGTTTCAAAGTTTTTGCACCCATATTAGCAGCTTAATACCCCTTCGTTAAAGAATCATTCTCACGTCAAGAGGTGCAGAAAAAAAGAGCAATAAATTCCTTGCATTTCATGGTTGTTTTTAGAAGCTGTAGCATGTTTAGCAGAGGCATGGCTACCACATTAAAACTAAAAAAAAATTTGGAGATCTTGGAGCAAGGAGTCCTTCGTCATGTTGGACCGGACACAGAGTAGAAGGAATTTTAGGCTATTTAATTTTTATCTTTTCCTAAATAACACCTCCTTCAAACTGATTAGATTATGCAGTAATAACATTAACATGATTTGTTGGTTCCCTCCTAATCATAAAATGACATTTCCTTTCCTTCCATAAAACGGCATTCATTTTTCTTCCCAGAAAATGGCATTACCTTTTTTCCACACATACAGCGAAAGGAACAAATTTGCTAGACAAGTCTAACAACATACTGGAGGGGCCCAAGATATTTTCTGGTCCCCTATCTTGTAACCAAAATACAAATGAATCACTTTCTTAACTTGCAGTGATGCTCCAAGTTTTGTGCAAAAAATGGTACTTTGCCGTAAATGTAAAATAAGTTATTAGCGCTATTAATGCATTTGCAAGGCATTATAGTTGTAGATTAAATCGCTAACACTAATTTTGGATATTCTACAACTTCTAAAACAACCATGAACGAAATGCAAGGAGTCTATTGCTTTTTTTTTCTGCACCTCTTGACGCAAGAGCGATTCGACTTTAAGGAAGGAGTATTAAGCTACTAATATGGGTGCAAAAACCATGAAACTTATCTTCCCCTACCACCCTCATGTAGATAATAACAAATAAACTTGTATGAGCAAAAATTTGGATAGTTTCTGTAAACATTTATTGAATGTAATTTATTTTGCGTTTGATGCGCCCATCGATTTCGCCGTATCCTATCTAATAATAAAAATGACCGTAACTCAAAAACTAGAGCTAACTAACATTTTTTAAGGTGATATTTCTGTTTAGCAAGTTGAAATCATTCAGAATTGGGTACTTTCATCTCAGTCGTATTTTCACTGTTGACCAATGTTACTTTGTATAATTCTAGAAAATTAAATATACAATCAACGATAAACCTAAGTTGTTGAATATTTTTGCACTCTTGTTCATTGCAAAGTTGTTCATTTTAAAAATAGATTGAAACAAAGAAAACTGTGTACCAACATAAAAACTTTTTAATAAGGGCACTAATCAGAAGTTGTTTTATACACAGTACAAAATAGATTTAAAGCTAAAAAAGAAATAGAATTGGATATTTAAAAAATAATCAAATTCTATGTAAAAGTCAAAATCACTACAATACAAGTTTGTTAAAAAAAAATGGATATTAATTATGCTGCATTATTAAAAACTAGTTTATGCAACTGCTTACATACTAATTCATAAGAAATATTTGTGCAAAAAAATAATAAATTGTGTCCAGTTGTACATTATTTTAGCAAATCATCAAAAAACAAATTAAAGCTCCAAATAATAAAAAAAACTCTTATTATCGGAACAAATTAAAATTGTAATTTTATAAAAGAAACCCATATCCTAATCAAATGATATTACCCTTTTTTCATGAGTGATTTAATATCTAAAAAGATTTTATAAAAGATAAGTTATATTTCTACAGGTTTAAAAGTTTTTATTGAAATGATTATGATATATTTACAGAGTGAGCGCAAACTGAATCCAAATTTTCATAAAACTTAAGAGGCATCTGAACTGTCATATTCTAACTTCGTAGTTGAAGTCAAGCCATCCACATCGACTTCAGGTTCCATAGCATTCAACATATTCAAAGTGATGTCTAATAAAAGTGAAGAAAAATATATATTAGGAAAAATTAGTCGAATCGTTGAAGAAAAAATGAAGAAATGAAACTCAGCAACCATTTTTCAGCTTTTAATTAATTTATTTTTTGACCCCTCAGCATGAATTTTTAGATGGCCAGGCTTTTGTCCAGAAGGCCAGGATTCTAATGCTCATGCTAAAAACATTTGTAATTTTGTTAGGGTTAAAAAATAAATCCACCCAATCACAAGTGTAACCCAAGTATGCAGAGATGGACATGCAGAGTAAATTAGTAAAAAGTTCCAACAACATTAGCTCAGGGGTGCAGAAAATGTTTTTTCTCCCAACATTTCCCCCAATCCGTTTGAAAATTTCCCCCAAAATTTTACTATATGTTATAGACTTAACATAAATTTTGTTTTACCCTAGGTATAGAAAATTTTACGATATACAGGGATGTTAGTGCTTGTTGAACAAAAAAAAGCTGAAATCCAAACCAAATGCTTGGTTTGAAAAACCAAAAAAGCTGAACTAAGTGTGACCGATAAAATTTAAATTTTAACAATTATCACGACAAGATAATTTTAAATAATTCTATAATACTATACTACTAAATGTACTTTTAATATCTTTTTAAATACTTTAAAATAAGTACATTTTCTTTATTTATGGTGTTTGGGGAGAGGGTCACATTCATCAAATTTATCTATGAACATGTTTTACTGTTCATTCATTTGGTATATTACTTTCAAGTTTTGGCAGTTTCATAAGGCTGGAAATTTTAGGCACCAGGTTTTACAAAAAAAAAAAATCTTGACTGCCTTTTTGGGATTGAAATCCTCAACTTTTGGTTTTATTTGTTAAGAAACAAAAATTCAAGCACTTTTCCAGAAAAATTCAAGGACTAGAAATTTACTAGCAACATAAAACCTAAATATATAAAGTGTGTATACACCGACACTCCATTTAAAAAAGAAAAAAAACTAAAAATTATCTAAAACCCCAGTATATGCCGAACTAGAAAAAAAGGTTCAAATGTAAAACAAAAAGTATTTTAACATTCATACTGTTCTTGTGATCACTACTCAAGGACGCCGCGAGTCAGATCAGAAAAAATATCCTGGAAAACCCCTAAAAATAATCCTCCCTAAAAATATCCACTTGATCAGAAAAAATATCCTGGTCGTCCGACTTGGCCTGAACCGGAGCTACAAAAGTAACGAGATAATCTTCCGATCACGCAGAGCCAGAGAACTGTCAATCATTCTGATGCAATGTGACGTCATCGGTAGATTTTGTGAAAATTACTAGGCAGCAAAATAAGCAAATCAGGTAAGCATTATTGGACTCCTCTCTAATGGGAGATTGCACTGGCTGGCGGATGCGATCAACGCCCGATGACATGCTGAATTTAGGAGGCAAAAGCGGTACGCTATTTGGGTTTGTTAGAGCAAAAAAGTAAATTAACGGTAGGTTTTAGTTTAACAGAAAACGAACGGCTGGTCAGGGAAATTTTTAATGAATTGTTAAAATCGAAAACAATTGAATATTTTCCACAAAATTTCCCCAGATGGCTAAAATTTCCCCCCCCCGATCTAGGATCGCCGGATCGAACATATTCTGCGTCCCTGCATTAGCTTACAATGTCTCTTGAAGTTCGGTTGGGTGCTTACTTAGGTTGAGTTGAATTATCAAACTAGAACTATATCAGGGCTATTATTAGCGAAGACAGGTGCTATAATGTAGAACCACAGTCAAATGATGAGAGGATACCCGAGTTGGCACCAAACACAAGTTTTAAGCATTGCACACCGACATAGTGTCGGGACTTGGAGCATATTTAACATGCACTACCTCTACAGGGGAATTATTCGTCACACAATTTGGCAGCACATATCATTTATAGGTCGTTAGTTATTTTTCCAAAGCCTGTATCCAGTTCGGATGAACTTAAGACCTTTTACATCAAAGGCAAGCGCTGTATCTACAGGAGTCCCCAGAGCTAGCTTAGGTATCAGCAGGAGCCTCATCACTTTACTGTGTTATAAGTTAGGACGCATGCATAGCTGAATCAGGGTACGTAGCGAAAGTTCATTATAAAAATTAAGCACCTTTAAGCACTTTTAAAGCACCCATTTTGCCAAAAAATAAGCACTTATAAGGCAATAAAATCTCAATTGCACAACTTATAATAAAAATTAGGGCTTGACGGATAGCCCTTTTTGGCCGATGCCGATTGTTTACCGATCATCAAAAAATTAAAATCGGCCGATGGACCGTTTATTTTTCCCAGCCGCCGAAGCCGATGAAGAAAAAAAACAAATACATAATTCAGTTATCTCACGTGAATACAAAAAAAAGTATGATTTAACCGCGATCATCATGTAATTTTATTTTTAATTTAGGATTTTTGTGTTGGTTTGTTTAGTAATTACAATAGAACTCCAATTATCCGAAGCAATTTGGACCTAACCACAATCGGATAATTGGAAATTCGGATAATTGTAGTTGATCAGAAAAGGTATATTTTAATCAATTACTCAATGTATTGCTGGGCTGTGAGATAATATAGTTCTAGTTTCGATCATCATCAACCAAATCCAAATTGTATATAGGCCGAAATAAAAAAAAAATGCCTAAATAGTTTTAAAAAATCTTTTAACGTTCAAGCTTCTGTTGTGATCACAAGGTCACGACTCAAGAACGCTAGATCAGTAGGAAATATCCTGGTTGGTCCGATTAGGCCTGAACCAGAGCACAAGACACTCTTCCGATCACGCAGAGCCAGAGAACTGTCAATCACCATGAGGCAATGAAACGTCAAATCTTGAAAATTACTAGGCAGGAAAATAAGCAGATCAGGAAGCATTAGTGAACTACATATTTTTGGTCAAGTGAAGATGATCCTCTTCTAATGGGGGATTGCACTGGCTGTTGGCCGATATTTGAAGACATCTTAGTGTAATCTAATCTTAATTCATCCTCAAATTTTAATTACAAATTGTAGCTTTATTATTAAAATCTATTATTTAAACTAGTTATTTATCAAAATTTCAGTTTAGTTTTCATTGATATAGATCGAGAATAAAGGAAAAAAAAATTCTGGTGGCTTTAATGTTCTGAAAAATTTAAGGTCTTAGTGTTAAAGCTGACCCCCTTGTTCAAGGAGCCTTTTTGTATCGAAATTGCACAACAAAAAACACAAAAAAATGAAAGTAAATTCGACTTGATATTTACTTGTAGTAACTTACTAAACTTTAAATGCATTATTTATGAATCAATTACACAAAAATTTATATTTTGTAAGTTTAAAAAAAATAAAAATTGGTGAAAAAAATATATGCACATAACCCACATACAATTGATTTTGAAAAAAAAATACTAACCGGCAGATTTTGGTTGAACACTCCTCATTTTATCTTGTGGCACTGGTTTTATTGATGAAAGTGTTGTCATTTGCTTTTTTACTCCAACACTAGGATCTTCAAAACTTTTTCTCTTAATTGGGATAGCTTTGATTTGAGTACTGAAACAAAATTATAACAGAGTATAGTTTGCTGTTCTCATACCAAAGTCCTAGAAAATAAAGTTGTGCATTTTTAAATCTAAGTTAATTTCTATTAATTTTTTGAAGTTTTTAATTGAAGTGATTAGAATTTTTTATAAGATTTTTAATGCTTAATAGTTTTGATGTACTAAATTTTTTTTGACACATCACACTTGTCTGTAGCATTTGTAGTTTGGACTTTGAAAGTGTGTGATGAACAGACAGACGTACATAACCTTTATAAAAACTTTTTTTATGTTCAAACATAGTAAGGAAGCTAAAAGTTAGTAACTTCTTTTTGTTATAAAAAAAACTAAAACTCTTTAACAAACATTATAAAAATATAACACATCAGACAAAACATATACATGTATAAAATGTGTTTAAATATTTAAGAGAGTGAGGTCTCATTTTCAAAAAATTACTCTCTACCAGCAAAAAAAGAAAAGATTTTTAAATATTCTGACATTTGAAGCAAGCTTTCTTGTAAGAAAGCAATATTTTTATTGGGCTATTTTTACACAGAAAATACCTTTAGGAACTTAAATAGTAAAGTAAAAGCTAGGTTATTTTAAATATCCAAAAAGCTTAATCTAGGTGTTTACTCTTCATACACAATTAAGCTTTTATTTTTCTAATTGATTCTTTAATATACTTACATGCTTCTGCTTTTGACAGATTCATTGATTCTTTCCAAATCTGTTCCAAAAGTTTTTACAGAGGATTTTAGCATATCCATTTCTTGAGCTGTCCATTTTCCACTAAAAGAAGAACATTAATGTATTTTATTTATTATAGAACATTGAAGGCAAGACTTTTTAAATTGAATCTTTTAAATAAAACCCAAATAACTTTTTTAAATAAAAAAGTTGTTTTGAGAATATCGAACTTTTTATTTCTGACATTTAAATACTCTAAAGTTGAAAGGAATTTGTTCTCTAAATCTGAAAAGTAATTACAAAACTTTCACAAAAATTAGTAAATTAAAAAGCAAATACTCAATGTAGGCAAAGCAAATACAATTAGTAGGCTCTACAGAAAGTGTGGAGTACCAACAGTTTAATTTTGACACTACTGAATATATGTTACACACGTTAAACAAAGCAGAATATTTTATACAGCAAGCATTTGAAGGGTTAAACTTGCATTCTCCTCAAATTATAACTGAGATATATGGTCTGGCCCCTTCAACTGATGATTTTGTCCAACTGAATTTACCACAATAAAAAATCACGAATGAACTGATTGAACCAGGCCCTGATCATTGCCTAGGCTAACAAGGCCCCCTTATTTTAATGCCATGGTCCTCCAAAATGACTGTAAACCTATAAATTTTGCTTCGTACCTTACAATTTTGAATAATTATAGGACAAACATAATTAAAATTTCTAATATTTTTTAATTTTTGTAGAACAATAAGCACCATAGTTGAATGATATTATATATGATGATTGACCTTACTATCAAAGGTGCAGCATGTTTATTTTGTAACAATATCCCTCCGAAAAGGGTCCTCAAAAGTATTTGGGACTTGGGACCGAAACTTGTCATGGTCAGGCTCTGGACCGAACCCTGTATCTTAGTCGAACTTTAGAGAATGCGAGTTTTGCATCTAGAACCTTCGAATTTGTAGTATACCTGGAAGGTGAGGACTCTCCAACTGAATTTAATGTCATTATGAGTTCTCCTAATTTATTAAATGCTGCACCTGCAGCCGTGAATATCTCTCCCACCTAAAAAAATAAATAAATGAATTCATTAATACTTCTTAGAATATATTAAAAATGAAAAAAAAAAACAGTACATTACAAGTACAATCAAAAAGGTTTACAAGTTTAAAACAAGAGGCATCTCAGAACACAAAAAACTGATACATATATAATGAGCTTTAAACAATAATAATATTACTTACATACTAGCGTCATTGGTCGAATTTGTAGGCAAAATTTACCTCGAATAAACATGGAATAAATTAAAGAAATGCATTTGAAATTCAAATATTATATATTGACTCCAGGGGAAATATTGTTCCTAAAGTTTTGTGTTTTTAACATGGATAAAATCCTATTGACTGAATACAAACGAGTTTCTAGTAAAACATACTCGAAAAACGTTTTAAACGTACTAGAAACAGAATTATTGTCTACATCATAAAATCCAGTTTTAGGTGGGTATAGAGTAGCGCTTTAACTAATTTTTTAATAAATAAAACTCAAAGTTGTAGTTGGATTTTCTAAGACCTTTTTGGGTGGTCTAGAAGAAATGTACAGGCTTTAAAAAGTGTTTTTAAGGCACATGAAAACCCTGTTTCAGTGACTAACAGTCAGGGTTCAGAACCAAAGTAAAGAATGTCCTAATTTGCTATCTGTTTATCTTTGAATGAATATAACAAACCACAAAAAAGTTTAACATCAATTTAGGTCCATTTAATTAGAGAAAATTAAAGGGCATTTAAAATGACTTTCACAATTAGAGATCTAGAAGATTTCTTAAGAAACATAGGAATACTGTCCAAATCGGGTACAGCTATGATATAATGGTGGGTCTCTTCCCAGGCGACTTTAAAATTTATAACTAACGAGTTGGATTAAATATGATGTGAAATGTTTACATTTTGGGCATTTTTGTTGCCTGGCAATTAACGCTAATCGCCAAATCGAGACAGGCAATTTAATCATAGCTGCACCTCGAAATCTTGGTGTGATTCTTGCTCATTTGATTTCTGTTGTGAATCCAAGTGTTCAAACACACACTTAATTTTCCACATTTCACTCAGTTCTACTTCTATTCAAATTTACAGGTTTTACATTACTTACATTACTTTTATCCTTACATTACTTTTTAGTATCTCCAATGAAAGAACCGGTACCTATAACAAACCTGTACCTAGGTAGCTAATAGGTACTCTAATGAGGGATTTAGGTTGTTGAAAACAGTTTCTACTAAATGTAATTCCCGATTGCTTTGCTCAATGGCACTCAATGTTATCATCACTTTAGCAATAATTACATGAAGTTTTGCTTGATGTGAATTAAATTTAAAAAAATAGTACATAAATGGATATAATTTAACAACAAATATCAGTTTTGAAAACCGAAAGTGTCTGACGTTTAATGCAACAACTATATCGTAAATATTTCACACACAATAAAATAAAAATTTTATTTACTTTACTAGAATTTGAATGACTCATTTTTCAAATTATAATTCTGAATAACGACTTTTACAAATATTGTCCCTTTAAATCATCAAAATTACAGAGGATTATCAAAATATTTACATCAAGAAATGGCGGCGTCTTGTTTGTAGAGTTGAGTTGTAAGAATAGCTAATTGCGCCCGCGGTCTGTTTAAAATTGGTTGTTTGAAAACAGCGTACGAGAGCATACATAAACAATGACAACGCCTAAGAAGACACCGATTAGTCAACGAACAAACGTTTATTCAAAACCAGAAACCTTTGACAAAATCGAATACAGGCATTATAGTATACCTAGAGTTCATATATTGCAGTTAAAAACCACAGATCTAGAAAAACCGTGCGCTCTCGCAAACTTTCTATGGCTGTGTCCTGACTACGACATCAAATGCAACAAAACTTGGCGACTTGGCAGAGTCAGCCACATGCTATTGCATCGCTTGGCGCCCTTGGCGATCGCCCAGTTTTTTTGCATTTGTGGCATTTGAAGTCGTAGTCAGGACGCAGCCTATAAGAGGCACTTTCGAGTTTTATCAAAATTGCGAAGCAACTGTCGCCGGAGGCGACAAACGCTCTTAAGTGACAGTTTTTAAACGCGTACTAAACAATGCGTTTGCCATTTTGTGAAAAACAAACGGAAGAACTACTAAACAAATAAACTAACAAATAACACAAACGAAAATTTAGCAGATACAGGAAAACTAGTTTTATTTTATGTTGTTTTTTTCGAATTTTAGTTTTTATAGATTTTTTGGATTTTATAAATTTTTTGGGGAGTTTTTTTTACTTTTGTTGAAGAAATAAATAGCCAGCAGACAAGGGACCGAAAAAATGAAGCACGTGTAGAGTGTAAAAAGTTGACCCTTTTTTTTCCGGGGCTGACATTTGGTGAGAAGGTGAAATATAATGCGCCTCGTTCAAATGCTTGTAAACGTGATCTTTATCCAATTCCGAAACTTATTTTTAGGCATATTAATTAATATTTTGAAAAGAATTTTTTTCCCAGATAATAAATGCATTTTCTTGTATGCCAAAAGCGAAGTTTTTTATACTTTTATTCTGCTCTACTAAATTTTTTTTGGTAAACCCCTAATATTTTGTTAAAATTAGAGTTAAACATAGTTTTTTTTACCATTATTTCAAACCAAATGAGTTATTTTAAATTCGCTAAATTAAATATCATTAAAATTTCACAGTCGATTTTCTTAAAAATAGAAAAATTTAAGTAATATATTTAATCGATATTAAACAATAACTTTCAAACGAAAGATATACTCAGTTTATTTATTGTTCTTTTTTCATCTTTATTTTATTATAATTTTTTATATATAAATTATCTTTTTTAAAAAATTGAAGTATGACGGGACTATGTGATTATTTTACTAAAATGAAACAGGTGAAGTAATAAGGCTTCCAGGTGTTAAAATGCTCTCTCCAATGATGACCATCTTTTTATTTACAATTTCAGCGGTATTTCCAATAAATGCTTCTGGGCTTCAAATTTATGTGATTCCAGAATACCTCACCTCAAGATAAATGCATAAATCCGTCTTTATTAATTGTACTGCTGTACCATAAAACACTTGAAGTGACAGAGCCTCATTAAACAAACATGGTGTGAGGAAATAAATATTTTCTGCATATTTTTTTCATAAACTATTCATTTTAGAGTAAATTTATCACATAGTCCCACAATACTAGAATTTTGTTTTTAAAATAATATATATATGAAAAAATTATTATAAACTATGAATGAAGAAAGAAAAATAGATGAACAACTGAGTTTCTCTTTTGATTGAACTTTTGTTTGATATAGAATATAAAATATATTATTTAGATTATTATTTTTTAGTAAATCGAATGTTAAATTGGAATCATATAGGATGGAATTAATTTAAAATAACTCTAATAATAATGTTAAAAAATCATGTACAAATAAATAAACTTGGTCTGGCATACAAGAAAGTGCAATTAATAACTGAGGGAAAAAATCTTCTCAAAATATTTATTAACCTCTGAAAAACACGCTTGGAAAAGACTGTTTTCATAACGAGGTGCCAATTTCTTCCCATCCAATGTCAGCCCGCGGATTTAAGACGAAAAAAAAGTCACATTTCGTAAAATTTTATTTTATTTTAAGACATCGACCACATAGTCCAAGTCATATTTCTGGAATTTTGCGACATCTATCATGAAGGGTTATAAAGCTTAGTTTCGCACACGGCCTCGCAACTGGAGTTCACCCTTGGACTTAACATACACAAAGCGGGTTTTTCAAGATAGTGAAAAAGTGGTCCTCATGTGTATGTAACACAACTCCTTGTCTGACACTAAGAATATAACTGCAAAGAGCAAATGACGTACATTACAAGAAGAGAGGGAAAGAAAAGACTTTTTTTTTTCTTATTCTGTGGGGACAAATGGGACGAACGCCAACCTAGAAGAGATCGTCAGGATATCTGGATGAATTGAAATGCACTTAAAGGAACAAAACGTTCCTAAGAAGAAGACATTAGTTTTGCCGTTGTTTGGAACATTGGTTTTATTGGTATTTTCTTCTGTGAAGTTCAAATGAAATCGAGCGGACATCTTATGACTTCATTATGTGTCGTGCTGTCGGAAGGATTTACTTTTAAGGTTTAGAAGTAATAGTCAAAGATGGAGTGATAGCTTCACGATGGATTAACAAGCTACAGGTACGCTTAGTTTAACTGCATACTTAACTTCTGTGACTGTCTGACTTGAGGCAGTTAATACGGTTTCTTTACCAATTGATAAATAGTTAATGGGGGAATTGCAAACTTTTTCAATGCATGATATTTGTATATATTTCAATAATTAATGTTTCTAAATAGTTTTTCTGTAATAAGTTGTTTCAATAGAATTTTGAAGGTTTTAAAATTTAAAAAGGTGTACAAAAAATAATAAAATATAATAACAAAGTTATTAAATTGTGTATTTTGTTATAAATACTGAAATCATCAGACTTAAATTTATTGGTTAAAAAAAACTAAAGGCTATACCAAAACCCGGCAAGTATATGTCAAATTATTGTGTCAATTAGCTTAACGTTATTGTATAACATGCCCTTAAAGGTGGCTAAACGTAGTTATATTAAGAAAACGCGACAGAGAAAAAAATGTCACTTTAAAAAATCGTGGGTGTTTTATTTTTTTCAATCTTCAAAATAATGTAAAGTTAATAGTTATTTATGCAACAAGTGTGAAAAGTAATACTTTTTAAAACTAGTGGATTTTATTTCACGAACGAGATACTCGCTCGTGAAATAATGACGCGTGTTTTAAAAAGTTCACTTTTCACACGTGTTTCATACACTATTTTTTATAATTACGTGAAAAAAATCAATTGGTTCTCAATCTCATTGGTTCAAAAATAATTTACGCGCTAATTTTTTTACGTAAAGAAGATTGGCATCGATAAATTTCTGGAACTACAAAAGGCAAACTTATTTTTTAGTTTAAAGTCAAACATTTGAAAATGGATACTGATCCCAAAAAAAAAATAATAATAACATTCACGCGCATAATATTTATAATGAAAGCAGATCAATAAATTTCTGGATTTTATGAATATTATGAAATATAAATTTTACTTGAAATGGTGGCATCTTGTGAAAAGAGTGAAAAATAGTTATTTAAGCAACTAGTGCCGAAAATAATACTTTATTAAGCGAGTGGCTTTTATTTCACGAGACCGTAGGTCGAGTGAAATAATGACAAGAGCTTAATAAAGTATTATTTGGCACGTGCTTGCTTACAATATTTTTTATAATAACGTGCAAAAAAGTATTTCTACCAATGAGTGGGTATTGTTTGGCGTGATATTTGTGTTCTTACTTTTGTCTTATTTAATTACCTTTAATAATTTTTGTAGTACTTGTGTTTCCATGGAGATATTAGAAAATGCAAAAGTAATGAACCAATAGAAATAAGTGAGTTTCATGACATCATTTAGTTTCCATGGAGATATTCATGACATCATTTTGTTTTTCTACCAATCGGATACTCTTATTTACTTTAACCGCACTAGTGCCGAAAGTACTACTTTCGGCACTGTCTGTGACGTAAGCACGTAAAGTGCAATTTTCGCAACGATTTATGAATGAATATGATATAAAAAAGTGAACTTTTTTGCACGTTGTTATAAAAAAGTACTTTTTTCACTGCTTTTGGGTGAAAAAAAGTAATTTTTTTATCACTGTTTCTAAAAAGTATAACTTTTCGCACGCGTCTGATATTAAAATTATAGTGTAAAAATCGGATTTTTTTCACGCCATTATAAAATAGTTATTTATGCAACAAGTGTGAAAAGTACCACTTTTTAAAACTAGTGGATTTTATTTCACGAGCGAGGTACTCGCTCGTGAAATAATGACACGTGTTTTAAAAAGTTTACTTTTCACACTTGTTCCATACACTATTTTTTATAATTACGTGAAAAAAATAAAATCTCATTGGTTCAAAAATAATTCACTTGCTAATTTGTTTACGTAAAGATCGGCATCGATAAATCTCTGGAACTACAAAAGACAAACTTATTTTTTAGTATAAAGTTAAACATTGTAACATGGATACTGATTCAAAAATAAAAAAAATAATAACATTCACGAGCATAATATTTATAAATAAAGAATATCAATAAATTTTTAGATTTTATGAATATTATGAAATAGAAATTTTACTTGAAATGTTGGCATCTTATGAAAAGAGTGAAAAAAGTACTTTTTTTCACTGCTTTTGGGTGAAAAAAAGTAATTTTTTTATCACAGTTTCTAAAAAGTTTAACTTTTCGCACGCGTCTGATATTAAAATTATAGTGTAAAAATTGGATTTTTTCAGGCAATTATAAAAATTATATTATGATAAGTTTCGCTTCCACAGATTTTTAGACCACAAAAAAATACATAATTATTCTTCGAACTTCGAATAAATTTATTAAACATTAAAGACTATTAATTGAATATGGAAAAGAAAACTAATGAGCTTTTTTTTAATTTTCGACTTTTTAAAAATTTAAATTCGACCTAGATAAAGGCTGTGTTTTGTGATTTTCTTTCGAAGGTGTATAAATAGTGTGTGGAAGTGGTTCTAAGTATCAATTACTGTTATAAAAAATAAACTTGTTTGGCTTCTACGCGATGTTTATTATAGAAAAATGTGGAAGGTATAATAACAATTGTGTCCGCCTATCTGTCTGTCCGTCTGTTTGCCACCCACGAACCAGCATAATGTCACATACAAGTGTGATGCGTCTGATTCAACCAAAAATATTGTGCTAGGCCACGGCCTACTCAACTACTAAGGCCGAAGAAGCTTTCCCAAACAGGCTCGGGGACAGAAATTTTGACGTCATAGTTCCGAGTGACGTTGTTCCGAAGATGAAGACAACCTGTCTCAAAACCTGTTCGGAACCACTCGTTCACGGCTGACCACAATTTTAGGGTTCCGAATGTGTCCGAACTGGTTTCTCGATCTTCGGCACTGGGAACAGTGACGTCAAAATTTCCGTCTACGCTCATGTTTGGGAGAGCTTCTCTGGCCTTGTTATTGAAGTTGGCCGTGGCTAGGCTACATTCTAAGTTTAATTTTAAAATTTGGATTAAATTTAAAGTGTAAGAAACTTAAAATGTAAATACTCTTTATTATAACTTTGGGATTTCATTTTTCATTAACTTTATTCCGCTGTGTTGCCACACCATTGACTCATGATAAACTTATTTATCGGAAATAAACATATATTTACTATTTAGTATTTTGTAATGTTTTTTACTGTAGTGTTTAATAAGTAACTGGTACAAACCTATACACTGTAAAAAATCAAAAGACGTTATTTAAAAAGACAAATTATTAAGAAGACACGAATCCTCCGGTGGAAAATGGAACCCTCAGTGCCGCAGGCGGGGATACTGACCACAATTCTACTTAGGAATAACAAATTGCCTTATCCAAGCTCCTACGCCTCCTACCACGGTTCTTTACATCTCCAATAGAACGCTCTCCCAACTGAGCTATTTCGACACACAGGCTTCCAAAAAAACAGTTAAAATGTTTGTTCAATTGCACTATTGAGCGTCGTAGTCTTAACGCGATTTAAAACAGGGGGGGGGGACTGCTTTTGCCTGAAACTGCATATTTTTAATGAAAAAACTATTTAAAGAAAACCACAGTATAATTCTGTATATATTTTTTTTCTGTAAAAATAACAATTTTTTTTACAGAGTACTTGTTTTATTTTTCAGCTAGCAAGAGTTAGAAAAGGGGAGTACTGGGGGGATGGCCATAAGTCCTGACCAGCACATGTCCAAATGTGGTCGTTGCCGCTACTACTGCCGCACGGGTTCGGCTTTCTTGTTCTCACACATCGGGCTGTGTGGCCTGGTGTTTGGCTACACAGTGATGGGTGCTTTCACCTTTGTCAGTCTTGAGGCAGAGCATGAGACCAATAAGAAGCATCAGATGCGGAGGGAGGAGGAGATGGTGAGTGGATATGGCTACAGATAACCTTTGTTATTGATTCATAGACATCGCGGAAATCGTCTTGTCTGTCCGTATACCTTTTTAACTCCCTACGCCTTCCTACGCAGGTAGCACACCTTCCTACGCAGGTAGCACACCTTCCTACGCTTTTTAACCTTCCTACGCAGGTAGCACACTAATGTGGGATCTATACCCTGCTCAAAACAATTTGGGGGCACTTTGTGTACTTTGTTAACCTTTTTAGTCCAGACTTTTTATTTTTTATTCTAAAATTTGTGAAATAGATTCATTATGCATCCAGAATGCAATAGTAAAAAAAAAAATTACTAAAATTTAAGGGGGAAAGAATTGAATCACAACTTTTGAATTAATTATAAAAAAAAATTCAAAACTTTATTTTTAAAAAATAGTTGAAATCAATTTTTAAACATCTAAAATGCAAGCATGAAGAATTTAGGGTCAATTTATTTAATAAAATTATTCTAAATTAGAATTATTCTAAAATTACAAAAAAAATATTGTAAAAATACTAGCTGCATTTTGGAATCTTTTTAGTGACTAAACAACGTGAAAAGCTTTGCTAGTATTTTTATGGTATGTTTTTGTAATTTTAGAATTAAATGGTATTTTTTCGTAGAGTTTATCTCCTAAAACTGCTGGCAACACTGTTGAAAGACATAAAAACAAAACCGCAGAGCTATTGCCAGATCCTCCGTGAAGCAACCCCATTGATGCTTTAAAAATAAAAGCGAAACTTTGCATATTTTTTTTATGCCAAGTTAGAATTCTCTATGCATCTTTCTTCATACATATATAATGAACCATCAAAAGAACTCTATTGTGATATTACAACAATCCAAACTGAATTATACACATTAATAAATATTCTTTCAAAAGTTTTTATTTTTATTTTAAATAAAGTTTCTCGTACGTTTAACAGTGAAAATACTGAATAAAAATGGAATTTGCATGTTATTTCAATGTTGTTTAAATTTTTAGTTATTTAAATTTTAAATAAACTTCTAATTTAAATTTTTTAATGAAATTTGGAACGTAGCCTAATCTGATTTTTTGCTTCAAAATGACGTATCCCACTTGTCTGTGGGACTCGTGGTTCTTTCTGTGAAAGTGGGTGACGGACAGACGGACAGACAGACGGACAGAACGATTATAAAACCTTCCACTTTTTACGTTATAAACGTAGTGTGGAAGCTAAAAGTGCTGAAAAATTAAGTTTTAGAATAAATTTATTGCAGCACATATATCTTTTTAAAAAAATTAACTACTTTCCTTTATTTTATTGATTCGTAAATATCATGGAGTTTCTTTCCGTCTTTTCATTCTATGGTCCCTTTTCAATTTCCTTTATAACTATACGATATTTTTAACTTGAATTACCATGAAATATAAGGTAGCTAATGAATATATTGCGATGGGGTCGAAAATCCGAAATGGAGATTTTGTGTTTTGCACACGTTTTGGAGGAGGCTTATTCGAAAAAGTGATATGAAACCAATAAAGGGATTTTTGGAACATTGTTCCGTTTGTCAGACTGTCTGTCTAAAACCACTCGACTACAGCTCGAACTAAAAGAGCTACGAACTTCTTGGTACGCGAGTTCCTAATTTTAATTTGAAAGGTAAAGACAGAAACCTATATGCCTTTGACTTTTTACTGTCTGTCTACGGTTTGCTTCAACTTCCGTTCTAACCATCCAATTTTAAAATATTTTTTTTTCTTATCAGAATGGTATTACGAAAATATTATTAGTATTATGTTTCCCTTAAGTAACCTGTCTAAGACGAAAAAAAAACTTCGTTTAGGTTGTCGAGAGTTTGTGGTCCCTGACCGTGAGTGGCGAGGTGCTGAACGAGACGCGTTGGACGGAGAACGCCACTGCGACTTTACGCCACTTCGAGACGGAGCTGGTGCAGGCCATGAGAAAAGACGGTTACGACGGAAACTACGACGTCGAAAACCTGCAGTGGACGTTCTCAGGGGCGCTGCTATACTCCATCATTGTCATCACCACTATAGGTAATTTAATAGTTTCCGGCTGTCTATTTGTATCATTATTTAGGAACTTTAGCACAGCCTATTAATCCTCGTAATTTAGAACAGCGATCAAGCGACGAGGTTGACACCTTAGCTGGATCCCAACAGGAATTCGAGTGACATCGTACGCAGGGCTGGAACTTCAACTTTTTATTAGGGGGGAGACGACGTTTTGGCGCCCTCTTAAATTGATGCCTCATTATTTTTTATATTATTAAATGGTATAGTAGTACTAATTATTAACTCCTAATTACATTAATTAGTAATTATAAATCAATTGAATAACTAATTAAATAATAATTCATTTTTATTTCATGTAATTAAACTAATTACCGTAAATTTATTTAAATTTAATTTAAAACTAAATTTGAATAAGTAAACATTTCTTCAGTTTTTAAAACAAATTTAAACTTACAATTCAAAAATTCGATCGAATAATCTAATTAATTAACGGAAAGGGCGAATTTATTATGATAAATTAACAATTATATTAAATATTAAAAATAAAATAATTCATTAATATCAAAAAATTTAAGTATAATGATTTTAAGCAATCAACTTTAAAAAATATTAAAGGACACTTAAACCCCTTACTTCTAATTAAAGTTAATAATTTATTGTTAGAAAACAAAAATTTCACGTGTATTAGGGAAATCAAAAGCTGCTATTTAAAAAGATGATAATTAACAAATATAAGCCTAACATTATATTTGCCCCTACAAATAACATTACAAAATGAAAATTATAAAAAAAAAAATAAAGAGAATAATTAATAATAAATAAAATACATACTACAAATCATCACTTACTTCTTACGCTTTGAAGACTTTTGTAATTAAAAGTACGGAATTTTCTTTTGCAAAATTAAGAATTTTAGTTATTTAATTTAAATAACCAAACTGGCCCGCTCGGCAGCCATGTTGAGATCTGTTTGAGAAGTTTTGTAGAATAAAACAGTACTAAAATTGCGATTTTTCAGAAGCTGTTATATCGAAGTCTATGGCTATAGTAGCTTTTAGAATTTTTTTCAGACGTTGTACTTTTGTAATTCATAAACTATGTAGGATCCTTTTTTAGGAACTTCAATTTCTCTTCATCGAATTTTTTTATGTCAAACTCAATTTTTCTTAATAAACACTTTTAATGGCCCGTAAAATAAGTATTAGTAGCTAAAATAATAAAACGCTTAAAAAAGCTCAATTTTACTAATTTAGCAATTTTTAATATTAATTAATAAAAATTATTTATAATTATAATTTAATTAATCATTTATTATGAAGTCGAAATACAAATTTTAATATGCTCAATAATTTATCTTTTTGAAAAGATTTTTTAAAAAAAAAAACAATGATAGAATTGAATTACGAGCCTAGTGCATATTGAGAAAGATTGGGTTTAACAATTTTTTTCGCTGAATAGCAATTGAACTATCCAAAAAAAATTAATAGTTAAGTAATCATAAAATTACTATCAACGTTTTAAAAAAAATTCAAAAAGCTACTAGCCATAGACTCTAATACAAACGCCCCAATTTTAGCATAGTTTTGTTCTGCATAACTATCCGAGCAGACCTCAACATAACGGGAGAAAGGAGATAGCCCTTTACTTCCCAATCCCATGTCTCCGCTCCTCTAGAAAGTGTGTGGTGTGAGGGCGCAAGGATTTACTATCTCCACGGTTCAACCCCCCCCCCCCCCCACCACCACCCTTCTTGGATACGTTACTGGCCCATGTCATCCTTGCCCAAAGGCCAAAGCAGACCCCTACCCATACAGGGTTTTTTCTTATATTAGGTCATAAATTCCACAACCCCAAATGTTGGTTGCAAATAAAACTTGGACCTTCCCTTCTGCACGTATACTTCTACACCACCAGTTCGGGGAACTCCAGGAGGGGGCTATTTCGCGAGAATTGATCAGTGAGAGGAAGTGAACAGAGTGGAATTTTGCTTTTTCGCTCGACCTTTCTTCTAACTGAAGCGGTAAGAATTTTCGAAGTAGTTTGGTCTGAAAAATTTGGCGGGAAGAAATTATTGAAGGACATTTTCAGAGGGCGCCTTGCTTGGGCACCCAAAAGGAAATATAAAATAAGGACTTTTTTACTTATTTTTGTTAAATAATTAATTTAAAAAGTTATAATTGTTAAAAACATTAAAGAGGACACCCCCAAAATGGCGCCCTCTGCAAAATGATTGGGGGGGGGAGGGGGAGACTACTTATGTTCCACTTGTGCTGTTTGAACGCATTTTTTTTCTGACTGTGGGGTGTCATGCCACAAGGGTTACCTCATCAAGTTCTGTCTTCGTTTTAGGTATCCAATAAACGGATTGTGCTGTACAAAAAAAAAACAATAACTAGCTCTATGAAAATGGGATCGGCATAGACTAAACCTGACGTGATCCATAGTCCTGATGCATCACCGCGTTTGATGAGTTCAGTTGGATTAAAGCTCAGGTGCCTCCTCGTCACTGGACCGCTGTTCAAAATAAGCGTGCCTGTTGTGAATAGCCCTTGTGTAGATTTAATGCAACGTTATAAAAAAAACGATAAGAAAACACTAATAAATGTCGTGCTTAATTCGCATTCTTTTTAAGGAACTCTAAAATTTGTTGTACTTTAATTGTTAATCTAAGAGAGCTATAATCTCTATTTCATTACATTAATAGTGATTTTATAGGCTGGGCCTACTTTCTTAAAGCTGATCTCAAACCTTTAGCAGACTTGTTGTAGAGAGTCAGTACTTTTCACACTCCCCTATCCTCTTTAGCTCCCTTATTGCAAATTTTTAGTGAAAAATATCATTGATGATGATGATGTTGTGTCTATGGTAATGTGCAATTTTATGGCTCCGAAGTTGTGAAAGACAGCCTTTGAAACCGACAACTCTATTTGCATAAAATCATAAATTAACATTAGGTATAGTTAATTTTATTCTTTTAAAAATTATTTAAAATTATTATTCTTTAAAATTATTTTTATTCTTCTTAAAATTAATTTTCTAAATATGATTTTTTATTAAATAAACTATTTTTTGTTGAAAATATTTTTGAGTCATTACGCAAACAAAACTTCTAGTATAAGAACAAATTAAATACTATTTCAATGGGGTTCTTTCAGGTCAATTCCGAAGTATTTTATTTCCCTGACTATAACTTGTTTTCCTTTCTCATTAAAAAAAAACATTCTCATTTTTTAAAAAAATTCATTGATTTTACTTTAAACAGTTTTTAAACTAAGGTAAAAGAGAGTTGTATAACTATCTCAATTAAACTAAATAAAACTAATCATTAAAACCAATCATTAAAATTGGCATGTATATCAATGCTACGTAATGTTACGCTATTTAAGAATAAAAAAATTGAAAGAACATTCGTGAAAAATAATAAGATTAATTCATTTTTTCTTCTAAAAATCTATATAATATCACAATTATTTGTAAAATTTACACAATATTAGGTACCTATTTGTTTTTGTTAAACACAAAACATGGACTTACTTTGTTGCAATTGGTAAACATCACAAATTAAGAAATGAAATTCGAAGAATGAAAAGCTACGAAACGAAATAATGACTACAGAGTCAGTAGAATATCAAATGTTTTTTTTAAAACGTATTCTGGAAAAATAAATAGTTTTATCGTTTGCATTTTTGCTCTTCTCTAGAAATAAATTGAAATACTCAGTAACTTTTAACCTATAACAAAATAACTTTTAACTACGACTAACGACTAGCGAATTTCTAGCTTTGTAACGAGACAAATAGAAACGGGGGGATTTTTTAAGGCAGTCAGTACTAAGATAAAGCAATCCGAGGTAGAAATACTTGATATTTCCACATTACCCGTATTTTCCCCATTTGCACCCCATATAAATTCAGCTCTAACCTTCCGATTTTAATAATTCTTTCTTGGTAAGAAATGTATGACATCGAAATGCTTTCTTCTATACTTTGGGTCCGTCTGTCTGTAAGCGTTACCATCCGTCTGTCCATTGTCCATCTGCCCTTTGTCAGTATGTTCTAACATTTGTAACAGTCTGATTTTATTTATTCTTTGTATTTTAGCTTCCACACTACGTTTATAACGTAAAAAGTGGAAGGTTTTATAATCGTTCAGTCCGTCTGTCTGTCTGTCTGTCCGTCCGTCTGTCCGTCACCCACTTTCACAGAAAGAACCACAAGTCCCACAGACAAGTGGAATACGTCATTTTGAAGCAAAAAATCAGATTAGGCTACATTCCAAATTACATTAAAAAATTTAAATTAGAAGTTTATTTAAAATTTAAATAACTAAATTTTTTTATCTACATTGAAATAACATGCAAATTCCATTTTTATTCATATTTTCAATGTTGCCATCCACAAGTCCCACAAACAAGTGGGATACGTCATTTTGAAGCAAAAAAATCAGATTAGGCTACATTCCAAATTTCATTAAAAAATTTAAATTAGAAGTTTATTTAAAATTTAAATAACTACAAATTTAATCTACATTGAAATAACATGCAAATTCCATTTTTATTCAATATTTTTACTGTTGCCATTTCGTTAAACGTACGAGAAACTTTATTTAAAATAAAAATAAAACACTTGAAAAATATTTATTTAAGTGATATGATTCAGTTTGGATTGTTGTAATATCACAATAGAGTTCTTTTGATGGCTCATTATATATGTATGAAGAAGGATGCATAGAGAATTCTAACTTGGCATAAAAAAATATGCAAAGTTTCGCTTTTATTTTTAAAGCATCAATTGCAGTAATTATATATTTTTCGAACTGTAAATTAATTTAACAAACGATAAATAACTGAATTTTCGAAAGAAATGTAAATGGGAAATTGTAGCGACACAAAGATATTTATTAAAAAATATTACATCTTTATTCTTCGAACTTCAAACAAATTTAGCAAACGATAAAGTCTAATTATTGAATCTGAGAGAGATGATTAATGAAAATAGTTAATTTGGGCGTTTAAAAGTTTGAATTACAAATAAATCGATCAGTTTGAAATGACGTCAAATATATTTCACTACGAGATTCTTTGTATGTTGATATGAAATATTTTCATTCTATTTAAAAGCGATGAATATTACATATTTATTCTTTGAAATATAAATTAATTTTTGCAAACGATAAGTAATAATTATTGAATTTTCGAAATAAAATAAATGAAACTAGCCAAATTTAGCATGTAAATGTTTGATATATAATTAATGCTGTGTTTGGCGCCTTTTTACCTGTTGAACACAACTGTTGTGTGGAAGCGGGTTGAGTGACAGATTCTGTTACAAACCCCTACTTGTTCATTTTACAGTATCCTACAAATTAAGATCATAAAATTTTTTGGAGAAAACACGTAACACGGTAAACTTAAAAGTGCAATTGAAAACCTTTAAAACATATTTACTCTTCCAATTCACAGGTTACGGCAACATCGCCCCGAAAACTGATACTGGGAAGATCGTCACCATTCTATACGCCATCGTCGGCATTCCACTACTGCTCTTGTGTCTTTCGAACATTGGTGACGCCATGGCCCATTCCTTCAAGTTCATCTACTGGAAGGCTTGCTGCTACCTGTGCTCCGGTCCCAAAACGAGTCATCACAAGAGGGCCCGTTCCAACAGATCCAGCAGATATCCTTCTGAAGCCAGGACGATAGCGAGAGACATTGACCCGATGGGTGGCAGAATGTATGGAGGATATTCGGACAGTTTCGACAGACAAAGGAGTTATGCGTCAGATTCCCTTCCACGGCATCAATCGTATTATGCAAGCAGAGAGGTATTCAGATCAGTAATAAATACACATTTCCTCTCAGATGTCAGATTCAAAAGGTTGTATCTTTATTCTACAAATTATGCAGGAGATTTTAAGAGGCTACATCTTCGAACTTCTGCATTCTTATCTGCAGAAAAGCAGAACTAATATTTTTACTTCCTTCCTTTAACACCCTTGTTTAAAACTAACAAAAAAATTGTTTAATGGAAAAATATGAATAGAGGTTCTGCACTTTAAACTAAATGAAAAAAGGGGTAAATCGTTGATTTGGAATCATATACAATGTAGTTCTGAAGTGCAGAAATCGTTGCATTCTTTTTAGCATTTTACAACTGTAGTAAAGTTGTAATTCGGAAGTTCATCTTCGTGCACTTTTAGTCCGTTACATCCCCAAAAATTAATTAGGTATTCAGACTGCTTTTTTTCTGAAGGACGGCTCTAATGGTAGGCTGTTGGGATTAAAGTTCCACTGTATTAATTCGACTCTGTAGTAATAGAACTTTAAGTTATTGCGCATGCCACATCGTAGAACTCAACGTTAACTCTACGTTATTTATAGTAAGCCTTTTTTAAGTTGTTCCGAATGTTCCGTATATAAGCAGGCAAATTTTAAAGTGCACATGTGCAACTTTTCTAAGCAACAAAAAATACTTACATAGTTTCGAAACAGATTAATTCCACCTCAGCAAAAGAAGTGGAATCACTTAGCGTCTTTATCGACGTTATTAGATTTTATGATTAATTTTTGGTTCACTAACATTTTTATGATTGATATTAAATCCAGTAACTTCTACATCTATTTTACCCCATAGGCTGAAGTAGCCGACGCCTACAGAGTTCCAATCATCTCCAACAAATACGCCTTGCATCCCATGGAAACTGCAGATCTGCCCCAGCATCCTCTGCAGCGGTACAGCAACACAATAGATTCCTGTCGAGGGCCCATTGTCCGCCCTCCAACATCCGGCAGCAGACATCCGGACTCATTCCTCAACGACGAACTCAGCTTCGAAGTGGTCTCGAACGCGAGCTCGACCAGCAAAGAGAACGAGGAAGAGGCCAGCGTCCCGATCATGCTGTGCATATCCATAGTTGTCGGATACATCTGCGGCGGCGCCATCTTGTTTTCTAGCTGGGAAGGTTGGGACTATTCTGATAGCTGCTACTTTTGTTTTATAACATTGACGACCATCGGGTTCGGGGACATGGTGCCTGGCACGGCTGTGCTTTCGGAAGATGCCCAACTGGCACTTGGTCTGTGTTCCATGTACCTGCTGTTCGGAATGGCGCTGCTGGCCATGTCTTTTAATTTGGTTCAAGAAGAAGTGAAGAAAATGGTGACGACCATCGGTAAGAGGATCGGTATACTGTCGGAAGATGATGACGACGACGATGATATTTGACTCAAAAAAGTGTGATTACATTTATCTTATTGGAATATTGTGCAAACATAATGACTATGACATTTTATGCAATAAAGGTTGATTATCTCTTTTTTTAATGGCATATAGACAATAGAATCTGATTATAATAAAACTTTGATGTTTGATACAGTAAAGTTTTATCATCTTTTTAGTGAGTAACAAAACTTATTACAGCCCTTATAAAAAGTCTTAAAATGAAGATTCCTAATCCCAAGTCGTTTAAGTGTTACTTCTTTTGTTTAATTATGCATTTTAATCTAGTATAAATTGTAGACGAGTAAGTAGCCACGATTATTGATAAAGAGATTTTTTCGAAAACTATATTATATTACTATGCATACGCAGAAGATATGATTTTCGACTTATATGTTACTAAAATATTCAACATTTCAATCGATTAAGTCATATTTTAATACAATTTACATAATATTTGGGCTCTATGAACATGTCTTCTTTCCTATCTTCCACAGATGCAACTTAAACATATTTTCGCCTGAAAATTGTCTGCATGCTGATAATTCACTTATCACGTTTTATACGTGAGAGAGTTATATGGAGTGGCATAATGCAGTACCAAGAATTTTTAATTTAAACTAATAGAATCTTTTAAAAGTTGTACGAATAAATTTACTTTCACCCTCTGTCTGTGGTGACAGTATCTGCATCCAGCATTATGGAGTAACTTTACGTCGCAAAATAGGAGTAAGCTTTAATCTTATTTATCATAAGACTACTTCTATTTTTTGGATGATGTTATCCATAATGCTGGAGGCAGGTAGGCTGGCACTAGTCTAAGGCAGTAATGTTATTTTTAAAAAAACGTTCATTGATCAAACAAGTTTTTCAGTGATGAGAAAGAAAGAGGGAAGGTACTTTATCATTCGTTTCGTTGTGCACCTTACGCTAAATAGAACTCAATACCGTTTAGTTTCTTAAAAGAGTTGAGTTGTTTTCCAT
Source organism: Oedothorax gibbosus (assembly GCA_019343175.1). Taxonomy (NCBI): domain Eukaryota; kingdom Metazoa; phylum Arthropoda; class Arachnida; order Araneae; family Linyphiidae; genus Oedothorax; species Oedothorax gibbosus. The sequence goes on from JAFNEN010000270.1 coordinate 337,640, forward strand.
TGAGCTACCCTGGTGCACCCTCGCCTCGAAAATGTGAGAAGCTACAGTTAAAATACTTTTTTCGCTCAGCTTGTAAAATAATGGAAAGGCGATACTTATTTCATTCGCATTCAAAGCGTTCCAGTTAAATTTCGTCCCTATACCTTGTTGGTTTTTCAATCGTAACCGATTCCATATTCACAATGTATATAGTCACTGCCAAAACATATCAAAATCACTCTAAATTTGTTATGCAATTTATTCCAATTTTTTTTAGAACTATTTGGGATTAACACAATTATTTGAAATCAACTCGCTTCATTTTCCATTAACTATTAACATTTATTTTCTATCTAATTAAATACAACAACAACAAATAAAAAACTTCTTCAATTCATTTTAAAAGTATAAATTTATTTTAAAAGTTCATACTCAAAATGTGCAAACGTGAATAAAAAAAAAATATTATAAAATGAATATTTTCATTTTTAGTGAAGTCTTCCATTAGAAATATTTTTCATATACAATACTTTGGTTTAAAAGCTGTAATTTGAATGTACTTTTAGAAGCATGCATTCATAGGTCAATATAAGTTCATGATATAGTTACACGACTTATGTCAAAGCCTGATAATATTACAACAATAATCAACAAAAAAACTAAATCTCTATAAATTTAACACTTTAAAACATTTTAATAAGCTAATTAAATGCAGCAAAAATGCCACAAACATAATATTATTCATTGACAATTGAAATAAAATATTTATAAATCTTAATACTTTTGAAGTGTTCAAGTGCATTTCTAGCCGTTATTAATGAAAGGTTCCAGTTAAATGTGTTGTTTATTTTTATACACATTAATTATATTTATTAAAAAAAGTATTTGAAATTTTTATCAGTCTTTTTGAGAGTACGTTGTTAATTTTTATTACAAATTGGATATTTTTAATTATCATTTTTTTATGATCAAGTAAAACTTATTTTCAAAATGATTTAATATAAAAAAGTAAGTAAAAAAGACTTGTAAAAGTTAAAAGTTTTAAATGATATTTTATGCAGAGTGTATACACAATACGTTTTGCAAAAGTGGATATGTTACCAAAGATTTAGAGAAATAGAATCTTAAAAAATACTGTTACATCAAGTAAAAAGGTACACTGCTTGATTCCCTGGATCAAGTCTTTTCATTCAATTAGTATCATCGATCATGTATCCCAAATGTTTATGTGATAGCAAAAGAAGCTATTAAAGTTTTAAAAAATTATTTATTTAAATAATTTAATCTCAATCATTAAGGAATGATAGTACTATACTATATCAAAAAACATAAACAATTTAGTTATGTGTAGCAAAAAAAAAAAACTTTTTATCTCCAAAGGAAGTTTTATTTTAAGAAACCACGTATTTTCCTTTATAACAAAATTAATGAAATTTAATTCATAGTAATGAAATTTTGGTGCCAGAATTTTTAATTAGTAATCACTTTCCCAGTGTTGCAAGTTTCAGAAATTTTTTTCTGGTTTGGGATCAGAGGATCTAGTGCACCGAAACTAACTTATTTTCCAACATGGAAAACATTACTACATTTTCTACAATATTTTTTTTACATACTTTCATTTAACTACAAACAAAATATATACTATAAACAGTCATTCTATTCATGAAGTTTGAAGAAACTACAATATTTTATTACAGACAAGCTCCGCTATGAACTTCCAGCGGTCACCTTTATCCAATTTCTTTACAAACAGTAGCATAACATATCGTGGGCTAAAATACAAATCGTCATACACGAAAAACTTTTACTTAAAACTAGCCATTTATGATTATGTCATAAAATAATTTCTGATATAACTAATACAAGCAGTATATAGAACGGAATGATCATACGGCCACAAATTAACCTTACTACGGAATGTTTCATGAATAAAACAGGCTAAATAACAGAGGCATAGACTTTCTGTTTATCATAAATAGCATACAATTCTCACTTGAAGATCGTTGCATGCAAAGATTCGTATTTTAGTCCACGATATTACAATCTACAGTAGTTCATTTAAGAATTATAAACAAGTCACTATAAATACACAAATTTACTGTATTCAAGGTTCATTAAATAGCGAGGTTCACTCGTATGCAGCTTATCGTTTTTTAACGTCTTTCAGCAGTTTGATTCACCAGTGACCTTAACAGGTCTGTGAGAGCTCAATTCGCTAGAACTGTCTGGTGAGTCTGAGTACACCCCCGGCAAACCCGTATCGCCGGATACAGTTGTAACTAGGTACAATGTACCGTCAGGCATTTGCTGGACTTTGCGGCTCACAGTTGAGAGTGGTCGCGGCTCGATGGATTTGCTTCTGGTTTTCTCTGTTGAGGAAATGAAAAAAATCTTTTTAAAAATGTACAATTGAATAGTAAAGGAATAATAAAACTTTAAATTTTGAGGCATTGTTTGAAATTTTTTCGTACATGGGAGTTTAACTATTAAGAGTTAAGGATTAATAATTAACTTTGACAATTCATATTTATAATAAACAAATGGGTTAACAAATAATAATAGTTAAGTTCCTAAAACATAAAATATGCTCGTTGTATTAACTCGAATATTTTAAAATAATTTTTGTTATGCATTGATTATTTTCTGTAAGCTAGAACGTGTATATATCTTTAGTAATAATTAGTACAAAAAAAGATATATTCATCAAAGTATACAAAATGCCTACTTGATTTTTCTCTTGCATTCGAAGCTTTCTTGCCAGACTTGGTTTTCTTCTTCTCAATGACCTCCATTTTCGGCCGAACTCCTGATAAATCGCTGGACGATCTTCTAGCTTTCGGTCCTTGGATATCTGATGAAGTTAAATGACATCCCGAATCACTATCTGTACGGATATTTTCAGAGGAAAATCTCCATCGCCTTTTCTCTTCTTGCTTCTTCAAATGCTCCTTTAGTCCCTTTTTTGATTTTTGCTTTCCGAAATCGGTGGGGTTGGATTCAGCCAAGTGACTGACATCTACTGCCGAAACGTTATTTGAGCTCTTAGAAAGGTTCTGAAACCGTCGAAATGTCAGCATAATTCCTTGAGCTATGTCCTTTATTTTGACAGAAGAGCTGCGTTCTGTCTTCTTCTGCTTCGGCGGAGTTGGGTCAAAGCCATGTTTAAAAGCCGAGCTGGCCGCAGCTGCTGTCGAGTAATAGTGGGATTCTGGCTCGTTGGGCATCCTGTTTATCAACTGGGTTGTTCTGTTTGTAGAAGAATGAATGGAATGAAATGGGGAAGTAAACAGATGTCGTAGCGATTCAGGAGTAGGTGGGTTGCTGTTTGAGGCTTTGGCAGACTTTCCGTTGTTTGTTGATTTCTTTGACTCTTTCTTTTTCTTGTTCAAACTTGGTTCCAACATGTGCGAATCGTAATCCCGAAGATTGACATAGAAACTCGAACTAGTGCAACTCGAATGTCTGCTTTGCAAAGTGCTTTGTTCTGATCCACTGGAAGCATAATCACATTTAACTGACATAGAACATGAATCAGATAGATCCAGATCGTTCATCGAAGAAGATCTTCCATTAATATAGTAGCTATTTTTCTTCATGACAGTCCAACTGGAAGTTTCGGAATCAGATGGACAAGATGTCGTTTCCTTGAACATATCTTCGTAGACATGAGATGATTCGGAACAACGGCTACTAGTTCGATTAGAAGAGGAAGATACAGATCGTGCGGAAAGTTTTCCATTTTGCTTGGACACCAACTTTGCACATAAGGGGATGTCAGATTCAGAAGCAAATTCTTGAAACGTCATTACAGAACCATTATTTGATTTTACTATCCCATTTGTGCTTCCATTCAATAAAGTACTTTTGTCTTTGGATTCTTCTACTTTTGAAACTGTAAAAACGTTACCATTCTTCGATAAGTCATACATACTTTTAGATTTTGCTTTCACGCCTGATTTTTTAGATAAATCAGCATTTTCATTAAAACTAGATACATCAGTAATAGAAGTTGTGTCAGAAGTTTTATCTTGTTCCCCAGAGCTATTTCTCCTAAAATCCGTTTGTTCCATGAAGCACTCTTCATCATCACAATCTCTACGGAACACAGTGACCATTGATTTTGATTTCTGACCCATGTTTGAATCAGATTCTTCACAACGTGACTGACGTTCAGCTATTACCGAAGAAATATTCGCGTATTCATTTACACACGCTATTTCCTGTTTGGGGGTTAAAGATTTATTATTATTTTTTTGTTTGTGATATTCAGTATGAATGCCATTGGAGATTTTTGTCTCATTCTTGTTCTTTAAATCATTCGAATTTTCAGAAGATTTTGATTTTTTAGAATTAGCTATGAAGCCATTGCATTTAAAATGTTTTTTCATGCCTGTAGGTTTCTCTTCTGTCGAAGAATTTGGAGACTGGCTATTTTCAGAATTAGTTGGTGATTTACCATTTTTATTTTGATTAACATCAATATTCATTTCTTGATAATTGGATGATTTAAATTGGTGACTTTCGGGATTTTTTATACCTTCCGTAGGTTTGGTTCTTTCTCCAGTTACTTTGATGGATTTATGACAGTTATTGGTTATTTCATTTCCTACTTCATTAGAGATTGTGACTTCATCAAATACATTAATGGAATTATCATTTTCATCAGTTGAAGATATTTCATTGTACATATTACGAGCTATACAGTTCTTTTGGTTTATGTGTTCAGGCACTTTATAATCTTTGCTCTTTTCTTTGATATTCTTATCTTCCCGATAAATTAAAGATGATTCATTTCCATTTCTATCAAAATTTACCAAACCATTTTCTTTTGACTGTTCGTGCACTGAATCTCCATTACATTTTTCAAAATTATTGACAGAATTCATTCTAAAATTGTTCTCAGTAATTTTTAAAGATTTGGTATTTTGATTCGGTTCAAAATCTTCTCGTTTTTCATTGTTTGATTTATGGATGGAAGGTGCACTTGAAGTATCTTTTTCACTTCTATTCAACCCTTTTAAAATTTCGTTTTCGAAGTTGGATTCAATAAAAGGTTCGGCATTATTTTCATACGATTCCGGTGCTATTTCAAAAGATTCGAAACTATCCGAACTTGACGATTTCAAAGCATTTACCCTCTCACTTTCAACATCAACTTCGAAAATTTCTGAATGACCATTGATTTGGTCAATGCGAGTTTTATAGACGTTGTCTTCGAAACAGCCGATTTTTCTCGTCCTATTCCCTTCATTACGAGTTGAAATTTTACAATCCAATTTGTCCAGAACATCTTCAGATTTGAAAACCGTTGATTGTTGAAGATTATCATGATAGTTTATATTCGGATATTGCTTACCGTTACACAGTTGCATCTGATTAATATACACTTCATCCGAATCACAAATGTTGTCCATAGACTTCGACCTAAACTCACTATTCAACTTCAAAATAGCGGTGTGTTCCCCAACTTTTCTGTGAGCTTCTTCCCAAGTTGTCAAGTTAAAAAAGGCATTCTGTCCATTATTACGATCAGGTGAAGAAGAAGATGCATTTCTGTTATTAATATCATGATTCGTCCTATCACGATTGGAGACGAAATTAACAGTTAACTTTTTGTTGTGTTCAGAGCCGTTACAAGACTGTTTATCCGGGCTCAAAACGTGAGGTGCGAAACGAACGTCGTTGTTGTAGCATTCTGTGTTGCGGAAAGTTTGCGAGTTCACAGTTTCGGCAAAACTAATAAAATGTTCACCGTTTTCTCTACTAGAATTTTGTTTGACCGTGTTCCTTTCAGGAGAGTTTTTATAATTATCTGTGACTGAAGTTTTCCTGTAATCGTTGATGGAATCTTCGAAAGATTCAGCGTTCGATTCTTCATCGAATTCGATTTCTTGATATTCCCAATGACTCTCTTCTTCTTCAGCAGGAGGTGTGTGCCTGTAGTTGTTGGTTTGAAAACTGTTTCTGTGCAATTCCAAGGCTTGAGCTTTTTCGACATTTCTCTGATAGAAGTCTATAATAAAAAGATAATATTGTAGAAAATTATAGAAAAAGCAAAGTTAATTTTAAGTAGTACTTTGTACCGAATGAAACTGATTATATTAAAGAAAGAACCATAGGAAAAAGCATCATTAAAATATAAAAAAATAGTCTTCTGTTACTGATAAGTTCAAAACTCATAAGGGATCTTATTTAATATTCGTTATTTAATCCCGATATTTAAAAAAAAAACTTGGTATGTGGTAACAAATGAAAATCAAGCAATTATAACTTTAGAAAAAAAACAGAAACTGCAATTGCTAATAACTATGCTTGCTTCTAATAACTATTTTTTTAGAGTAGAGTTTTTTAGTACCTGTGTATTTAGTATCACTAGAACTTTCTTTCGTCGTAGTCATTACATCTTGCGAATTATCCGAGAGTGATTCTGAACTCAGTTCGGGATCAGATGCATTTAACTGGTTATCCATTGAAATTGTGTCAGGATCATCTGTAAAAATATCAGAATGCTTAAATTCTGATTAAGTGATCTTGATTAAATCATCATGATCATGATAATTTAATCATGATCATTTAATCAGAATTTAAGTATAATCATTAATGATGATCATTAAATGATCATGCTTTAAATGATCATGACAAAATTCAAAAATAATATTTGTAATACACTTTAAATTCAAACCACAGCATTTATACAATAAATAAAGTAAAAACGATGATAAAATTCTTAATTATTGCTACAAAGCATTTAACTTAGAGGAATTATTTCATATTATTAAACTGTGTACGGCCATGTATCAGGAAATAGATCAATGTTGAAAATAAATGGAATAATTTTTAAATTTTATTGAGAAGTTGAATTTTTTTAATTGAGAATTTTTAAGGCTCTCTTGAGAACAACAAATGCGTTAGCTAGTAATAAAAGTCAATCGAAATGGATTAAATTGATTAAACATGAGAACCACGTCGTGTAATTTTCGGTATTATATTAAGTTAATTTATTTTATTTTTTAGTAAATGATTTGAAAAAATTTCTTTAAGAAATAAATGCGAAACTTTGAAAACAGAATAGTATTTGTTTTTGGTAAAGTTTATTGACAGAGACGGATTTAAGATAAGGCCACCTATACGCTAACGTTTAGTACTTCCTACACTACTCCTTTGTACTTCATATTTTACTTTGTTTTATACGACAAAAGATAGAGTTCATTGAATTTCTCTCATTTTTTAAAGATAAAGATTATTAAGTTAAGGTAAAATCACAATGTTATCAGTTTACATAATATTTTTTTGTTGTTGAATAAATTGGGAAATTGTGCTACCCCTTTATAATTTGCGCTTTGGTCTGCAGTATACTTATACTATTTAAAAACACTCCCCTGTTTATTGATTTAATAAGTACATGCCTGCCCAGCAACAAAACCATCATTAGAAAATTACGTCCGTTAGTTTAAAAATTGTCCAAAAAGGGCTGAGAAAAAAGCGAGGCTCTCTTGACTAGAGATTCAGAATCGCCCAATTGCCTTTAGAAAAATATTAATGCATATACTAATTAAATTTCTTAGAAAAATTGCTTCATGATCAAACTAATGAATATCCTCTCCCTGAAGTTTAAATTTTATGCGTCACATATCAATTTCATAGTATGTCCATAAATTTATATATATATATATATATATATATATATATATATATATATATATATATATTATATATTATATATATATATATATATATATATATATATATATATATATATATATATTATATATATAATATATATATATATATATATATATAATATATATATATATATATATATATATATATATATATATATATATATATATATATATATATATATATATTATATATATATATATATATATATATATTATATATATATATATATATAACCCGAAAACAACGAGGAAGTGCAACGTAGATCTGATAATAATAAACAAAAATATTTTTCCTGTCTTTTTTTACGTGCAATAAATAAAAGTGTTATCAATAGAATGATGTCAACAAATATTCAATATATTCCCAGAAAAAATTTCAATTATGTGGTTGCTTTATTTCTCTGTAACATCCTGCCACGAATAATAATAGATCATTAGACAACCATATAGTTAGCAACATCAACTCTTCATTCGCCTGCCTTGCGGCAACTGCAGATTGTTAACCCCTCTGTTTTGCCTACATTACCATGAAATTGACCTATCCAATAGGACTGACAGACAGACAAAAAAAGAATGCTTTAATTCCTGAATAAAACCATGACGCGGTTTCCTATACTGATCATAAAGCTCATCCCACATACGAGGTACAGAAGGTTATAAATTCCGGCGTTTCTCCATTGTCGATGTGGTTGTGACACTTTGGCCCTTCTATCACATTTGCTGGAAGGATCCACTGAACCATGACCTTAGTGGTAAATTGACGATTTTTATTCGTTTTTCGCTCTCTTCGAACAATGGTCATATCGGTTTGGAACCATAACCACTCGATGTTCTTGCCTTCTGAGAAAATTTTTTATTTGCTGTGTGGAATTTTGTTTTACCCGTGAGGGAAGGGCTAGGCATAAGGTAAATACGTTAACTTCATTAAATGATGTAAATAAGGATACTATGCATTTAATCAAGCTTAAAACTACTTTTAAAATTTTAATGGGACCATTTAGTGTTCAGGAAACACAATTCTTTCCGATTTCGAAGTCTGACTAACAGAGCTTTAACACAGATAATATAAACCTTAAAATTTAGAAACGTGATACACTGATGAGGCCGACTTTAGAAAAAGAATTTAAGTAGAGTCGCTATAATCCTATTTCACAGATACCAAACATAAACACGATTTATGCATGCTCGTCGTGTGATTCAAAGACATTTAACTTACAACAATTTTGTGTTAATCTCTTTAGCAAAAAAGTATTGTCATATTATTGACAACTTTTAAACTGAAACAATTCTGAACTAATTTTTGACATAGTTATAATAAAAATTTAAAATAGAGGCATTTTCTAAATCAAATAGTTAAAAAGTTTAATTTTCAAGGATAACTACCAATATGGGATTCAATAAATTTCGCCCTCAGTTTCCTGCTAATGCTGACCCATTCCGGTTCGGTTTCTTTGCGAACTTTAGACTTGCGCTCCTTCGGTTTTCCAACTTTCTCGATGATTCTCACGTCTCCATTTGGCTCCACCAGCAAAGCTTTCTTCGAAGGCTCAACAGATGGTACAACTGGATATTCTAAAAATATTCAATAGATCCAGTAAAAAATATATTATATTAGAGATTTCAAGATAGAATAATACGTTAATTTTTCGAACATTTGGTTTGAAAGAACATGTTGTTTTATGATTGTATAAATAAAATATATAATTTAGGGCTGTTTGTAGGTCAAGAGCTAGAACGAATTTGAACAATTTTGCCCGGCTTATTTCTATTATTATTAGCTTTTCCTTCTATTTGTTTATTATATTTAATGGAAGAATATGAGAATTCTGAAATTACGGTGAAATATTTGAAAACTGAAAACATATGCAAAAATACTTTTATGGAATACGTTTTCAGAAATTTTAATGTCAAATTGCTGTACAGCTGGGGGAAAAAAACGATCCACCCTTCATATTTCGGCTGCTATTGGTCAAGGAATTTTGTGCAAGGTGTCATTTTTCAGGAAATAGAGTAAGGAATTAAGAACTGGTAACCAAAATTGTATAAGGGGTCGTCTACATATTAAAATGAGTAGCAACTTTGAAAATTCCAATGGCAACACCCAATTTTTTTTACATAAAAATGTTCAGCAACTTCAAAATACTCCAGGTATAAAAAAGAATTATTCATTTTGCATTATTTGCTGAGATATTAAAGCATTAATTTTCAATTCGTTTGGGGGGAAATCTCCAAATTGATAAAGGTAATATTTAGGGTGTTTTTTTCGAAACGACAAGCTAGCAAAAGGGTTACCATAATCTCGCCAAAAGATGCTAGAATTAAACCTTCTTCACTAATATTGTGATTTTTTTTTATGTTTTTACCTTTTTTTTTAAATTTTGGATTTTAAAATTCAGAAATAAAATAAAGGGTAGACGAGAAAAAGTTTTAATTTTAAATTAAGTCACATATACGATTATTTATAACGAACATATTTTCAAATGCGATTATTTACAAACAGATAGACAAACATAATTATTACATATAGGTTTTACATTTTATGCAAATTTTTGTTTCATTCATATTGCTACAAAAGGTTGGTTAAAAATTCGGCACACTGGGTCTGGGACATATCCCGACAGCCAAACCCGACAAACCAAAATTCCGACAAGCCGAAATCCCGAATGAGTCAAAATCCCGAATGGGTCTAAATCCCGAAAATAGATTTTTGTCCATTTCTCGATTTTTTTTAATTATTAGAGATTATTTATATTAGTTATTTAGTCAGTATTAACAGTGTTTATGTTAGTCAGTTAGTTAGTCAGTTAGTTAGTATTAGATCAGTTAGTATTAGTCAGTAGTTAGTCATCAGTCAGTTAGTTAGTCAGTCAGTTAGTCAGTTAGTCAGTCAGTTAGTTATCAGTCAGTTTCAGTCAGTTAATAGTCAGTTAGTTAATCAGTCAGTAGTTAGTCAGTCAATCAGTCCGTTAGTTAGTCCGTTAGTCAGTCAGTTAGTTAGTCAGTCCGTAGTTAGTAAGTCAGTCAGTCAGTTAGTTAGTCAGTCAGTCAATTAATCATTCGTTAGTTAGTCACTCCTTTAGTTAGTCCAGACTGACTAACTTAGTCTAACTGACTGTCAATTAGTTAGTCAGTGAACTGACTGACTCACTGATAACTAATTGACTGAATGGCAACTAACGGACTAACTAACTGACTAACTGACTGATACTGACTGACTCACTGACTAACTAATTGACTGACTGGCTAACTAACGGACTAACTGACTGACTACTGACTGACTAACTGACTGACTAACTGACTGACTAACTGACTGACTGACTGACTAACTGACTGACTAACTGACTGACTGACTAACTGACTGACTAACTGACTGACTAACTTACGGACTGACTAATTAACTGACCGACTAACTAACCGACTGACTAACTAACTAACCGACTGACTGACTAACTAACGGACTGACTAACTGACTAAATAACTGACTGACTAAATAACTAAATAAATAAGTAATCTCTAATAATTAAAAAAAAATCGAGGAAATAACATATTATTGGAAATTTTATAATAAAATAATTATAAATAATATTGGAAATAACATACATTCAAAAACATAGTAATCGATATAATTTAATGTTAATTATACAAACAAAATACATTGTATGCACTTGAAACAAGAAAAGATTTTTAGACATTTGACAGACATCAACAATTTGAATAAACATTTACCAAAAACGCTTTTCAACCACCAAACGATAATGCAAATTAGTGTCCAATTTGCTAAGTAATTTTTTACACGGTCCCTAAAATTCGTTTTTTTTCAGTATTTTTACAATAACTCGGCAAATAATTGTTGTTGAATTAAAAAATTCGGGATTTTGGTTCTACTTGATCTACTTTATCGATTTATGTAAAAAAAATTTGGGGTTGCTATTCATAATTTATTTTTTCTTATTTAAATTTAAATAAAAAAATAATAAAAATTAAAAATTGATAAAAAAACTTGTGTGATTTGTTTTTGGAAGATTAAGAAGTATATAATGAAACAAAAATGTTGGTTTAATTCATTTTATTTGTGGAGGTATAAATAAAAGTTTGTGAAACTTTTTTAACATTATGAGCCTTCAACTTCGAATGCTTATATCTCAACAAATAATGCAAATTAATACATTTTTTTTTGGATCTGGGGTATTTTGAAGATGATAAACATTTTTATATAAAAAAATTGGGTGTTGCCATTGAATTTTCAAAGTTGGTACTCATTTTAATATGTAGACGACCCCTTATACAATTTTGGTTGTCAGTTCTGAATTCCTTACGATATTTCCTGAAATATGACACCTTTCACAAAATTCCCTGATCAATAGCAGCCGAAAAACGAAGGGTGGATCGGTTTTTTTCCCCAGCTGTACAGAAGACGAATTTGAGTAATCGATCTCTAAAATATTGTTTAAGCTACCAATTCTAGAGGTATTAGAAAAAAAATAATGATTATCGCTTTCATAAACCGAAATACATACTAAGTGAAAAATCTCACCAATATGCTCTTCGATGAACTTTGTGCACAATTTCCTGCTTAGATGGACCCAAGGTGGTTCTGCACCATTGGAATCCTCAACATGTGATGGCGTCATGGCTTCTACCACCTTATTTCTGGACTTTTGGTCTTCTACCTCCATCTTCTTCATAAATCGGTTTTGCATCACTATCTTTTGGGGAATATGGTTTTCTACCACCGTCTTTTGAGGAATATGGTTTTCCACTACCATCTTTTTGTTAATATGGTTTTCCACCAACATCTTTTTGTTAATATGGTTTTCCACCACCATCTTTTGGTTAACAGGGTTTTCTACCACCATCTTTTGAGAACTATGGTTTTCCACCACTTTCGTTTTCGGAATTCGGTCTTCCACCACCCTCTGTGGAATCGTTTGAACTTTATTCTGGAAGCGTGGAATACTGTTCGGTGGTTCTTTTTCAGGTTGGGGCTTTTTCACTCCCTCCGGTTCCTCGTGAAGATAGGAATCGGTGGAATGGGGTTCTAAAAGTACCACACAGAAAGATTTTCTTTATTATACATGAACTTGATTTTATAAAGAACTTCATGATGTAACAATAGAGTTTATAAAGAGAATAAATGATACAAAGGTATTAAAAAAGCAGTCAACAAAATAAATCAAATACATTTATCAAAATTGAACAAATATAATGCGTTTCAATCAAACATATTTCTTTATTTCTTTAAAATCAACACAAGGCTAGTTTAGAAATTTATACTTCAATTAGAAATTCTGTAGATGTAAGCGTATAATGGAAATTTAAAAATGGTACTAATTTATAACAACTAAAAGGGTCTTCAAATAAATAAAATGTCCTTTCTGTCAATATTGTTTTGATTTATAATTAACTATGATAAAAAAAGGTTTTGCGTTAATAATATCGTTGGTTCTATAACAAAACCAGGAATGTATAAGAGCTGAAATACCGAAACTGTTAAACTCATCATTTTCAAACATTCTTGGTTTTAGGATGAGACCGACGACATAGAATTAAAAAAAAATCGTCAGTAAAAATGCAAAAAACTAACTCTATCCACCAGATAAATAGTTATGTCTTAAAATAAAAATATATTTTTTTTTAAATATTCTAAAATTAATATTTTAGTTTATTGTGGTCGTTGTGTTAAAATGCAAAACAAAATATCAAAAATGCATACAAATTACTGGCACTTTAAGGGGAAGCAACTTACTTTTGGCCATTTTATGCCAAAAGTAAGTTGTTTCGATCTTTATCTTAATTACAATATAACAAGGTAGACAAGAACATAATTCTTTACAATTTACAAAATCTTAACAAAAATTTCTAACCAAATTTGAGCACCGGTCTCCATAATACATATAACGCATTAATTTTTTAGCAGAAGTAATCTAATATTGTTTTATTCCAAAAAAAAATACCACTCCTGATACTTTTAATGATAAATAAAATAATTATACAAAAATCCCGTGCTTTTTTAAACGTTTGACACATTTTTAAAAAATAAAATGATAATTAAAAAGTCTAATTACCTCATTATCTAGTATCTAGTATTTGATCATTTCAATCTTACACATAAATCCGAAATTACATTTTCTACCAAGCAACAAAATTTTTTAATTTTAAAATAACAGAAATGGGCAACATATAATATTGACCAATGAAATAGCAATTGTTTTACGCACTGGAATTTAGAATTATGTTCCGATGTAATATCAGAACAATACTCATGTGAAAAGGGAAGTTTAAAAACAAATGTAGATGAATTATATATAATTTTTTTTTAATTTTGTAACATATTTCCTTTTGGTAAAGATAGCTTGGAACGTTTGAACATAGACTCCAGAAAAGTAATTCGAAATGAACAACTTACCTATGTAACCTTCCACAAATTTGGCACACAGTTTTTTGCTGAGGCTTATCCATTCTGGCTCCTGACTAACTGTTGTCGGTTTACGCCCGTTCTTATTCAATTGTTTGATATAGTTCGGACTGTTGTCGGGCACACGGTATAGCATGGCGTCATTCGAATAGGAATCTGAAAACAGAATTTGTGTTAAAATGTAGTTCATGTTCCAGTTTTAAAAAAATTCCACCCTTTTGTGCATTAACAATACACGGCACGACATTGCACTAGTTTAAAACCTACATTATGCACACCATATTTTTAAAAATAAACCTATGACTTTTTAATGGAAATTATTTAATAAACGTTTGATAATAATTTAATTTTTGTTTGGCAGTAACTATTTAATACCCATTTTAATTTAAAATAACAAAGAAGGAAATGTAATGTTAAATTAAAAAATATTGTTCTTATAAAACTACTAAACTAATGCAAAAATATTATGTCAAACTCTTGATGTCAAGTGACGTATTGATGTATATAACTCACTAAAATGACTAGGATACTACTTTATTTACGAGTAAACAACTCTATCAAATAGTTTTGTTCATTCACTAAACCAGTTTGGAATGATGCATTATCTAACCCCCCAATTAATAATAAATAAAGAGAAACACATAATCTCAAACAATGATATTATATGCATTGTGTTAATTTACTATGTCTAATGCCACACTTTTGCATGTTGAGTCATCAACAAAGGTAAGTCTCGTTGATAAACATGACCTAGAAAGCTTTTTATGAAATAACAATTTATATTTAGATTTTGAATCATGGTTTGAAGAGTTATCGATATCAATTGTAATACCTCATTCATTTGGTATGGACATTCATGCCATGCTGGAATTTGGCGGTATAGAGGGTCAGATTTTTAATTCCTCGATATCGCTAGCTGTCTCTCTAGAAACTACTATTTAATACCTTCATCTGGCCAAATTACTTGTAAAATTATTTTTAAGATATCTTTGTTTATCCTTTGCCGCCCAAATCGCTGTTTTGTCTGATAAGTATTAAATTAAACATACCCCAAAAAGCGAAAATATAACTGTATACTCTATCTTTATTAAGAGATTCACTAGTTTATAGAAATTGCACAGACATACTAACCATTTTTTGACAAAATTCACTCAATGCATGTAAAATAGGTTAATAAGAAATAAAAAAGCATAGTCAATCAACAAATCAAAAAAGTTTATTAGCCTATTATTTAGATGGGTTTCATTAATACAATTTTTCAATTAATTCGTTACTTGTAGCACCGATTGACATTTCTAAATAGTATGAAGTACTGTATGAGAAGAAACCCCATTACTTTATGGGTCTTAAGGTAAGTCTGTGCCACACTTGCACATGGTGCCGTAAAGTTTTTTAAGATCATAAAAAGTAACTTTTAAAAATAAATAACATAGAATAACATAGTTTTTTAAGTATTCCGTCTTAAATTTGAAACATGTTTGGAGTAGTATAAATAATATTCGGCGTTTTGACTCTAATTTGTAATGGCTCATGTGTTAGGAAGTAACATAAAATTATGCTGATGTAAATTTGGAAAAAAAAATGAGGACTATATGTATTCCTTTTTTCGATACAAATCTCATTCTATTCCTGGTGTTCGTTATTTGAGGCTTTTAAGCAATTTTATTCATTGTTACTCATATTAAGGATGTTAGCATTCGAAATGGCAATTTTTCGTTCAGAGCCAATCTGACATTAGAAAATAATAAAATTGTTGAACATCTCTCGCATTTTTGATAATGTATGTGTACAGGAAATAAAAAAAAACATTGCATAGCAATGATACTATATAAATATATATTCTTCATTGAAGATGCTCAATGCCACACGTTTGCATATTATGTGATTCATAATAGAAATCCTCCTTGACAAACATGACCTAGAGATTGGTGAAGTTGTTGTTCGAACATCAACTTCTCGTGTTGCGCATTTCTCCAGACAGAAGGTCAAGAAGATGAGCGGGCATTAGATCATCTGTCGTGTTGAAACAGATGCCCATTCTAGAGTAAGTGTCACGATTATGATCGAGTTTTTCTATTATTTCAGCTATCAGAAGGAAGGACAATGTCGATATTAAATAAACGGGGGGTGTATCTGCTGCATCGCAAACCACATTATTCCTCTTTGGTTTATTTATAGTTTGTTTCTGTTTTTACTTTTCTAACGTCAAGGTAACTTTTAATAAACAAATAAGTACTCCTGCTAAAGTACACATTGCAAAGACTCTGGCCACTCAATGGACATTGTATATGTAATTTATTTGATAAAATTGCAGTTGCATTTGTAAATGGTGCTTTTTTATACAATGAATTTGGTCTTAGGTTACCGTACCGTTATTGCCATGGATTTCTTTAAAAAAGTCAAATTTTCTTACTCCATAGAAAATTTCTAGTGATTATTGAATCTCTTGCATTTTTCGACCACTTGACTGAATCGGACGGAACCCGTCTATCCTAATTGGTCATTAACACTAATCAAACATAAGCTTAAGTCACTTGAATTTATCCTTTCGTGAAAACTGTTTATACTAAATCATTTAAGAGTGAACGCTAGAGAAATGACCGGGGCTTTTTCTTAATCCGGATACCTTCGAACTTTACAACAACCAATTTTAATCATTCATTGTTTCTTGTCCCGATTTTTGTAACTAACGAACACCAAAAACATTTACAAACTTACCTTGATTTCTTGAAGGAAATCCTCCTTTCTCCACTTTTTTACCGTTCCCTGATGGATACCTCTGGTTGGCGTGAGGCTCAGGCATTGTCCGACTCTTAAACGTGTTTTCTTTGCCTCTGCAGCAGCGATCACAGGTCTTGGTGCATCTACAGTTCTCCGGATAGCTCTTGCTGCTTCTACCCTTGGTCTGCTGACAGGTCTTGCTGTTTTTATCTTTGGTCGGTTGACAGGAATTGGTGCTTCTTTCTTTGGTTTCTTTCTGCTTGGTCAGAGAGTCTGTCCAGGTTCGTCTCTCCCAGGTCTGGATGAGGACTGCGCTCCTGCTGACGCCTTCTGATTTCTTTCGTTTGAGTTTGGCTTCGATGCTGAATTGTTGTGCGTCAGCAACGTGGTTGGGTTCCGGAGATGTTCTTATTAAATTTGGCTCTAGGAGAGGGAAGAAAATGAATTCACGTAAAAAGTTTTAAACTGTATAATTTTTTAATTAGAATAGATATCTGTATCGAACTCCAAATATTTTAAAATTGTGAACAATGACATAGATAATAATAATTATGGAATATACTTTTGTTTTTATATTTACTGAAATGATATTACTATAAGGATTCTATTAGTATATAAAAATATAAGATAGAAATATATAAAGAAAAAAGGGACATTAAGATAAATAAATTGTGATTGTAATGAAGTATACATGGAATAGTTCAAAATGAAATGGCAATTATAACCTTACTGTGTGTATAAGCTTACTGAGAACAAATATTCTTAAGGAATACGATGTGATATATATCTTCATAGAATTTCCCATGGTTTCCTAATGAAATATCTCTATATAATGGGACATATATGAGATAATAATGGGATAGACATATCTATTGGAACATATCATGAGATTCATTCGGAGTGGGCCACCCCCATTAATTTGAACATTGTCAAAAAATTTAAGCAATATAGTTTAAAAATATATATTTTAATCTCCTCACCTTTTCCTTGCTGAGGTCTCAAACTATGTTCGCCAAATCTCTCGCTCTTGGCGAAACCATTCACAATAAGTTTTTTGTTACATGAAGCAGTGGCAGGCACGGGTGTGGACGATCTAGGTTGAAGGTAGATGGAATCGGAAGGAGAGGATATATCGTGGCTGGGTTCAGGTGACTTTATGATCAAAATTGGTTCTGTTTGATGAGAGAAAATGGATTAACTTTAAATAAGTATTTATAATATTTTAAAATAAGATCATCTAATATGTTTAAAGGTTAGTTTTTCAAGATGTATATGTTCCAAGCATTGCTTGTTTTAAAATGTAAAGAGTAAACCTACTTATTAAGGTTTAAAACTGTAAACGCTGTGTACAAGGAATGAAAGAAATTTTTTGAAAAAATTTCACAGTACTATAACGTTTTCAAAAGATTTTTCAACAAATTTGAACAAAAAATGGTAAAATAAAACGTTTCGTTCTTCAAACTTAATTTTTTTTAATGTTTTATGTAAAAGTAAGGACAATGAATTGACAGAAGTCATTTTTTTGCGTCTCAACTAATCTTTGTAGTTCGAGTCGTCTCAGTGTACCCTATTCATCTTTACATTTTTAGACTTTAGAATTTAAAAGTCATAAATAAAATTCATAAATCCAAAAGTACTAAAAAATAATTTCTTATTACCTTGCACTTGTTGGTTTGTTAAATGTAGTTTCTTAAATCTCTCGCAATTGACGAGATCATGTACTATGAGTTTCCCGTTGCATGCAGCAGGGTTTGGCACGGGTGTCGACGATCTCTCTGGAAGGCTGGTGTTGTGGTTGGAAGGCGAGAGTAGATTCTTGATGTTGGCGCGACTCGGTTTTCTTCGATGACTTAGCGATCCTTTGTTAACAAGCTCTAATTTCTCTTTCTGGAAACTGTTGTCCAATGGAGCCTTTTGAAAGAGTTAAAATAATTGTAATTTTTAATAATTGTAAGAGTATTTACCAAGATACTTTCCATTACTATAGAAGGTGTCTAAGGGACTTTCCCACTTGCACCAATAAACATTATAGAGTTTTTCTATTAAAAAAAACTATTTTGTTGCACTCTTAGGAATAAGCAAATTGGCTGAAGTGTAATTTGGTTTTCACTGCATGAGATTAAAATTTATTTTTTAACAACATTTTTTATACATGTTTTTAAATTATATTTCTGTAGCAGATGATTATAAATGAATATGAGAAAATATGGAAATGATAAAAATATCTTCATACCTCGCATACGAGGATGTCCATTATCATTTACCAGAACCTGGAACAGAATAATTTTTGTATAAAGCTCTATATTTCATGATAAAATTGCTAATATTACACTAAAAACATTGCAGTTTTATTTTAATATATTTTGCTTATTACTTCAAATTTAAAGAATGTGACTATTCTGCAACTACAACTTTAAAAAAAATAGAAATAAAAATTAAAGATGTTAAAAAAAGGTCTGTAACTAATAAATATAATATACTTTGACGTAAATTAAAAAAAAATCTTTTCGGTAAAAATCTCTTTACAGAGTTTTCGACTACTCCAATTTATTAACACTTAACCACCAAATATATACAAATAAAATAACTATGTGCGATGAAATAAATTAAGATTGCGAATTTGAATCAGTTATCGAAAATCCCAATATAATGAAAAATAACAATTCACGTTATTAAAAATCGCTTTATCAGAATTGCATAACAACCTTCTTGAAACTAAAGCATCATATTGTAAGTTAAATCAATAAAAGAAATATTTTTCGTAAAAAAAACAGAACAGATTTTGTAGAAATTAAAAAAAAACATTGTACAAGAATATGGATGGTTGAAATTTTGAATTCACAGTAATTAAAGTAACATCAAAATTCTATTATTATACTTTGATTAAAACCTCGTTGAGAAGTGTAATTAATATATAGTTGAAAATGTCAAATACAAATATATAAACCATGACCTGAAAATGCACTTAAATTAGAATAAAACATTATTTAGACAATGGACAATGGCACTTAGCAATCATCACCACTATGTAAGTCAAAAGGCATGTCGCTCTCTTTTATTACCCTATTAAGCCATGTGTTTTTGCCATTATTATGTAAACTAAGCAAATTTTATTGTTGATAACAAAGTTTAATTATAAATCAAATTCCCTCTTAGAAAAGCACTATATATTTGACTGTAATTCATTGTGATCATATTATAATTTTTAACTGAACATTTAATTTGTATATTAATGTATTGATATTAAATCTACTGAAACTCATATAATGTAAAAACAATTCCAAATGTAAAAATTAGTAATTTTCATATATAGATACTAGTATCACATCACGTTAAGGACTTGATTGTTCGTGTCCGCGTAGACACTGACAGTGGATTCGAAGTTAACTTGATATCATGGTGTCAAAATCCTACAGAAAGTTACTTTACAATATCGCGTACTTCTAGGATATTTAAACTAGGCAGAAAACTATAATGTATTCGATGTTGGGATCACCTTAATTTTTTAGCTCTATCTCTAAAATCAAATTACTCCAAGTATTTTACATCTTACTGTTTCTATAAGAAATTTCCCTGGTTAAAGAAGAAAAAATGGTCGGAGATGCCAATGCCGGATTTCTATTTAGGCTACGTAGCATGTCTCCTTGATTGTCAAATATCTAAGGGGCAGAAATTTGACAAGTTATTCCAAAAATAAATGTTAATTCGTTTATAAACTTTTAAAATTGTTTTATCTAAATTAAACTAATGATAAAATACTTTAACTCAATGAACTTAATAATTTTATTATCTGAAGCAAATATATTAGCAAATTTGAACTATAGAGGCGGAGGCAATTGAACGTTAGCCCATTAGATGAAAATGGCATAACCTTAAATCCTGCTAGATGAGATGCGAATGTACATAGTTATAAAACATATATATGGAAATTGAAAATGATAAATGAATCGTTGAAGCTGACTTTCAAACTGTTTTCAAGAAACACAACCCCAATTTTTTTCAACCATGGACGTAAAAGGGATATTACTCTGACAAAACAAATAAAATGCAGAAGATACAGTAAGCTACAGCTACAAAACTAAACAACAAGTCCGTTGACATGAAAAAAATTCCAACAAACGAGCATCGAATTTTCCATTCCATTTCCTTTTTTCTTTTTTCAAACTGACCGAAATCTCCCGCCTTACTATACACAACACAGTTCCATTTCGAACCAACCAGTCCCTAACGAGGGACCGGAAACTTGTTTGGCGGTCTTCCGGCGACAAAAACCGCCAGACCGTGGCGCAAGCATCGCGATGGTCGAAACATCCTCCCCCCCCTGGAAACTTCCGCATTAAAAGCTACTCTTCTTTTTTTCCACAAAATAAAAATGAATGGATGACAAGGGCCTATGAAATGTGCTTTTGTATTGTTGTACAGAATTTAGGCCACTTCGAGTACGTGGTATCGTTGACTCCTGATTGCAATTAACTGCGGGGAAATTTCGGAGGCAAAACAGCGGAACGCGCAATCATTTGGATGATAGGAGAATTTTGGAGAAGCGGCTTTCTCTTAGTTATTAATTATTTATTTTTATTAATATATATATATATATATATATATATATATATATAATATATATATATAATATAGATATATATATATATATATATATATATATATATATATATATATATATATATATATATATATATATATATATATATATATATATATATAATATATATATAATATATATATATATATATATATATATATATATATATATATATATATATATATATATATATATATATATATATATATATATATATATATATATATATATATATATATATATATATATATATTAGTAATTTACAAAATTGCAACTATAAATTTATTTTATAAAGATTTTTTTTAATAATTAGTTTATTCGTATGAATTTTTATACAATGTCACTGTATATTTAGGATTTATAGTAAATCACTAATCGTAGAATGATTGTTACATAAAGTAGAGGTGAGTAACAGTACACGACATTAAATTTTACCACTCAATAAATTAATTCATTTACAGGTTCATTTACAGGTATATATACCCTTTAACCGTGAAAATTTTATTAACATCAAAAATAAAAAGTTCCATGGCATCCCCCATTTGGACTCACGCGATGTTCTCAGACAGCCTGTTATGACGTCCGACAGGTACTAGGAATTCGTGTACCAAATCTGAAGTCATTAGATCTTTTAGTTCAAGCTTTAGAGTGGTTTCAGACGGACAGACTGACAGACGAACCAATGTTTAAAATCCAATTTTTTAAGATCAGCACCCTGAAAAACGTGTAGAAACACATAATCTCCATTTCGGATTTTCGACCCTATCACAATTTCATTACCTTACTTTTAATATTATGCAATTGAAAGTAAAAAATAAAAAGAATAATAGTAAAGCATGTTTCAGATTATAACTCTTTTAATGTCAAACGCAGCACAATAATTATTATCATAAAAAAATACTTGTCTGAGGAGGGCCCCGTGCCGAGTACTTTAAAGTCACTAACCTTGTGTCTTGAACTGCCGTGTGTGTTAGGTCAAGTGTCACCCTCGTCACTTGACCGTATTTCTAAATTAGCCCTTTAACTAAATTAGCACCCCGAAAGATTCAACCAAACGAAAACCAAGACAAACATGTCAAGGATTTATGGGAAAACACAAAATATGTCTTCACATATTAATTTTAGAATCCATTTGTAAATGCGTAAATTTAAAATACCAGTTATTTAAATTTAATGCAGAAAATTAAAGATATTTTGGAAACTCAAAACTACAATAGACGAAATACATACTATCACTTACATGAACAAGTGTATTTTCCTAGTAATATATTTTAAAGGAAATTCAAAATTTTCCAAAACGTTACTTAAGCCTGACCTTCAGTCTATCTTAAGTCACGTAAAGATCTTTCCTACTGTCCGATAGATATCCATTGTTAATTTCGTAAAATAGTATTTTCCTTTCTTTTGTGTTAGAAAACGGCTTACTTCTTATTTTTTACTCAAGTTGCATTCATATCAGATGAAGAAGGCTTAGACACGCGTGTTAGTTGGCTTCATAATTCGAACATGAAAGCTTTATATTATTGACATACATTTTCTGGAATACTTTTCAATACTTATTTTTAAAAGTAGATACAAGATATTTTTAATACTCAGATAAATTAGTTGCAAGGAATTTTATGCCATTGCACGCTTAAACTTTAAAGTGATACAATTATCTTTAATTGTTATACTCATAATGTAAAAAGAATGTATTTCGATGTTAAAAATTTCGTGCTTGGTTTCGCTTGATTTTGGAAACAAAAACCTGAGAAATAGATTAACCAAATACAGAAAAAATGATGAAGCATTTCATCACGCAGTCGTTGCAGCTACTATAAACCATATTTTTGGTGAAACCAAGCACCAAATTTTTAACAGTGTTTAAAAATATAAATACGATTTAAAAATTGTGTTATGAATATATTATAAACTATCTCGGCCTTTGATGCGGCTCTTCTGTTAAAAACGAAAAAAAAGAGCTGGCGCCCATTGCAACTTATAGTCTCATCGTAGGTGGAACCAGTACTTTGAACCACAACAGATTTAATGTGCACCAGTCTCATATACGTAACACTAATTATTGGAGGGATTTTTTTTCCCAGCAAGATCCGTTCATAGAATGTCTAAGGCAAGGACAGAACCCCGGAAAGTATTCCAAACTCGACATCTCCGCAAGATCATTTAATCGTTTCCGGTTATAGCCGCCTTTAGAATCTTTAACGCAGCCAATTACGCCTCGTAATTTAGAACCGTGATCAAGTGACGAGGTCGGCACCTAAGCTGGCACCCAACTGGACTTCGAGCTACATCATATGCTAATACCGTCGGGAATTAGGACTCCACAGATTTAACGAGTACGCTCCTCACGCGGGCACCATCTCCGCTCATCTAACCAATGTCGGTGGAGTACAGTTGAATTAACGTCGCACTAGAGTGACACGAAAGCTATTGGCGACGTTCGTCATAATTCAGAACCATAGTCAAGTGACGAGCCGACACCTGAGTCGGGAACCAATGCAACTTTTAGGAGCGACATCATATCCAGCTTCGGGACTTTGGGGCATATTTAATTTTAATGTGTACTTCATCTACACTCCCTCTTCGTCGGACTTATTGGCTGCCCAGACCGTTTAAATTTCGGCAGTTAATTTGTCAATGTCCGGGCCCGAACCTGGGACTGGGCTCCCCGACCTCGACCAAGGCACGGCCAACTCAACTTAAAAGGCCAGAGAAGCTCTTCCAACCACGCTCGTGAGCTGAAATTTTGTCGTCACTGTTTCGAGTGTCGTTGTTCCGAAGATAAAGAAACCCGATATCAAAACCTATTCGGTACCACTCATTGGCTGGCTATATTTTTAGGGAATGGTTCCGAATAGATTTCTCCATCTTCGGCATTCGAAATATTGACGTCAAACTTTCCTTCCACTCACGTGTTAGAGAGAGAGAGAGCTTCTCTCTTTAGATCGTAAAACTATTAATTTAAGGTTTTATGTGTTCAAAAGCCACTGCTAAAATTTTTTAATTATTACTTAGAAAAGTATCATTGTAAAACTTAATTATGTTTAGCCACTACTTATAAACCAGTCACCTGACTGTCAGTTTTTCCAGCAACACACAAAATTTTAACAAATTTATAGATTTTATAATTTTACTAAATTTTGAGTAGGCCGTGGCCTAAGGGATCCCAAATTGATGTGCTACCTGATAATCTATGTAAGGCTATCTACCTTCGTTAGCAAGCTAGGCGGACAAACATCCGAATCTCGTGAAAAAAGTCACAAAAAATATAGAAAAAAGAAACTTTTATCAACAATCATTTGCCACGCAATATTACGTGCAGGTTAAGCAACAGCAATGCAGTGTCGCATCATTGAAATGATCCTGAACAACGGATCGCAGTTACGTGATGGCCTTTTTTTATTCTATTATTCCATCACAGCAGAATCCTGTGCAATTCTCTGTCTTCTATTACTGAAACATTGCCATTTGTTTGCAGAAATACTCAATGAATGCATAACGTGAAACTTTTTTATACGGCTCTTGTTCCAATGGCCTTCGGAAGTTCCGTGGAAAATATTTGATAAAATCACATTAAATGAGAATTACCAGGAAAAAGTCATTTGAAGTCCAATTTCAGAGTATTTACTATCAAAACTTGATTTCTATAGCATTGCAATTAACCCTTTGATGGCCCTTATTCATTTGGTGTGATAGATTTAAAAAAAAACCACTGGAAGTCATCTATGCACAAATACAGTGAAATTAATTAAGTTTTTGGATATACATTTTATTGCATGTTTATAAATTGAGGATATTTGCCTAATAAATAGCAACACAATTAATGTGTCATTTTAATATTTAAACATTACAAGTTATATTGTACCATTAAGAAATCCATAACTTCTTTTTGTTGAAATCTAGGGAATCGGAAACTTGCCACATAGTTTTGTCATGTTTTTATCAGCATAATATATTAGGGAATAGAAAACGAAACAAGTAATTTTTAGTTAGTTTTTACATTTTAAGGATAAAAGAAATCGGATAAAGTGGAGATCCGATTAAACATTGTCCGGTTAAGAGAGAGCCCACTTACCTATATTGCAATTATTTTTGCATTAAAATAGAATATTGTTCCTACGACCTTATAAGAGGTTAAAACATATAGAATAAAAATAGTACAAAATTGAACAATAGACAAGTATATTTCGTTAAAGGTACAAGCAAACCATTTTTTAAAAATATTTAAATTTCCTATAAAATGCCAACATTATATCATTTATTAATAAAATAATTTGAATAATTTCAAGAAAGATTGTGTTTTATCACATTTAACTTAAAAATAAGCTACTTACTAGTATTCGTTTCTACCTAACGACGAAACTTAATTATTTAATAAAAAGAATGGAAACTTTATTTAAGCGCGTGTCTATACCGCTACAAAACGAGCATTCCGTCTAACTTCGCTGCTTTCGATCCTCATAAAAATACTTTATTATTTTTAAAAAAAAGTTCTGTGAACTAATCTGCATTGTAAGAAATGTTACATAATTTCTGTGGAAAATAGAAAATTACACTTGTAAAGCAATGACAAATGAGGTAAAATATTTTAAAGAAACATTTACATTTTTCA
Organism: Oedothorax gibbosus; assembly: GCA_019343175.1. NCBI lineage: Eukaryota > Metazoa > Arthropoda > Arachnida > Araneae > Linyphiidae > Oedothorax > Oedothorax gibbosus. Next base: position 363,649 of record JAFNEN010000270.1, read on the forward strand.
AGGTAAAATAAGTTTTAATAGTTAAATAGTTTTTATAGCTTATGGATAAAAATCTTAAAACTTCAGAATTCAATTAATAGTTAAAAAAACAAATACTATTATGCATAATATAAATAATAATGAGGCGATAAATCATACTTAGAGAATTCTAATTTTATATTTTTGTTTGCAACATAGCAATTACTTTAAATTGTTCCGCAATGGTGAAAAATGAGACAAAAACTCTAAAGGAAAAAAAACATCGATATGATCGCAAAGTAAAAGCCTTCTTTGATACCAACAACATTCAACTAGTGGTAACTAGTGCGTTTATAACTAGATTAGAAATCGTTTAAAGTTTTACAACATCTTAACCTCTAACGTCCTTTGGTACACAATTAGGAACCATGAAAAAAGTGAGTATCTTGTACTATTTACATAATATGGTGATTATGGTGATATTTGATGTCATAGTGTAAAATTATGTATACATCATTTTATTTTTTAACCCTTTGAGGGATAATCCAATTGGCTATACTGTAAATTTTTGTTTTCAGTACATGATATTAAAATTTTTAAATGACATTTAAATTCTTTAAACTTTTTAAAACTATATTTCTGTAGCAGATGTTTATAAAAATAACTCTTTCACTTTTTAAATGTCAAAAATTAGAAAAATTATGAACTCTACAAATTTGAAAAAACTTCGTGTGTTGCTGGAAAATCTGACAGTCAGGTGACGGGTTTATACGTCTGTATCCCTTAAAGGGTTTTAAACATGTAAAATTTAAAATTATTAGTTTTACAATACAAAAAAGAGAAAATAAATTATCATTTTATAAAATATGTGATCTTTAAAAAAACCATTTACAAGATAAAAGTCATAATTATGAATATACTGGATTAACTAAGGTCTTGAGAGGTCAACATGCGTACAAAAGCCTTCACACTTCCTATCTTAAATCTCGATTTGTAGTCCTGTCTCACCTCCTCTAAATAAAGTCGCATGTTAGGCAATCCTTCTAAGCCCTGGAAGTAGTTACAGCCGTTTTCTCAGTGGGTTGCGTGCGAAGACGGCAGCATCTTTAAAGGTAAGGGTTGCGATTCCCACGCCTTTGCTTTGTCGGTAAGGTCAACCCATCGATAACCTGATGTCTACAACTGATCTTTTTAATGAGTCGTTTGTTGTTGGATATTCGAGGAAGTGAACAGGGAGGGCATATTGGGGATTTCAGATGTATTTGGTTTAGGCCAGGTGAAGATACTTTTTTGATTTTGATCGACATTAGATAAATTTATAGATAACAACGATTGATAGACAACGTCAATTAGAAGATAAAGTATCACTTAGTAAAGTTTTTGAAATATGAAATTATATACAAATTATATTGATGAAAAAAATGTGAGAATATTAGGATAAATCGGCATATTTACACGCATTCAAAATAATTATTTCCTTTGCGTTAAAGCTAACTCATCAATAACTGTATGTCGTCAACCGATCTCATTAATAAGTCGTTCGTTAAAGGAAGTTTAGACATTTGAGGGGTAGACCCGGATTTTTCCATAATTTATGCACCAGTCATTCTAGAAATAATCATAATTTTTTTAATTTTATTAAATAATGAATTTTAATGATATTCTCCTTTTTTTTTAATTGAAACTGATTTAAAGATCCTATCTTCAAAATAACCCTTAATCTAATTATCTGAACAAACATGTTATCAAGAAAATAATTCTATAATTTGTGCAGAAGAAACAATCATACCTTTTTTCCCATTTTCATGCCGTTCGGAACGCTAGGGAGGTAATTTTAGGAATTTAGGAGATAAATGGATTTTTATTTTTAATAAACTTTAAATAAATGTATTTATGGTTAACGTTAATTAGTGTTAGTGGATAAAGTAGTACTTTTTTAATCTACAATTGCAGTACAAATAAGTGCAAAATTTTCGAACATTAAGGCAAATTGCTAATTCATCTGTGACTCAAAGTCAAAATAAGGCTTTTCTTTGCTGTATATTCAGCTCAACGATATAACGTGATGTCTTCAACGAATCTTTTAAAAGTGTTTTGTTGAATTCGTGGTGAGGTTGTGTTATTGGGTACTTGAGAGATATAGTTGGCTAGGCGGAGATTGTTTCGATAGACAATAGATTGATTTTTAATTATAAACAAGTTCAATAAATGGATTAAGTAACACTTGGTAAAAGTTTAAAAACTAAAATTCATCTTCTTTTAAAATAGTTTTCCACAATGAATTAAAAGATGACACACAATTGTCGAAAACTGCCTTCCCCCCTTATGTTAAGAAACGCTCTACAGGAAAATACAATCAAAGCACCTCATTTACACCCAGTTACTTTTTCTCCATATCAAAATTTATTCATTGCAAACAATATTCTTCTACCACTTTCCATCGTTTCCATTAGACCGTATCTTCGAGACACTATTAAAAAGACCTCTAATTACGAGTACAAAGGTGATGGGATGCAAAGTAACGTTGGTGTGTAAACACTTGTTATTTTGTGAAAAGAATAAAAAAGAAAAGTAAAAGTCTGGTTGTCCATTTATTCAAAATCGCATGAAATTAATTTTTTTATAATAGCTTTGTGGTTTGTACATTTTCAAGTTAGGATGGTGCAAATATATTTTTTTATTCTTAAAATTTTTTTTAATACATCAGTGCTTTTATAACATGTATACTTTTGTTCAAACTTCTAACAAGTTGAAGTTTAACTTTGTGAAACATATGTTAAACAACAACAGTTAACATGCATAAGTTAATTATTTTAATTAAGTAACGAACAATAAATTAACTGTTTACACGAGTTAATTGCTTTTATTTGAACAACATAAACCAACAACATAAGTTAATTATTTTTTAAAAAAAATTGGTTTTAAAACAATGCTGTGATATTTAAACTTTTTTCCTAAAGTTATATAAGATTCATGTAAGTTGTTAAATTGTATGATTTATCTCCCATAAAAATGGCTTTCTTAAGCTTTTTAAATGAGTGTTACGCATTTTGTAGATTTTTTAATATTTGAAATACTTCGAATCGTAATTATATTTCTAGAGATTTTCAATGTCTTCTAGTTTCGATGCATCGAATCTTTTCAAGTATGATACTTGTCTGTACTATTTGTAATTTGGGCTATGACCGTAGGTGACGGACGGATATGACCTTTATAAAAGCTTCTACTTTTTTGTATACACGGATTGTGGAACCTAAATTTGAACAATTAGTTAATTTTTTATCGAATATTTTTTTTTATTATGTAGTCATCATGTAATATGTTCTTATTGATAAAAATCATGATATTAATATTCTAAACCACGAATATTATGATACTAACGTAAATATTCTAAACCATGAAAACTATGACATATCTAAAATCAAACCTCATAAAATTTATTATCTTCACACCAAAATACAAAAAATCTTTTGAAAGGTCTTGGTTAGAAATTATATTTGGAATTTGGATTGTTCAAAACATTAAAAAAAGTATGTCCAACATATCGGACACTATACCCTGTTTACTTTTAAAAAAGAACGGTAATAAAAACCAACAGTCATTTAAAAAGAGAAAATTTCCTTCCAAATGGGACAACGGAAATGGGTGGGGTACATCACAACACCCCCCTCTAATACGTGCTACAAAACCGTAAACCGGCGACAAACAAAAGTTCTGTGAAGAGAGTCCACTGGGAGAAACAATGCTTGGGAATCGGAAAGAAACAGGTTTGAAAGATGGGACGAGAGAGGACCTTGAAGATCAACAGATGGTGAGGCTTGATATAACGGTCATTACCGGTCTGTTGGACCTGATGGGAAATTAGGAGAATTGGGCCTTAGGAAATGCCTAGTTCCCTACTGAGGATCGGGCATTCGGATTGTTTTAGAGAAACAGTCTGATATTTTGCTATTACTTGGATTTTTTTTTAAATATTTGTTTCAGCTTTTTTTTATATAGACTTTTTGAAATCACGTAAAATGGTTTGTTATAAGAAATTAAAACTATTTACAAGATATTTTTTATTGATAGCCAAATAAATGGGTTAAAAAATTATTTTTGTTGTTTTAATTTCGATTGAGTTAACGTCACACTATTGCTTCACGAGAACAATAGAATAGGTAACAGACCAATTCGATTTGACCGCGGTGAAGGGAAGAGCCCGACACCTGTGCTGACATCCAACGCAACATCGTACAAGACATCATACGCGGTGTCAGGACATTGAGACATGGTAGATTTTTCAGATTTTATGAGCAGTCCTACACTGTTAAAAATTTTGTGCTTGGTTTCACCATGATATTGGTTCCTAGTAGCTGCAACGGCTGAATGGTGAAACGTTCCACCATATTTTTGGTATTCGGTTGAACCATTTCTCAGGATTTTGTTTCCAAATCCAGAAAAATGGTTCAACCAAACACCAAAAAAAAGGTGAAACATTTCACCACTTAGCCGTTGCAGCTACTAGGATGAACCAATATCATGGTGAAACCAACCAATATCATGGTGAAACCTAGCACACAATTTTTAACAGTGTATATACGCAGCGCCCATTTATTTATTTTATTTTTTTACATATGGTTTTATTGGAATTTAATCCATACTTATACAGGGTCTCATCACTTTGAGATAAGATAAACAACAGACGATGACAAACAATCATAAAACAGCAACAGTAGAACATAAAAGGGAAACAAAAAAAGTAACGAATAAATCCTAAGGAATAATGGTGGAAGATGAATGCGGAAGAGAAGATGGTAATCCCTTATCTATCCATGATATCCCTTGCCTCCCAGTACAGTGTGACAAAGTATCTCTTGTGAAGCTATCTTCACACCTGTACAGTCCATGAGATGGTCAGAGTTCATAACTCCAGAGTTGCAGATTGTGCATATATTGGTATCCATGATATCGATCTTATGTATATGTTTTCCCATGCAGTCGTGGCCTGTAGTTAGTCTTTCTTTCTTTCTTTTCCTATCCCCAAAGTCCAGCGGAGCTAGACAAGGTCCATGAGTCCAAAAACTTCAAGGAAGTCCAGGACCATCAGCGGACTTCCCAGTAGATCTTGATGGCTGAGCCCCAGGCACTCCAAGATGTGAGATGGTGAAGCCTGCTCAGAGAGCACTTGGAGCATGTGTCAAATATTTTTGAACCACCCGAGAAGGTCATACTTCTGAGGTGCCCACTGAGGAAACGGGAGATGGCGGTTTGTCTCTGCCTGTTACATTTTAGTGCCAAAGAACCGCCAGGACGATGGCCCCGATACCAATGATGTAGTCTATCAATGATGTAGTTAGTCTGAAATGGGCAACTGCTTCTTTCCTTGGTCTTAAACTATACTTGATCCAGGTGTTATGGATGTTTTTCCAATTCTTATCATTATTTGTGGTTTTCAAGTTGTCTCTGCAGCAGTTTTCTATATTTTATGGATATACTTTTTAGTGAATCAGGGGGAATTAAAGTTTGATCACTTGTTTCTTGATTTCCTGTTTTTGCTAGAAGGTCTGCCTCTTCGTTTCCATATATACTTTGGGACGGTATCCACTGAAATACAATCTGAACATTTTGATCTGTCAACCTTTTTATATCCTTCTTTATTTGCGTTATTATTTGTGTTTCAGAATGGGGATTATTTGAAATTACTAGCGCCCATTTATTGACAGTTTCATTTTACAGCACAATAGGTTTAGAAGAAGGCTAAAACGAGGACAGAACCTAGGAGAGCATCCTCCGTTGAATGACATCTTAACCCATCGGGCCACACAGGCCCTAAATTTATGTTATCACTTGAATATTCTAATAAATATTTGTTCCATGTAGACTTTGATTGTACAATGTTCCCTTTTATAAGTATAGAAAAGTTTTACAAAGTATTTTTTAAAGAATACAAATGAATACGTTTCGAAGTTTTTTTTTCGTCTTATGATAGCGATATTATGAACATGAGACCATCATTATCAGAAGACTTTTCTAAGATTCTTTACAAATATTAAAATTGTTTATTTCTTGTATCACATTTTTCATAATTCTTCATTCCGCATTTCTTATGCACAGTTACAAAGTACCTGTGCTACTAGGAATTGACAAAAACTCAAATGCTTATATCTATAATAATAAAAATGAAGTTTTGTGTGTGTTTGTTTGTTTGTGGGTATGTCTCTTATAGACTCATAAACTAGACATTTGTTTGACTCGTAACTTTGCACAAATGTGTAGTTCATACTTGAGTTACAGATTTTGAACTTTCAGAGCTCCAAAAAGGTTCTATTTTTAGAGAAAATTCGAATATTCTGAAAAAAATACGCCACTCTCGCTCAAATCCGATTATTTTTTTACTTTCCTAATGCCATCTGTTGAAAAAATTAAATAAAACTTTTAACGAAAATATATAAAATTGAAAATGTTTATTTTATTCTGTTCCCATTACCTTAAGAAACTAAATTTGAAAAATAATTGACATGTTTCAAGTGACGTAATTCCGTCCATTCTCCATTCCGGGATTTTACGGTGGGTTTAGATGGATTTCTTCATTGATGGTTCTGTTGATTACAAAAATGTGCATATTTAACCTACTTCCTTGAATTATAACTATGATGGTTGTTAAAGGCCATCGTACTAGAGCTTCATATTAGGGTTTTGTTTTCACTTTTGCCAAACTCGCCAAATTCTTACCGAAACGCGCCAAATAATATTTTTTTAAAATTTATAAGCTGGTTTGTTGTTCGAAGTTGTATAATAAGAGTGTTTGTAGCTATATCTCTTTTCTCGCCAAATTCTTACCAAAAACGCGTTCAAGGCCATCGTACTAGAGCTACATATTAGGGTTTTGTTTTCACTTTTTCGCCAAATATTTTGCCAAACTCGCCAAATTATTATCTAAACGCGCCAAATAATATTTTCTTTAAAAAAACTATAAGCTGGTTTGTGTTTCGAAGTCCATTGCGGTAGAGCTGTATAATAAGAGTGTTTGTAGCTATATCTCTTTTCTCGCAAAATTCTTTCAAAAAACACGCCAAATGAGCTAAAAGGTTTCATATGTTTATGAGGAAAATTGCGATGACTTTTATGAGTGCATTTATAGCGTATTTTTTTATTTTTGATTTTTAAGGTAATATTAGTAAGTGTATTTTATACTTTATAACGAGCGGGAATAATAACACAAGTTTATTATCCTATAATGATTAAATTGTACATATTCTTGGATCAATTAAAACTTATTTTTTACTCCGTGCGAAGTACGGGTATTTATTTGCTAGTAACAAAATAAAGATACAAAAGATTTAAAGAAGTAAACAGCATATTTAACGATAAAAAATATTTTATTGAACGAAATATCTAATAACAAATGACTCCCATTTCTTAAAGAACAGGTGAAAAGGGAGACAGTTTTTTTTATTTCTCATATCCCTATTATATATTTGTCAAGAAGAAATTAACTGCAATGCATGGGACTCGCCGTTATATGATTTCCTTTCATTCAGGACCATTAGAAATGAAAAGAAAAACCGAATTTCCTTTCATGGTAGACGGGTAATTACAATTGACTTGAAAGGAGTAATTAAAGAGTTATTTGTATTCGAAAGAGTGAAGTGGCACTGTAATAATTACACACTTTATGGAAAATAAGAGAATAAACTCGAAGACAAGAGAATAAACATTCGAAGAATATCAAATCCCTAAAGGAGGCTAGACATAGACAGCCGGAAACGATTAAATTACAATTACCAATATCAAATCCACTTTTTTTATATCTACTACATTTTATGTCTTTATAACTTATTATTTAACAAAAACAATTCTGCTAACATTTTAAATTGGAAATAATCTGTATTGATTGTTCCAACCTCCTCCACTTGCATGAATTCTATTCTTGCATGAATTTATTTTTCTCAGAATTATTACTAAAAAAATCTATACTTTTAAAATATATTTTAAAAGATTAAAGACAAATGCATGCCTAGATATATTTATAAGGGTATTGTAGTTAAACCTGAAGCGTAGTAACTGCTCTGTATAGCATATTTATTTACATTGAGTAAATATGAAACACAAAAGTACGCTTACGTATGCGGGTTCATCTTTTCCATCTACATTTAACTCACTAAATTTAAAAAGGTATCAAGTACATGGGAGAATTCCCGACTACGCTTTTTCCTTTTAACATAATAGAGAAGAAGTAGCTTGTTGCGGAAATCTTTCCGTACACTTGATCTCTTTTGTACATTTTAGTGATTCACTGAAGCTCACATGTTTGCAAACACGGAAAACTCTACCAGCTGCTCTGCGATGAACAGCTGTGAATCTCTTACAAAGCGAGTGACGCCCCCCCCCCCTTTTTTTTGTAGGAACGTAAAAGAAAATATCTCCTTTTTATTTTTAGGCCTTTTATTTAACAATTATTAAAGTCATTTGGTTGAATTAACGTCTCACTAAATTTACACGAAAGTTATTGGTGACGGATATTATAGTTTTGAACAACAGTCAAGTTACGAGGCCGACGACACCTGAGGTGGTTCTCTAAGCAACCGAAAAGTGACATCGTACGCATTGTCAGAACTTTATACCTCGACTGATTTAACCTGCACCAGTCGCTTATACATTTGCCTTATTTATTGGTAGTATCTTTTTCTTCTGCACAATTCGTTTATAGGATGGCTGGAGTCATAACTGCACCTAAGTGTTAGATGGCCCCTCAAGCTATCGAGCGACGCCGGTCCACAAGTAAAAAGTTTAATAAAATTTTAAATCATGTTTTCAACTAAAATAAGGTGATTCGAAGGTCGTTTTACATTTTGGTTGATAGTTAGGATCCCCAATTAAAAATTATTTGAACTTTTAGTAATTTATAATCGAGACAATGGACGACGAATGGGACTTTCTAATATTTAATATGAAAATTTTCACATGCACTCAATTTTTGCTCAACTTATAACACACAAAATGTGCGGACGAGAGAGTTGAACGTAATACTAATAATAGCATGAATCGAATTGATATGTTATTTAAAAAGAGCACTTTTTTCCTTTCTCTAACCTCTTCGCTCTAAAAATTATGAGACTAGAAATTTACCTTCTCTGGGTAACAGCTGTTATGCTGCATCGGCATAATCTTGGCATAATAGGGGCATTTCATAACGTAAAATTATTTTATACTTTACATTATAGACTAAAAAAATAATTTAATATCTTAAGAAAAAGCATTAGTCATTTAGATGAACAAATAGTCAATAATTTTTATGAATCTTGAAAAGCTTCTTCGGTATCTTTATCTACCATTATACAAAATCACCTTTATGCACGCGCTGATTCCGCAATGCAAATATTCGATTTTTTTCGCAACAAACACTTATAATGTAAATATTTGCTTGAAACAAAATTTAGTTTATTTTAAATAATGAGGATTAAGTAAGTACAAATAAGTAAATCGTATAGTTATTTTCAAAATAAATTAAACTTATTATTTAAAAATTTATTTAATTGTATTGGTGATATGCACACACAACCGAAGTATTCAATTTTACGATTGTAAATTTTAAATGATTACATACATAATGCTTCTTTTGCATTTTATTTTTTGGTTATGATTAGTATGAGTACGACTAAATACCAAAATAAACCAAATTAAATAGCTGTAGCTTTAAAAAAGAAATTATTAGTGTTTTTCTTATTTTCTTAAAAATAAAACAGTATTAATGTTTAGGATGAAAATAAATTTACTCTAACATCCTAAGAAATTCGCCCAAAATGAGCGTTCATTATTGGAGAAAAAAAATCCTATGAATCATACCAACCTGTCCACCAATTTTTTTCAACAGGAAATAGTTGTAACCATGGATACAAGGATCCGTATACAATAACACACCCTCACAGTGATGGGGCTCTTATATAAATTCATCATAATTTTCCCACAACATATAATAAACTCAGAATTTACTTAAATACGGGGGGGAATCATTAGAAATGTGTTATTATTGGATTTTAAAAAGTATCTTGTGTCCTACAAGATTAATTACCGCATCAAAACTATAATTTTTTTATAAAAGTAAAACTTTACATAAACAATTCGACAATTTTCTATCGGAATATTAATATAATATTGCTGTTGTGATTGTTTAAGTTTATTGACATGTGTCCAAGTTTTAGTTATAACAGATAACTAAAATGAAATAGCGAATGAATTCAAACATATCCATCATCCATAATAAAAATTATTGTATTTAATGAGAACAAATATTGTATCATTACACTAAATTAATATAGGTAATTATCAATGGTAAGTGCTTCGATCTATTTTAAGAACAATAATGTTTATCGATGATTAATGTGCAATTTTTACATGACAACTTTTATAAAATTACTGCATATAATATTTTCCACCTACACACCTTTTTTTTAATAAACAGAATATTTATAAACTTGAGAACACAAAGAAATTGTTACAATTATTCACATTCGTAATCGTATTAAACCTAATGATACAATTACGAATAAATGACTGAAAATATTTGTTATTGTAAAGAATTTATAATTAATTATAATTAAAATATATGAAACGCTAAAAAAAAATCAAGTAGACAATAGCAAGAGTAAAACTGGAAAATATTCATGTTATCAGTCAAATTGTATCGTTAAATTGGTATGCATGGAATAGAATTAGAATTATCTCATTATAACTTGAACTTGAATAGTGTCTCGAGTATAAAAACTTATCATTCATCTATAACAGTTATGTTGTAATTACAGACAAAATAATAGCAAATAAATCAAACATACATTAAGAACTATAGGTATGTCGACGATAACTATTTTTATGAAAACCAAAAAAAGTCTTGTTATTACATATTTTTTCTCTTGGTTATAAATGGTTCTCAAAAATGAATTAAACGTTTAATTTTTAAATGCATTAATTGGTAAATAAAGAAATTCAGCTTTAAAAAATTCAGTTGAATAAAAATAAATTAAAAGTCATTTAAATTATAGCAATAGAAATGTTTAGTTACTTCTTTGGTATTAAGAAACTATCAAGGATGTTGTTATGACTCATGGATGTTGAAATATATCATAAAAATGTAAGAAATATATGACGAAAGTAGTCATTGTTTAACATCACTTTTTGATCCTATCTAAATGATGAATAAGTAGTCTACAATTTATGCAACACAAAAGAACAACGAAATTTAAAAGTTATTTCAAACAGGAAAGCGAAATATTTATAATATTTAGTCTAAGTTTATTTGAAGCACAATGAAGTTTTATTAGTTTATAATTTCGTCTAAGACTTCAACAAAAACGCGAAAAATACGATTGTCGATTATACTTTCAATATTCAGAATTCAAAGCATGTTGCTGTATA